>BSBM01000092.1:4347500-4745000 GCA_027924585.1 Larix kaempferi | reverse complement strand
ATGGAAGGACATACCATTCCACTAGGAAGACAAAGCAATCAAACTAGGTGCAAAATTTAGAATTGATAACAATAAGGGAGAAAGCAAAAAATGCAACTAATTAAGGTTACCTTATTTGATGTAGAAAAACTATCAAACTATTCCCAAGGCATCTCTAGCCATCTCTGTTGTAGGGTGTTACTACCATAATTTTTATGAATTCATGGCCAGGCAAGACACTAGTTTCTCCTCTCTACACTTGACCAAACATCATCTATATTGATTGGAATTGTAAGGGATAATGATGTTTATTCGAACACAAATAAACCAACATAGTTTGTAGTTGTATATGTTAATTTGTAAAGTGGTA
This sequence comes from Larix kaempferi, assembly GCA_027924585.1. Taxonomy (NCBI): domain Eukaryota; kingdom Viridiplantae; phylum Streptophyta; class Pinopsida; order Pinales; family Pinaceae; genus Larix; species Larix kaempferi. The sequence continues at coordinate 4,744,651 of BSBM01000092.1, read as the reverse complement.
AGCTATGTTGGAATGTGTCAGGTTCATTGTATAATGGCACTAATATCTTATTTGTTGTTTCTTTTGCAGGGGTAGGCCTAATAGTTGTGTTAAGAGACTTTTGGAGATGGGAAACCCACGAAACGCAAAAAAAAAAAAAGGAATCTGCCCATTGAAAAGGTCAATGACTTAAGAGAAAAGGCCAGGTTGGGAATGGAAAGATTGAGACATGGTCCTATCATTGCCACGGATCATGCCACTGATCCTAACACAGTTGTTGACACAACAACCTCTTGTTCAAAACCACGAGTAAAGCAGTCGCGTCCAATGGACCCAACTCAAATTCCAACATCAACCAAATCTCCAACCAACAATCCATCAACGAGTCATTCTGAAGTTCCTCACGACACAAGAATTTTGGGAGATGCTACATGTGTAGAGATGGACATACAATCCTTGCTTAATTTGCAATCTCCCCAAGAAGACCACAACCCTGTCGACCACACTCCCATTATGGCCCAATCTATGAACCAAGCACCACAACAAACAAGCTCGGATATTCATGTATCATGTCCACCCTCCCTACCTCGACTGTCCAGTGCAAGAAGAAGAACTCCTAGACATATTCATGTGGATGAGAGTGCTATGTCGGGGCTTGAAGGCAAGTTGCCAAAACGCACTATCGAATGGTAATGCAACAAAATTGTCAAAGAATATTTTGAATCCAAAGGTGATGCAGGTAAATGTCAATTATTGCTATGTTTGTTAAAGTCACGTTCTTTAGCTGTTGTTAGGAGAATTTTGGGCATAAAGATGGTTAAAAGTTCAGAGGCCAGTAGTCATATTGTTAGAAATCTCCAATCTGCATTTAATGAAATTGGGAAGAAGTCTCGTACAAAATATCTTTGTGCGGCTCATCGTGTTTTAGCAGAATCAGTTGTAAGCAAGTCCACAAGGCAACGTCGCCTGCTATCACACATTTCTCACATACTCAAATTAAATAGAAAAACTATTAAAAAGTACTCTGTTATAAGAGAAAATCTTGACACTCCGGGTGGAAACGATTGTTGGGATTTTGTTGGTAGGTTGCCTCGTGCAGATAGGAAGCTAATTGATGTTGTTAAGGAGTTAGTACAAAAGTTTTGGCATGATCATACTAGACCTTCATCAAACCAAAGAGACATGCTAAAACTGAGAAAAGGTTCTACTGAACGTGAGCCCCATGTTAAACACTTCCTTGACACCACACAGACTGAACTCTATGAGAGATTCAGGAACAAGCACACACAATTGAACCTGGGCCAAAGGTCCTTTGAGAAATGCAAACCATGGTACGTTCGTATATGCATTGATCGGAACACTTGTTGTTGTAGATACCACATAGAATATGAATATTATTATGACACATATAAACATATATTTTGTGATTTGCATACTAACATTGTGCAGGGCTGCAATGAATCCATACTACCACCGAATGCATCAAGAGACTTTATCCACAACATCATGTGTCCAAGGCCTGAAGGACAAAAGTATTATGAAAAATCCTATCTATATGGGACATGTTCTATGTGCAGTGGGTTTTCTCTTTTGAACCGTTGCATTCATGAAAGCAAGGACACAGAATTTGGCATGATGGGTGTGGAGATGCAGAGCTTCAAGTACGTGACCTATCAATTAGACAGTGTCAGAGAAAGTAAAAAGATTGCATTGGTAAAGTCACAGGTACAAATGAATATTGCATATTTTTCATATTACACGTTGAATTTATGGCATATACATTTTTCCAAAGGCCACATTGTAATATTTTCCTTGTTTCCATGGTAACAGGTACCGGCATGTGACTTCTTGATGGAATTCTATGAGAAAACCAAGCAGTATGTTCAACATGTGCATGTAGCGCGATGGCAAGATGAGCAGTATAGAAAATGCAGGGACACATTTCCCGTTGGAACCATAGTGTCAATTGTAGATTTTGCAGAAAATTACACCCTTCAGCCACAAAATGAAATCCAGAGTCAATACTACCATTCAAACCAAGTCAGCATCATGGTACATATTATGTATAGGCATGGGCCAGAGAGCAGCAATGACAAGAGGATAATACTGAAGGAGACAAACTTTTACATAAGTGATGATAGAACCCATGATCTGCATTATGTGCAACATTGTTTTCAAATTTTCTATGATCAGTTGAAGGAGAGAGATATACAGATGGATCGGCATTGGATATGGTCGGATGGTTGTGCGGGCCAGTTCAAAATTGCCCGAGTATTCCAATGGATGAGTACTTTGCATGAGACTTATAATGTGCCGCATATCTGGAACTATTTTGAGACCGGGCACGGCAAAGGCGAGCATGATGGGGCCGGTACATGCATCAATACCGCACTATGAAGGGAAGAGATGAGGTTTGACAAGGAACCTCATATCCGAGATGCACAGTCCACAATTCAATGGTGCTCCACAACAATGTCAGAACGAGCAAGAGATCAACAAACATCATCGGTGACAGGACGTGTGGCGAGACATGTTTGGCTAGTGGTTGACATAGATCAATCGCGTTCCTATAGTTGCGGCACGGTACAAGGAACATGTGGATTTCATTCAGTTCGAAGCTCAAACAACCACTTATTTGAAATATGGACGCGAAAGCTTGCATGCTTTTGCAACCCTTGCAGCAATGACGAATGGGATGAATGCGAATGCATGGACTGGGTTGATGAATGGAATCGTGTGTCACTTGCAGTAGACCAACGTGCAGTTGTTGAAACAACCCAGTTAGAGGAGGGCCAGTCAGTGATTTCTACAAACTACGACCATATCTCAGATCTTGTACAACCAGGACACATATACGCAGTTGTTGCACCGAAAGACAATGAATTGGGCGTGGATTATTGGTTGGCACGGTGCATCCAAGGTAAGCAAACCCTCTATGGATCATTAATCGACGATGAAGGAATTGAATTTCCTACTAGCTCGATGGTGGTTAAGGGGGAATATCTTACACTAGATAGGAAGTCAAGAAAGACTAGTGGGCATGTATTCATGGATTATAGACCATGTTCAGTGGTGTATCACTTCACAAACTTGATCGTTGGCATAAACATCCATCTTCAGACAATGTCAAGCAAGAGCTCAACCAAGGTACGCTACTACCTGCCTCATTCATAGCACAAGAGATTGATGGAGACAATTAGCAACAGAGAGGATCCAGATGGATTTATTGAATGAGGCCAAACAACTTTACATAAGAGAAAGAATTGCATCAAAGAATGTTATGTTCTACATCGAGGTATGTGTAGTTTTATGTTATTTCGTTGGTACATGCATTTTTTGTTGATACATACATACATACATGTCTTTGCCTATGTTTTTTATTTTTCCTATATGTATTAAACTGTTCCATGCTTCTCTTTTATGTTGAATAAAATGGTGATGTGATTTGGATCAAATTTGAGTAAATTGAGATAGTATTTTCTTAAATATATCTATTTATGTTTGTAGCATTTGAAGATAGCGGTTTTGATAGGTTCTCAAGATTAGAATTACCTAGGTTTTAGGAAATTTTTTGAAGTACATAATCTATTACAATGGTCTTGAAAATTTAACTTGGTAGATGAAACCTTCTAGGAATCCATGTATGGATAGAAGGGTCTTCCACTTGGGGTAGGGATTTATCATAAAGTTTCAAGGGTGGTATTTTTGGGATCTATACTTGAGAAAAGCATTGGGGAACTATGAAATTCCTTATCGATCAAATATCTCTTTAGTTTTGTGTCCACCCAAACCTTTTTCATGCTTTGGGTACCTTGAAGTATATCCCCAACCCAAAAAACTCTTATATTATGATGATTATGTTGGTTTAGGGTTTTGGTTCCCCGTGCTCTTATAACCCAAAAAACTCTTATATCCCCAACATTTTTCATAGATTTGGTTCCCCGTGCTTAATGCTCACCCAAATCTAGCTATATTTTGGGTTTTTGCCCTTATCCAAGCATCGTGTCATCAACCTAGGGTTTCCACTAATATATTTTAAAACATGATCATTTATGGTTGGAGATTGATGCTTTATTCCTATAGATAACCACTTAGAGGGACTTGTCATCATCATCACCAACATCATCTCTAGGCTCCTCATCAACATCTCCATCATCATCATCTTCTTCATCATCACCATCACCATCACCACCATCGGCAACATATTCATCATTGCCACCATCTTCATCATCATCATTAACTCTAACTATGACCCTAATTCAATTTCCTTCTATAACTCTAGCCCCAACCCTCACCCAAACCCTAGCACTAATCCATATTCTTCATCATCGCCATCACCATCACCATCACCGTCACCATCACAATTGCAGAGTTGACCCCCATGTGCAAAAATTGCACACTCCCTCACTGAAAAAAACCCTAGTTTCCAAGATGGACGTAGGGGCCATGGGACCGGAGGAGAGGGGCGCCCCTAGCACTATCCCGGCATCCTAAATCCAACGGAGTTGACGGTTCATCGATCGGATCCACGGTCATCATTCTATGGCTCATTCCGTCTCGCATCCAAAAGGCCTTCAAGGACACCTACTGGATACCTGCCAGGGGCATAGAAGTCCAACCGTGCAGCAAAAATGGGCTTCGGGGAGTCCTGCAGGTGTGTCTAGGTAGGTTTCGGCTGGGAACACTAGCCATAAGTGACCGCTGGACAATTTTCCAAAGTTGACCCCAATGTGAGGGCCATCCAAATTTGCTCAAGGGGGCCATTTCTCATCCGGATGCCCCCGGGTGTGCGTGGCCACCGTGGACAGGTCCACAATGGCCATGTGGACCTGTGGGAAGTGACGGAATCCAAATCCTCTCGTCGGGTTGGGTTCCATGGCCCCGGGGCAAATCCTCCAGGTGTCCCTGAACGGCCCAGGGGTGCTCGACTAGAATGCCCATGGCACCCAAACCATGGCTTGGTTCGTGAATTCATCGATTTCGGTGGGTCCGATATGGCGGGTTTCAGCTAGGGGACCCCCCAGAGTGTCCCCCGAAGACCTGGAAGCGGTGCCAATGAGCCATCTCTGGAGCTAGGGTTTTGCTTAGTGAGGGCCATCCAGATTCGCTCAAGGGGTGCATTTCTCGTCCGAAGTCCCCCGAGCGTGCGTGGCCACCATGGACAGGTCCTTAATGGCCACGTAGACCTGTGGGAGGCGACGGAATCCAAGTCCTCTCATTGGTCTGGGTTCTGTGGCCCCGGGGCAAATCCTCCAAGTGTCCCTGAACGGCCCCAGGGTGCCTAACTAGAATGCCCGTAGCACCCGAACCGTGGCTCGGTTCATGAATCCGTCAATTTTGGTGGGTCCGAAATGGTGGGTTTCAGCTAGGGGACCCACCACAGCGTCGCCTGAAGACCCGGAAGTGGTGCCAACGAGCCATCTCCGGAGCTAGGGTTTTGCTCAATGATGGCCATTCCAGGATTTCCATTTATAATACAAGCATATTTTTAACTGGTTTCGTAAAGAGAAAGTATCATTTTCAATAACAAGTGGAACCAGGGAATCCTTCGTTGTGTTCCATTAGCCCTTTGTTCAACATTTCGTGCTCTGGTAAGTGGTAATTCACCTCTATGATCGAAAACTTGGGTCTATAGATACCTTCCCTTTCATATTCCTTGTAATGCACACATAGTCCATCCTTATCTTGATAAACAAGAGTTTTATAATAGCTTCAATTTTTTGGGCCTGGTTATCTCCCTGTATTCAGTTGTCTGATTGGTTGAAAAGCTTGCCTGAAAATCTGTACGTTGAACTTCTTTGTTTTATTGTTGAAAATTGGAAGGGATTTTCAAGTCACCTGCAAAACGCTCCTTTGTTGAAATATATAAGTTCTTCCAACAACATTGATTTGGCTAGTGTATCAAATGTTGTCGTCCACACCAGAATTTATCTTTCGTCAAAGGAGTCACACATATTGTGGCTAACCAAATGGTCTGGGGAGATTGGAAGTGCCGCCAAATATTATTCCATGCTTGAATCTACCTAGAAGGAAATTATAAATTTAGATCCTCGAGAAGGTGAGAAACTGTATGAGTGGTTGAATCAATATCCTAAAATTACAGATCTTTCTATCTCAAAGTTTGTTGAGCGGCTCCTAGATGTAGTATTAGACTCAACAGACAATAAACTTGTTATCACCACTGCACATGTTTTTGCACTATTCATCTGCAAATAACTACGTCTGGCCCAAAGAGCTTACCAGTCTTTGCAAGAATATTCCCCTAGTGGATGAAGGCGGCAACATCAATAGGGTACGAGGCTCTCTAAAGTTTCTCTAGCCTACATCCATGAGTAATTGGGCCAAGTTGTCCCTGAACGGCCCCGGGGTGCCCGACTAGAATGCCCGTAGCACCCGAACCGTGGCTTGGTTCGCGAATCCGTCGATTCTTGTGGGTCCAGGACGACGGGTTTCAACTAGGGGACCCCCACAGTGGTCCCCGAAGACCCGAAAGCGGTGCCAACGAGCTATCTCTGGATCTAGGGTTTTGCTCAATGAGGGCCATCCAGATTCGCTCAAGGGGTGCATTTCTCGTCCGGAGGCCCTCGGGCATGCGTGGCCACCGTGGACCTGTGGGAGGCAACTGAATCCAATTCCTCTCATCGGTCTGGGTTCCGTGGCCCCGGGGCAATTCCTCCAAGTGTCCCTGAATGGCCCTGGCATGCCCGACTAGAATTCCCGTAGCACTCGAACCATGGCTCGGTTCGCGAATCCATCGATTCCGGTGGGTCCAGGACAGCGGGTTTCATCTAAGGGACCCCCCACAACATCCCCCGAAGACCCAGAAGCAGTGCCAACGAGCCATCTCCGGAGCTAGGGTTTTGCTTAGTGATGGCCATCCAAATTCACTCAAGGGGTGCATTTCTTGTCCGGAGGCCCCTGGGCATATGTGGGCACCGTGGACATGTCCATAATGGCCACGTGGACCTGTGGGAGGTGGCGGAATCCAAGTCCTCTCGTCGTTCTGGGTTCCATGGCCCTGGGGCAATTCCTCCAAGTGTCCCTGAACAGCCCCGAGGTGCCCGACTAGAATGCCCGTAGAACCCGAACCATGGCTCGGTTCACAAATCCATCAATTCCGGTGGGTCCGGGACGGTGGGTTTCATCTAGGAGACCCCCCACAGCGTCCCCCGAAGACACGGAAGCGGTGCCAACGAGCCATCTCCGGATCTAGGGTTTTGCTCAGTGAGGGCCATCCAGATTCACTCAAGGGATGCATTTCTCGTCCGGAGGCCCCCGGGCATGCGTGGCCACCATGGAAAGGTCCACAATGGCAACGTGGACCTGTGGGAGGTGGCGGAATCCAAGTCCTCTTGTCAGTCCCTGGCCCCGAGGCAATTCCTCCAAGTATCCCTGAACGGCCATCACTGAGCAAAACCCTAGCTCCGGAGATGGCTCGTTGGCACCACTTTCGGGTCTTTAGGGAACACTGTGGAGGGTCCCCTACTTGAAACCCGCCATCCTGGACCCACCAAAATTGATGGATTCACGAACCGAGCCACGGTTCGGGTGCTACAGGCATTCTAGTCGGGCACCCCAGGGCTGTTCAGGGACACTTCGAGGAATTGCCCCGAGGGCACGGAACCCAGACCGATGAGAGGACTTGGATTCCATCACCTCCCACAGGTCCACGTGGCCATTGTGGACCTTTCCACGATGGCCACACACGCCCAGGAGCCTCCGGATGAGAAATGCACCCCTTGAGCGAATCTGGATGGCCCTCACTGAGCAAAACCCTAGCTCCGGAGATGGCTCGTTGGCACCGCTTCCGGGTCTTCGGGGGATGCTGTGGGGGGTCCCCTAGCTGAAACCCACCGTCCTGGACCCACCGGAATCGACGGATTCACAAACTGAGCCACGGTTCGGGTGCTACAGGCATTCTAGTCGGGCACCCCTGGGCTGTTCAGAGACACCTTGGCCCAATTAACTTGCCCCATTGACTTGGCCCAATTACTCGTGGATGCAGGCTGGAGAAACTTCAGAGAGCCTCATACCCTAATGAATTTTCCACCTTCATCCACTAGGGGAATATTCTTGCAAATATTGGTAAGCTCTTCGGGCCAGACGTAGTTATTTGCAGATGAATAGTGCAAAAAATGTGCAGTGGTGATAACAAGTTTATTGTCTATTGAGTCTAATACTACATCTAGGAGCCGCTCAGCAAACTTTGAGATAGAAAGCTCTGTAATTTTAGGATACTGATTCAACCACTCATACAGTTTCTCACCTTCTCGAGGATCTAAATTAATAATTTCCTTCTGGGTAGATTCAGGCATTCGCGAGGATCTAAATTTTTAATTGCCTTCTGGGTAGATTCAGGCATGGAATAATATTTGGCGGCACTTCCAAGCTCCCCAGACCATTTGGTCAGCCACAATATGTGCGACTCCTTCGACGAAAGATAAATTCTGGTGTGGATGGCAACATTTGATACACTATCTAGATCAATGTTGTTGGAAGAACTTACATATTTCAACAAAGGAGCGTTTTCCAGGTGACTTGAAAATCCCTTCCAATTTTCAGCAATAAAACAAAGAAGTTCAACGTATAGATTTTCAAGAAAGCTTGTCAACCAATCAGACAATCAAATATAGGGAGATAACCAGGCCCAAAATATTCAAGCTATTATAAAACTCTTGTTTATCAAGATAAGGATGGACTATGTATGTATTACGAGGAATATGAAAGGGAAGGTACCTATAGACCCAAGTTTTCAATGATAGAGGTGAATTACCACTAACCAGAGCACGAAATGTTGAACAAAGGGATAATGGAACACAATGAAGGATTCCCTGGTTCCACTTGTTATTGAAAATGATACTTTCTCTTAACGAAACCAGTAAAAAATATGCCTATATTATAAATGGAAATCCTGTTACAATTTTCGTCGAAAGAAAAGCAGAGATACCTACAACCGCCATATTTCCTTCTGTAAGTCGCTCGCCCATCGGAGTGTGCAATTTTTGCACACAGGGGTCAACTCTGCAAAATCGTCCATTGGGCACTTACGTTGCCATTATGGACCTGTCCACGGTGGCCACGCATGCCCGGGGGCCTCCGGACGAGAAATGCACCCCTTGAGAGAATCTGGAATGGCCATCACTAAGCAAAACCCTAGCTCCGGAGATGGTTCGTTGCCACCACTTCTGAGTCTTCGGGGGACACTGTGGGGGGTCCCCTATCTGAAACCCGTCGTCCCGGACCCACCGAAATCAACGAATTCACGAACCGAGCCACGGTTCAGGTGCTACAGGCATTTTATTCGGGCACCCCAGGGCCGTTCAGGGACACTTGGAGGAATTGCCCCAGGGCCACGGAACCAAGATCGACGAGAGGAATTGGATTCCATCGCCTCCCACAAGTCCACATGGCCATTGTGGACCTCCTTTCCACAGTGGCCACGCATGCCCGGGGGCCTCCGGACGAGAAATGCACCCCTTGAGCGAATCTGGAATGGCCATCACTGAGCAAAAACCTAGCTCCGAAGATGGCTCGTTGGCACCGCTTCCAGGTCTTCAGGGGACGCTGTGGGGGTCCCCCTAGCTTAAACCTGCCATCCTGGACCCACCGAAATCGACGGATTCGTGAACTGAGCCACGGTTCGGGTGCTACGGGCATTCTAGTCGGGCACCCCGAGGCCATTCAGGGACACTTGGAGGAATTGCCCCGAGGCCACGGAACCCAGACCGACGAGAGGACTTGGATTCTGTCGCCTCCCATAGGTCCACATGGCCATTGTGGACTTGTCCACGGTGTCCACACACGCCCGGGGGCCTCCAGATGATAAATGCACCCCTTGAGCGAATCTGGATGGCCCTCACATTGCGGTCAACTTTGGAAAATTGTCCAGCAGGCACTTATGGCTAGCGTTCCTAGCCGAAACCTGCCTAGAAACACCTACAAGACTCCCTGGAACCCAGTTTTGCTACACAGTTGGACTTCTATGCCCTCGGCAGGTATCCAGCAGGTGTCCCTGAAGGCCTTTTGGATGCGAGACGGAACAAGCCATAGAATGATGACCGTGGCTCCGGTCGACGAACCGTCGACTCCATTGGATTCAAGATGCCGGGATAGTGCCAGGGGCACCCCTCTCCTCCGGTCCCGTGGCCCCGGTGCCATCTTGTACGTCCATCTTGGAAAATAGGGTTTTTCTCAGTGAGGGAGTGTGCAATTTTTGCACACGGGGGTCAACTCTACAAAATCATCCGTTGGGCACTTACAGCCAGTGTTCCCAGCTGGAACCTGCCTAGACACACCTACAGGACTCCCTGGAGCCCGATTTTGCTGCACGGTTGGACTTCTATGCCCCCGGCAAGTATCCAGCAGGTGTCCCTGAAGGCCTTTTGGATGCGAGATGGAACAAGCCATAAAATGACGACCGTGGCTCAAATCAACGAACCGTTAACTTCGTTGGATTCAGGACGCCGAGATAGTGCCAGGGGTGCCCCTCTCCTCCGGTCCCGTGGCCCCGGTGCCATCTTGTATGTCCATCTTGGAAACTAGGATTTTGCTTAGTGAGGGAGTGTGCAATTTTTGCACATGGGGGTCAACTCTGCAAAATCGTCTGCCGGGCACTTATGATGATGATGATGGTGATGGTGATGGTCATGGTCATGGCCATGGTCATGGTGATGAAGATGATGACGATGGAGAAGATGATGATGATGGAGATGTTGATGAGGAACCTAGAGTTAGAGTTAGAGTTAGAGTGAGAGTTAGAGTTAGAGTTAGGGTTAGAGTTAGAGTTAATGATGATGATGGATATGGTGGTGATGATGAAGACGTTGATGATGATGGTGATGGTGATGGTGATGGTGATGGTGATGGTGACGGTGACGGTGATGGTGATGGTGATGGTGAGGATGAAGAAGATGGTTTAGTGCTAGGGTTTGGGTGAGGGTTAGGGCTAGAGTTATAGAAGGAAATTGAATTAGGGTTAGAGTTAGAGTTAATGATGATGATGAATATGGTGGTGATGATGAAGACGTTGACGGTGATGGTGATGGTGATGGTGAGGATGAAGAAGATGGTTTAGTGCTAGGGTTTGGGTGAGGGTTATGGCTAGAGTTAGAGTTAATGATGATGATGAAGACATGATGATGATGGTGACGGTGACGGTGATGGTGATGGTGATGGTGAGGATGAAGAAGATGGCTTAGTGCTAGGGTTTGGGTGAGGGTTAGGGCTAGAGTTATAGAAGGAAATTGAATTAGGGTTAGATTTAGAGTTAATGATGATGATGAAAATGTTGGTGATGATGAAGACGTTGACGGTGATGGTGATGGTGATGGTGATAGTGAGGATGAAGAAGATGGTTTAGTGCTAGGGTTTGGGTGAGGGTTAGGGCTAGAGTGATAGAAGGAAATTTAATTAGGGTTAGAGTTAGAGTTAATGATGATGGTGACGGTGACGGTGATGGTGATGGTGATGGTGAGGATAAAGAGGATGGTTTAGTGCTAGGGTTTGGGTGAGGGTTAGGGATAGAGTTATAGAAGGAAATTGAATTAGGGTTAGAGTTAGAGATGAAGATGGTGTTGACGATGAAGATGTTGATGGTGATGGTGAGGTTGAAGAAGATGGTTTAGTGCTAGGGTTTGGGTATCCTATGAGTGTAAGACTCTAACTCTAGAGTGCCTTGTTTGCATGGATAAATGGGCCAACTAAGTGCACCTGTACTAAGATTATCTGAGGCATGCAAGAATATATCCTCCTAGAGATCTACCCCCCTTAACTTAGACTGTAATCCTCACATATGAGTGCCTAGGGAACTGCACTCTCTCACTGTGCATGCAAAACTAAATAAAACAAAAAATGCAGAATTAGAACTGAACTGCTAATTTAGGAAAAACATCTAAACTGAAAATTAATGGAGGATGGCACATGCATGTGCTCCCTATCTCTCTCATCCATAAATGCTAGTGCATCCTGTTACATTTTGTTTTCACACCCAAGTGGCAAAGTCCTAATCCTCTAATGCTATAAGTGCGACTTCCGAAGATGATTGCCACTGTCACCTCAGCAAAGATTTTCCCAAGTTTTAGGCCTACTTTAAAGGCCAAGGGAGGCTTCTAGATCAAGGTTGGAGAAAAGGTCTTAGGATTTCAAACTTGTTTGAAGATTAAGATGTGTTTTCCATTAAGTTAAAGTCCCATGTGAGTGCTTAATTCAGAAAGTTGCAAGTGAATTAATCCAATAAACACCTTTCAGAAATAAATATTTGCTCGTGTGTAAAATGAAAGATCATTCATGGATAAATAAAGATATTCACAAAACTTAAATCAACAATGAACCATAATGTTGTAGAATCAAAATTCACATTAAAACATGTTGGCTTATTTCCCAAAATCATCCACAAATGATATTATCTAATAATGCCAAGGTTATAGTTATTAGTTTACGAGTGATTATTGAATGAGACCCTCTTGGAGAGAGTAAATCTTTGCAAGAGGGTGTTACCCAATCTATTAAGGGTCCAACTAGGTTGTAGTGATTTGAATCACTTCAATAAAGATGGCTGAAATCTTGTCTTCACAAAATTAATTAATTAAATGTTTTGCCATATGATCCATGAGCATATAAATATAAAAAGATGTGCTGGAAATAAAATCAGTAAACCACTTGCGCAGGTTTGGTAACTTCTAGAATGTAAATGATTAGATGATTGTAAACATTAGGATATGTTGTGTGTAATTGCTTAAGACAAATTTGTGAAATAATAACCATTTAAATAACATGCAATTAACGCTATGATCCATAGATGAGAGTTGTGAATCGAAGACAAAATCATGTATACAAAAATGTAATCAAAGACAAACTCATATATACAAGTGCAGATCCATCTATTAATATGCAAAAATTATCCAATCATGTACACTTTTTGGAAAGATGGAACATTGTTCCTAGCGTCTATATAATGGCAACTCGTGCCCTATACAAAATATGGCCCATGGTGCCCTGTACAAAATATGGCAACTCGTGCCGAAAATGCCACATCGTGGCTACTGTACATAGGAGGGTCTCTCAATCCTCCTGCCCACCCTCGGAGCTCCCAGGTGCATCTCCAAAATCAATCTTCCTCTTCTTCATGCTAGAGGAAGCTGGGTCCTTCCGACGTCTTTGAGCACGTCCCCCTGAGCCCTGAAATGACAACAATAATATGTCAACTTTTCCTGGCAATTATACAAGTATAAAACATAATTTCAAAATAAAAATAGTTTTCAAATCTTGGATAACTCACCGCATGCGATACTGTAAGTCGTGAGGGGGTCTCCCTCCTCCATGATCCAAGTCTCTCGGCAATGCCACCCTGCAACATTTAGAACAATCAGATCAATGCTGAAACTAGATGCATATAGTAATTTTCGTTAAAATTGAACGAGACTTTGATAAACTAGTCAATCTCACCGTGAACAAAATCGGCTGGTCTTAGTGGCTGGCAGATGGAGCAGTCGGCTGGAAGCTTGCTCCAATGCTAGGGTGGACGATAAAGGGGAGGATGTAGCCACATCAATGGTGGCTACACCAATGGGGGGAACAGTGGAAGAAGGGGGGGTGGCAGGAGGAGGCATGGACTGGGGTGGGCGAAGTGGAGATGTACATCTAGGCCTATAAACCCCAACCGGCTATAGTATGGATGGGCGCACCCTAGAAGGGGAAGCGAGTGTGGTGGGGGAATGTGGGGGGGGGGCGAGGTCTGTGTTGCGGTAGAGGGGTGGGTGACTGTGGATGGGTGGTGTGCCGTGGTCGGATGGGGGAGGGTGGGAACATGGGAAACTGATACGGAGGTGGAGCTAGATGTGATGCATAAGGGGGAGCTGGATGGAATTGTGGTGCTATATAGGACGGGGGGGCTGGATGGAAGGGGTTGGGGAATGGGGCATGTATGCCAGGGGATACAACTGGCATATAGGGTGGCCGAAAGGTCGGGGAGGGAGGAATAACGGCACTGGCAGGCCGAGGTGCTCGTACCTGCATACACATTTATAACCTCATAGTTTAATATACAAAAATATAAATATACACAGACAAGTCATCGTATTTGAAATTAAATTTATGCTTTAATACACACGATACCTGCGCACGAGGAGAACTGCTGGTCCCCAGTGGCGGTGGATGGTCGCTGGAGCCCGTGGACACCTATGCGAACAGTACAATTTTTAGACTGAATTTATAAAAACAATATTAACAATATTAAACACAATGAAAATGAGAATGAAAAAGATGGTACTTAAAAACATGACTACAATAAATTTATATTCAATATTCTGAAAGGATAGAAGGTGGCATGGCATGAAATTAAAATTAAATAAGGTGAGAGGGCATAGAAGGTGACATGGTGAGCTTTTCCTTTTCTAGAGTCATCCCCATGAGTATGTGAGCTTTTCCTTTGGCCCTAGAGAGATGTGCAGTGTCTCATAAGCGAATGGAATTCATGTCCATTTACAAATTTGAATTGGAAACCTATGTAATGTGTTTGGGTTCTTGATGAAGAGTTCCTAGGTTTTGATGTCTTCTTATAGATTTGTAGTTTCCTACAAGCTTGATTCACCCAGTGGAAAAGTATTTGCATCCCTAGAGTGAGGATCTTGAGTCCCTTTATTTCCATAACATTTACATCATCAAATAAAATGGCATCTCATTGTTTAAATTTGCAAAGAGGTGCTAAATAGCAGTTAAGTTAGTGTGCATGTTATTTAATACACTTTAGAGTGTTGATCGTTAGAAAAAGGAAGAAAGAGAAATATTTTTCATGATTAACTTACTTACAAGCTTGAATGTGCCATGTTCTTTTGCATTGAATGAGTAATTATGTGTTCTTGATTGAATAGCTATGTTGTCAGAATGACATCACTTGATTGAAATCAAAGAAATCTTGAGTGAAATGAGTCAAATGAGTATTCTTGATGCCAAATCTTTTACCAAGTTGAATTTGAATCAAGATAATAGCAAGGCCCCATAGACCATATTTGTAAGATTATCACTCTTCCTTATGGGCCTTACATCATTTTCAAAAAATTTAGTGACAATACATGTGATAAGTTGTTTTACGTTGTTTATATGTCTTTCCTAATAGCATGTTCTACGAGTAGTAGTATGATTACTTTCAGTCTCAAGTATTAGAATAAATTGGAAATCCCGTGATAATAAACTAAGGTAATAAGGACATGAGAAACATCAAGTTCTTGAATTTCTAGAAGCTTGGCCACTATGATTCTCTTTTGGCCACTATGAAGACGTTGACGGTGATGGTGATGGTGGTGACAACATTAATGACAAAGGCTTGAGGAATGGAAAAGAAGATGATGATGTGGATGGCTTGAAGAACACACATGGCATGAAGAACCATGGAGGTGGGCATTGGAGCCATTGGAACACCTAATGAGCCAAATGACCCATTATGTGGTCATTTGTGGTTTGATGGGGCAATGGAACCCTTGGTGATGGTCCATGCTACCATTTGATGATGGGCTTGATGTCCATTTAAAGCATGTTGATTAAATACTAAATGATTGACTCTTGATGGTGGAACCCACATTGAAACCCACATACAAATTGAATCAGCCCTTATCTAATGGCACTTACGATGGATGTTGAAGCCCTTGAACCTTGAAGATGTCCATATGTGGAATCCTTGATGTATGGTGATGAAGACATAATGTATTGTTGCCTTGGGGTTCTTGGAATTGTTTGTGGTCTATTATTGTGGGTGTGATGGAGCCCTTGCCCTTATAATTGCTTGACGAAACCTTTGATGCTGAAGTATTTAAACATGATGATGTAGAAGCCCACAAAAAAAATGAGGAATCCCTAAGTTTCTAACGTGGCCTTTGATGTGGTTGTGTGAAGTCAAACCAAAACAAGCATGCAAATAAAACATTGTATGTGAACTATTATGTGTCCATTCAAAGGACAAAGTCGGCTCAGCAATTAAAAATAAAAATAAAATGAAAATTACACATACAGGTCGATTGAATATCCTGTGATATGATGTGCATGTACAGCAGAAAGACATGACGATGTAGGCAGTATGAAGAGACTATGATATTTTGGGCAGCAGTATGGTGAAAGGAGAGAATGGTGTATTTGTGTATATGTTGGTTAAAATTATGACAGAGTGATGATGAGCACAAAGTGATATAAATGTGGATATGTTTGATATCTTGACAGCAGAATGATAATTTGCCTATGGTTAATGACAGTTTGATGACAGGTTAAAGATGTGCATGTAGATAGAATATCGATATGTTTGAGAAGATGCTGGACATGATGAAACAGGGACAGAATGATGATTGAAGACAAGGTGTTGGCAACAGATTGATGAATGAGATGATGTGAATAATGACATGACTGTGATATGTATGATATGTGACAAATATGTAATTGTAAATACAAGCAGGGTCTTGTATCCATTTTCTTAGTAGGATCTAAGAAAAACTAGGCTGTGTCCTGGATGATGAGTTGGTGCTCATTGTATCAGTTGGTGCTGAATTGCCTCACAGTTGTAGCCGTTGAACCAAATACAAAAGATTACAAAAACTATATCTAGTCTCGTATTATGTGTTGATGTGTTTCATTAGTTGATAGTTAGTTCATTTATGAATATGATGTGAATGTGAAATGATGATATAAGAGTTGGTGATTGAAGTTGAAATTAAATAAAGTATAGGCTCACTGATTCACCCCCCCTCTCAGTGAGCATTGTGTCTAACACAAATGTTTATAGTTTTCTTAGGTTTTCATGTTTTATAAGGTTTCATTTTTTTTGGGGTGGGATTCTACGAATTTATAGCTCTCAAATAAATTAGACAATATTATAAACACAACTGTAAAATACGATGATAATATGGTAATTACTCAGTGCTAATTAATTTGTAATTACTGAACACAAATTACTTGTAACTGGATCTAATTATTCAAAGTAAAGAAGTTACCTATGTGTATGGTGCCGCAATCTCCTCTGCTGTCGCCATGGCTCCATCGAGGTCAAAGGAACCGACGTCCTCCCACCTAGGGGATGGAGACCCAGCACCGAATAACTGAACATTAAAACAAATAAATTCAACAATGTGTAATTCAAAGTTAAATATATTAAACAATACGATATCAAATAAAATACAACAAATACTTGAACATTAAATAAAACAATAACAAACCTGATCCATGAAGCTCACCGTGGCATGCTGCTGCGTATCACCATGGCAAGAATGACCACAGTGAGAACAACGATGTGCCGTTGTTCCAGCAGAACTAGAAGGCCCCGCCTATGTTCCACCTGTACCCGGCATGTCTCGGCCACCACCCATAGACTGTGCAGCTATCTGTGTCTCATCAATGTCCTTCCAGCTCTGGGAATACATGGCCACAAATTTGGTATGTCTAAGCAAGTCATGTGTGGCATGTCTGACGGAGTCATGAATATCATCTAGACCGCTACCAAACCCGGGTGGCTGAGGAGGGGGGTTTGGCTCTCTCGTGGGTGCAGGAGGTCCTCTAAGTGGGTTGCGGTGCGCCTGAGGTCGATCTTGGGCAGAGCCAAGACCAACACCCTGAAACTTAGTGATGTCAAAATAGTTAACATGGTACCCTAGCTCAAACTCAGCCCACAATTTTCGAAGGAAATACTGTGGGACCTCCAAATTGTTGCATGGGGGCCTGTCAAACACCATGAACCACCTCTTCCTCCAGTTATCTCTCCATGGATGGTAAATGCACCAGTCCATGCAAACCCGAGCCCTCGTCACAGCTGGAGGCTGTCCCGTCGAGGAAACTATGAACTTGCAATACAACTGGGCTTTGGTGATGTTGAGGTCTTTTATCTGCTCTTTGGACAACCTAGTGGAGTAGTGTTCCCTCATTCGAGCCCTGTATTGGCTCAAGTTTGTTATCTCACTGTGTGCAATATTGATTGATTCAATAATGTTTTGAAGTGATGAAGCCAAGGAAACCCGAGAGGGTTCCTTGGTACTGTTCAATTCATTACTTAGTGCCCTCAATTGATTTAAGTCTTGGTGTAATTGATCTTCAGGGTTTTCATTGGGTTCATTGTCGATTCCCATATTGTCTTCTAGAGGTCGGGTTTCATTGGTTTCATCAGATGGTTCGGGTGTGTCTGACATCTTGTTAGGTGTGTAGATGGCCTGCAATTAAATTTCCTTGGTTTTTTAATGGATTGTAAATTTTTTTTAAAAATCAAATTCAAATGGAAAACAAACAAAAAAACAAAAATAAACACAAATTTGTGCTTTGAGGAGCACCTACCTAGAGAACGAGATGGCACCGTGGTGTAGGGGCGATTGCTTGCTATTGAGGACGACTTGGGTACATGGAGAACGCGTTCGTGGGGTTGAGAGTGCGCTCGCGGGTTGGAAAATCGGCTCACGGGTCTGTCGAAAATGACAGACCCATGAGCCCTATTTTTTTTAATTAAAAACAGAGGCGCGCACGCGCCACTAATGCGTGCGCACCAATTTGTGCGTACGCGTCAAAGGCGCATGTGCGCCCCTTTTGTCTATGTGGGATGAACCATGTGGACGTTTGGCATTGCTGAAGCAAAGACGCATGCACGCCTTTGGAGGCGCGTGCGCGTCGTTTTATTTTTTCCGCTCATGCATTGTTGTTGCGGTTATTTTGGGTACCAACTTCGTGTGGGTACCCTTTAAGTTCAGACCATCATGGTTGGAGTAAGTGTTTAATGATCTAGTTTAGAGGGAATGGATTCCATATATATTGATTATTGAGCTTTCTGCTAGCAATTAGTTTGCATATTCCTTATTACCTTTAAAGAGTAAAGTGGTTGAGTGGGAAGTCAAAAGGTTTAAGAAACAAGATAAATCTCTCAAAGAATCTCAATATGCCATTGAATACCCTTTTGTCCATAGCTTGGAAGCAGTTTTTTCTATGGAGGATCTAGAGAATGAAAAGTAGAGTGGCATGGATGGAACTTGGGGATGAACACATGGAATCTTTTCATTGTTTCTCCAACCATAGGAAGAATCAAAATACCATATGGGAATTAGAAAATGAGGAAGTTCAAAGTGTTCGATACTTTAAGAACCTGGCAAATTAGGGGTCTAGTATTTCCCCTAAATTTATAAAGAGACAGAGGTATCAAACATTGTTGAAATAGTGAAAGTATGCCCCTATTTCCCTTAACTCGATTATGAAGAAGATAATATTAATCCCTTTGAGGAGGTGAGCCTGTATGAACTATTGGAGGTTTTGTCTTTATTTCGAAAAGGGTTCAAATCATGGGCATGAATGGTTGGAAGGTCGGGATAAGTTGAAGGAATTTGGTGATTACATATTGATATCGCTTTGTATCTATGCTTCTAAAATCTTTTCTAAAGTTTATCTATTTGATTGAAAATTTTGTTTTCAAATGTCATCTTGTCATAGAAGTTTGGATTTTTGGAAGGTAGGAAGATCCACGATGCTATCGGTGTTGCTCAGGAGAGGATTCGCAATATAAAGTACAAGAACCTAACTACAATGGTGGATAAATTAGATATCTCGAAGGCATATGACAAAGTGTTTTGGTTATACCTCATATTACATTTAATTCAAATTGTGTTTTCCCTCAATCTTGCAAATTGGATTATGGCTTGTGTATCTTATGTTTCTTATACAACATTAGTTATTGGTGTTTCCTCACCTTTATTTATTGCTTCTAAAGGCCTTTGCCAAGGTTTCCCTCTTTCCCCGTATGTTTTCCTATTGGTGACCAAAGGATTGAGATGTTGTATCTCATACTCTAAGAGGTGAAGAAGATTAAAATGGGTAAAAGTGGGATAGGATTTGTATATGACTCATCTCCTATTCATTGATGGCATTATTTTTTTCACAAATGCATATATGTTTGAAGGGAGGGTGTTGCATGACATTTGAATGTATTATGTAAGGATATCGACATGATGATTAATGTAGACAAGTTGACTATGTGCTTCAGTGGGGTGGCTAAGAGAGTGGCTCGGGAATTAAAAGACTTATGTAAGTTCCAAGTATTCAATTTATGTGATGGGTATAAGTACTTTCGATATATTCTAAAACTGAATGCTTATGGTAAATAGTATTGGGGATGGTTGATTGGCCAAATTGAGAAAAGGATACACCATTGGTGTAATCATTGACTCTCTAGAGGAGGCATATTGACTGTGTTCAAATTCATCTTAGAGGATATCCCAATGTATTGGCAATTGTTGGCACACATTTTGAAAGGTGATTTATAAAATATTCAAAAATTAAGCTTCAACTTTCTATGGAGAGGTTTGGAAGGTGAGGATGGAGTTTGCTAGACAAGTTGGAAGTTAATATAGAAACAAAAATATGAAGGGGGATGGGGGGTTAAAAATATCCATTCTTTTGGTACCTCTCTATCCATTAAGTCTCTGTGGAATTTGATTACGAAGGATCATTTTTGGAAAAAGTTGATTATTCAAAATACTTGGCACTAAATTCTATTCTATCATGGATTAGGAAGGCGCGTAAGTCTTGGAAGAATGGTCCTCTCCATTGAAAATCAATGGTTAATTCTTTTAATCTAATTAGTAAAATGTTGGCTTGGAATGTTGAGAATAGAGATCAAGTGAGCATAGGAGACAATGTTATATTGGGTTTTCGAAGTCAGGTTATCCTCTCTAGATATGGTTCAGTATATTCAGAGACATAATTTAATTTTCCTTTCTCAATTTGGGAACTAAGGTAGAATTGACATTTGGTCACAAGAATGGAAATCTAACAGGTATTTCGATCTTCAAGGTGACTAAAAAAGGGGTTGGGTTAGGTATGTTTCAGAACTCGGAAAGGTGCATATTTGGATCAGGGATGAAGAAGATCAATTAGTATAGATAGGAAATAAGATTGTGGGGTTATATTCGATGAATCTTGTTTATCATATATCTTGATGAAGGAAGGTGTAGATCCATCTATCTAGTGATGGGCACAAATATAGAAAGGTAAGGTTCCAAGGAAGAAGAATATCTTTATGTGACTTTATTACAAAACAAAGTTTACACTTGGGAAGCCAGACAAAAAAGTAAATGTGCATGACTTGGGAATATGCATTCTATGAAAGGATGTGAAGCAAACTACATCCTATTTATTTTTTCATTGTATATTCTCTCAATAAGTTTAGAAGGGCATTGGTAACTAGCCAAAGATTAGAAATATGTGGATCGAGGATTCTACTGAAATCATATTTGTGCATGGTACACTCTCCTAGTTCTCCAACCATATAGAGGCATTCCTTTCCCAGTCCTTTGGGAGGTAGGGTTAGCTCGAAATGGATTGATCTTTGATCAAACTTAAATGATTTCATTTTAGGATTACTCTCAGGGGTTTCTTCAATGCCGCTTGTCAAGGGTTGAATCAAATATGTGGTTTGGGAGTCCTATTGTTCTTCTTTGATTCTCATTATATTACTTTCAAGGAAAACATTGGTTGGGGAACAAATAATCGTACATAATTCATGGCTATTAGAACTTTTATAATAAAAAAAGCATATGAAAGCAAGATTAGGGAGCTCTAAGTTTATGGTTCAATTATATGTTAATAGTAAAATGGATGGAAGGATCTCAATAGATTTGGTTGCACGCTTAAAGGATCTACCTTTGTGTTTTTTCCAAGTTTGTTATGAGCTATATCTATTGGGAGATGAATCACAAGGAAAATTCCCTCTCTCTTAAAGGAGGAATTTAGTAAGGAGAGATATATTTTCATAAATGATATTTCTTTTCAAACTCTTTCTTATTTTTGAAAAAATTATATTAAGAAGCATATTTAAGTATGAGCGCATGGCCAAAAGAATATATATTAAAATTCTTAAACTTGAAATAAAAATATATATATATATATATATAAATTTTGTATTTTCAATGAAAAAGAAATATTTTAACCATAATCATAATTGTATTTTTATATATATATATATTTTATAAATAAAAAGAAATTACAACTAATTTTAAATAATAATAAAATACACTTCTAAAAATTTGATTCTTATTAATGTTTAACAAAATAATAAATTCAAGGTTAAAGTCAATTTACATTGGTGAATAACAGTTTTAATGAAAAGAAAGTAAATATAACTATTAATAATATAAATTTAGAAAAATCTAAATAAAATAGATTATTTTATAAAAATATTTCATTTACTTTTTCTAATTTACTACTATCTTTTATTTACAATTCACAACCCAACCAATCAAACCATCATCATCTTTGTTGATCTATTATATATCATTATAGTTTTATTATGTTAAGCGAAAGAAATGAGAAAGCTCTCTCATTATATATGTTTGATAAGGAGGTTTTGAATTAGCATAACATGAGCTTGAGCTTGGGAATTAGGAGGGTGATGCAAGCTTTGCAATTTCTCCCGTCTAAGGTGTTATTATTGGGTGATTTTCTCACGTACTTTGTGTTTCAACAAACGATGCTTTAATTCATACCCTATAATCAATTTGATCGTAACACAGCATGAATTAAGAAGTCAACAAAAACAATCCACAAATCCACATTTAGGCAATTAGACAATTGCCTAAATGTTTCAATATTTTGACTTTTAAAAATTAAAAAAAAAATACATAATAGATACATGTTAATATGTTTTGAATTTGTAAAATTCTTCTAAAAATCATATATACAATTATTATTTTTTTATCAATACACTTTTGTTTATGAATTTTGATGTGGGTTCCTAGTCAAGCTTGACTTGTGTGAGATTGCAAGAAAGTTTAGGTTGCTTGTAGGTTGATTGACTTTTCTTATTTATATACACGAGGGTTTTTTATGAATTATTGAAGCATAAAACTAAGAGATAACCATGGGTGGGAAGCAATTTTTTTCCAATAGCACAAATCCATCTAAATTTGATGTCCGTTATTTATTTGCAAGGTGGGTATCTGGAGAATACCATTGTTGTGCTTCAACAAATTAGGATTTCACTACTCTATTTGTTTTATTCCATCATTTGATTTTCCGATTTTCCTGTACCTAACATTAAGAGAATTAGGTTTTTCTCATAAAGCTTTATTGGTTGCGAGGTGAGGCAAGTGTGGATAGGGTCTTGATAGACCCAAGAGGAAAAGCAATGGAAACCTTTGACTATAGACTTGGTCGCAACACAACTAATGTGTAATGTCCCTCTTTTATCCATAGTCTTTTGCAACAGAAAGTGTAAGTATGTACCTGTTCATGGCAAGGAGCTCAAGGCAAAGGCTCCACATGTAAAACTTTGTAAGTATGGTTGTGAATTCCTAAGTTGTAATTTGAATTTGTAGACTTAGGAGACTGAAGGCTTGACACAACTAAATGAAAAGGACATGAATCCACTAGGGGGAGAGGTAAATGGTTGGAAAGCCATGAGTTGATGACGGTGGGAGGGGATTCTCTTTTTTTTCTCCCCAAGATTTGATATCGCTGCACCTAATTGGAAATAGAATACCTTATTTTTCATGCTTATGAGAACACACTACAATCCTCTTGGAGGAAGCGTGGCTTTTGGAGAAGAGCTAGGATTAGTTCCTCTACAATAAAATGGCGTTAGGAGAAAACAGAATCATGATATCAATCAAACGATAACCTTGTAGTTGTATGTATTCTTTGTCACACATTGTTCATCTTTTATTTGAAATCGCTGAGAATCCGCAGTGGGAATTAATGACATCTTGTGGAGAATCTGCAGTAGGTAAATTCATGTTGTCAATGTTTCGAGCCATTCTTGGCTCATCATCAGGACATTAGCGATGCATGAGAAGATCTTCTCCCTCCCTCATCAATTATTTATATGGAATAGTCAAAAGGTTGGCCTGAAGCCGACTCTAGGTTTTTTAAGCAGATCAAATTTGTTTAATTTTAATAATAGTTTTAATTTGTTTTGATTTTAATGTCTAGTTTTAATAATAATAGTTTTTGTTTGATATGTAGATCAATTTTCCTGATCGGCTTATTTATTGTTTATTTTGTAGATCAAGTTTTTAGGTTTTAAATAGTTTTCTAATGTTTTTTTTGTTTATTATTAATAACAAATATAAATAATTTAAGTTTTTAATTAATATTAATTTATTAATTGTAAGATTGAAATTTAATTATATTAAAAATATTAAGTTTTTTAACTAATAATTAATATTAATTAATTTTATTGAAATTAGTTAGAAAAATTTTAATCATATTTATTAATTGATTTTAATTTAATTATTATTAATTCATTTTAGTTAGTAATAAATAATTTAAGCAAGAGCCACGAGGTGGCGATGTCCCCGACTATGAAGCAGGGATTTTTATTGTCATTGCAGATGTGATATAAATCAACAAATGCAATTTGTTCTATGTTTTTTATAAGAGCAAGTATCCAAATCATTTTATGCCATCACAAACTAGATTTGAAGATAAAAAATCAATAAAATTGTGTTTTCAAATGGTATTATTATAAGGGCATGGCAAGCAGATTTGCCAACAACAAAAAGCTGAAAAGGAAAAGAACATTTGAAAGGCAAACAGAAGGGTCATGAAATATATAAATTTTTTTTTTTTGCATTGGGCAGTAAACATTATGAAGAACAGTAAGCAAAGGGAAGAGCAGAGACATTTTCTTGTATATGAAACATTTTTTTTGCTATTATAATTGTTATAACATGAAGGAAAAACAACAGAGTTTAACAAGCCTTTCAAAATATAGTGTTGTAGTAATCAAATGCTTGAAAAGTATATCATATAAAAGAGCAAAATTGTAAAAGCAGAAAACTAGGTCCATGCCTTCAAAAGTATTCAAACGAAGTTCTTTTTCCTGAGCATGTATTTATATGTTTTGATCAAAATCATAGGAAGAGTGTTTGGCAACATAGACACAGGTGTTGTATACATCGATAGAAAACTATAGCAGTTGACCATCCTGACTGTAAGGTCAGATCAGAAGTATGCATGCTTAGTTGGCAAGACCGTGAGCATATCAAAAAAACAATTTCTTTGCAAAGTTTTTTTCTTTTCTTTATGTGCAAATTGTTGGCAATATGCAGAACTATTTTTCAGATGTCGATATCTGCTTTGCAAAATTTCAGCTCAAACCTTTATAACCAGCGTGTTTCCAAGGGTACTGTAGTTTTGTTCCTGTGCAGTGGGAAAAAGGAAAATATTATGATTAAGAGCAAGAGACAATTAAAATCAAAACATGTTACAGAAAAGTTAAAGCTGAATAGTAATTGCAATGACCATAAACAGTGATAACTAGCAGGCAAGAATGGTAGCCACAGAAGTACAATGCGGGAGTTGGATTTGTTCATTGGTGCAAGGACAGAATACATGAAATCTGTGATTTTGGAAATTTGATTGCAGCATTTTCAAGTGTCTAGAAATCTAGGAAGGAAAAAAAATTCATACACGAATGAGTGTAAATGCATTTATGTAAACATGAATTTGGTAACCAAGGGAGTAGACATTTGCAAAAGTCCATAGCTGAAAATTTGATTTGAAGTTTATGTGCAAGTGCAAAAGAGGAGAGATGGGAGAGATTATAAAGTATTTCATGCATCCTTGAATGTTTTAACTCTAAACATGATAAAATCAAATTAAAATGGGTGTAGAATAACTATACAAGGAAACCATAAATGCTAATGAATATGCTTTATTAAATTCGATAAAAATAATTTAAAACTAATATAAATGTTATTGCAAGTAGTTTTCAAGCATAAGTTATATGACTTTTGCAAAAATGTTTAGAACATGAGGCAAAATCAATTGAAGAGAAACTAGACTACATCCAAGTGATTAGATTCTACAGCTAGGTCATCAGACTCATTGTATGGAGCAAAGAGCTATTCAAAATTTGAATGAGCACAAGCAATAAATGGTAATGAACATTCTTTATTAAATTTGATAAAAATAATTTAGAACTAATATAAATCTTATTGCAAGTACTTTTGAATCATAAGTTACATGACTTCTTCAAAAACGTTCAAAACGTGAGGCAAAATCAATTGAAGAGAAACTAAACTACATCCAAGTCATTAGATTCTACAAGCAGGTCATCAGATCCATTGTATGGAGCAAAGAACTGTTCAAAATTTGATACAGCAGGAGCAATAATTTAGTTCAGCTTGCTTTGCTTTCAAAAGAAAATATAATGGATGCAAAAGATATTGTGTCTGCAATGAGTTGAAATGTGTTTATTCACATTGCTTTGCGACACCAAAGCATTCAAATTCAATGTTGTGAGAAACAACTGATGTAAAAACATATAAAAAATGCAATTGACATAAACAAGTGACAAGTGCCATGTTTAGGGTAAGTGCAGATTAGCTTTTGGATCCTCATTCCATGTTTTTGTTTGCTGCATTAACAATTTTTTTGTTTGCATATGGGAAAAGACAAAGGAAAAGTTGAAGACAACTATATGGAGATCAGAAAGTCTGTCTGCAATTTGCGCCATTTTTTTGCCTATAGTAGTGTGAGAATAAGTTATGCAGTCAAAACATGAAAACCAATTCTGAAATTAACATGGTATGCATACATATTGAAAGTGAA
The DNA here is from genome assembly GCA_027924585.1 of Larix kaempferi. Taxonomy (NCBI): domain Eukaryota; kingdom Viridiplantae; phylum Streptophyta; class Pinopsida; order Pinales; family Pinaceae; genus Larix; species Larix kaempferi. The sequence continues at coordinate 4,718,119 of BSBM01000092.1, read as the reverse complement.
AGCAGAGTTTGTGGCAATAAAAAAGATTAGGTTACAGGAGCATGATAGAAAACGGAAATATGGAGCGATGTGTAGGCATTTAGCAGCTATATATTTAACATACCTTTTCCTCATAGTTTTTTAAATTCAAGTACATGGTTGTTCATTTCCAAAGTGAAAAGTCCTTGCTAATTGAATTTGCGGAGATGGTAAATAGTTGAAGAAACTGATTTACAATATTGTTCATATGACACTTCTGCAACAGATGGGCAGTATTCCTTGAGCTGTATCCCTCGAAGAGTGCATTCGATAATGCCATCATCTATTTCCAACTTGTAGTGCAAGATATGTTCAAATGTTGTGCATGTCGCATGGTTGCAAAACCAACAATAGGATGTGCTTTGAATCATAGGCATCTTGCATTCTGAACATGTGCGTTGGAAAGGTGGTGCAAAGGCATTCCTAATTTTGAGCTTTCCAAACATTTGTCACAGGTTTGAATATCAGAAACAATGAAAATGTGACATTTAATAGGGGTCAATAGAAGTTGCAAACAAAAGTTGAAAGTGCAGTATTTAGTGCAAGTATGTGAATTGTGTTTTTCAAATTGTCATTTGAAATACAATAGACATGGCATTAATCTATGTCTGCACTTTTAATTGGTTCTAAATTGAAAGTTGTTAGTGCTGAAAGAGAAGTAAACAGGAAAATATAGTATTGGTTAAGCTTGTGAAGAAAAGCAGAAGCACGTTTAGGAATGAAATAAATTGAAATGTGAAATAATTGAATGCATTATCAGTATTGGAAGGGAATTGCAAAATGACTTTAACTATGTTTGTATAACTGTAGTATTTATGCCAAGAATTGTATAAATGCAGAATGAATGTAGAAAAGCAAACACTTCTTTCATTGTACTAGTTCAAAATGAATAGGGAAAGGCATTTTTGAATAGCTTACCTGTGTTTTTGCATCAATTACTGGCAGCAAACTCTGAATTGCAAATTCATCATTCAAAGGATCTATGAATGTTGCCTGGGAAGTTCTCATCAGGTGGCTGCCTTTTGGGCCTAGCCTGATAATGTTTTTTATTAAATAGAGAGGAGGTTCGTGCTGTGCAAGTTGTTGTTGAATGCGCAAGAAGAAACTTTTATAGTTTTCATTGACTTGAAACTACGGAGGGGAAAAAGTGAAACAGTAAGATAGCAAAAAACATGTCTAATGAACAAAAGGAGATGCTGCAAAAGGAAATTTCAGTGTATTTAAGGTGCAAAGAACAGTGTGAAATGGTTTTTTTTTTTTGGCAGAAAGTTCATTAGAACTAAACAGTATCTCTATGTATGTAATCATTTTTAATAGATAGGGAGTGAGCAGTGTACAGTAGCATAGTCATTTGCAGTTTCACCATCTCTGATGTAGAAGTCCAACTACTTGTTGGCGTATTGATAGTTGACCACCATTATTGCAACAGTACCAACGACATATGTTTCGTCCGATGCCACGAGCTCTGAAATTGTCATGTCAGGAGGAAGACAACGCGATTTACAAACCTGTTCTATTGTTTCAATACAGGTGGAAGGCAATATTTCTATTGAATTTATAGCGTCTCCGCAATCATACTATCCTTTTTTTTTTAAATTCAAATCCAGTTATTCGTATGCTCTTGCCATCCAAGAGAAAGTTACCAAATCGGTTTATGAGACTATCATTCATTGTAGCAGTAATTATCATCAATCTATCTTTGTCTACAAGATCTGCATGCAAAATATTTGTCTTTACAGGTGAGTTTTGGCTTCGATTTTGTGCAGGACCGTAGACAACCAAAATATCACCTTCAAAAACATGTGTATGTGACATAGTGCATAAATGTATGACAGATGATGCTTCTACTGAAGCTTGTTTCAATCTGGAAAGACAACAGTAAAATGAAATGGTCAAAAAAGGAAAGCAATAGTCTGTAGAAAGTTTCGGATTTCAAATTGCATATTGGAAATTGCAGGTTCAAGATCACTATGCAACAAAAATTAGATTTGAGGTAAATCCATTGCAGTGCTAGTGAGATGAATTGTCAAAGCACTCAATGAGATAAAGACATAGTAGGTATGGTAAGATGAGAGGAGAAATTCAATGCAAAAGAAAAGAGCATTACCTTTTTGGACTACTAGTTGTTGCATCTGTAAGAGGGAAGGAGGGACTTGCGGTTGCAGTAGTATCTGTAGCATCATTCGAAGGAGAGAGACTTCTCCTAGCAGATGGACTGTTTGGTGTTTGCATCATTGCCATGGTGCTTTGCTTTGTAGAAATATGCTTTCCGTATTTGTCTTTGTTTAAAGCAATATAGCTGCTTCTTGATGAATTTTCAAATATACCTGGATGTGGAAGAAGCAGATACAAGCACCATTTTTTTTGTTTCATATTGATCAAGACAACAGCAGTTTTGATAAGCCATAGGCATAAAGAAAATCAAAGAATGTGTATTTGATGAAAGGATGAAAGATATTTTCCATTACTTGGTAGAAAAGACAAACAAGCAAAAAATTGAAATGAAAATTATAAGAACTGTAGATGAAAAGCATTGGAAATTGGCGTAAGACGTAAACTTGTTCAAAGACATTTGGCAAGAAAAAATATTATTTGTTAGTGCAATGTTTGCATTGGAAGATGTTGGATTATAACCCATTGTTCTTAAAATGAAGTATATTGTTGACAACGACATTCAAATTTGCTATTTGATGACATTTTTAACAATCATTTACCATAGGCAAGCGAGATTTTGTTTTCTGCCAGGCACAATTGCAGTGAGCGTATTTGCAATTTGTAGAGAGAGAGTTGTTGAGGCTGTTGATAAGGTATTGTTTAGTTGTAGATAAGTGAAAAAATCTACTTCCTTATTTTTTTTGTTTTTTTGGTTTCTTTCTGTATCTATTTTTTGTTTCAGAGTGAAATTGCCTAGGAAATGCAGAAGCCAATGTAGATGCCATGGCCGTTGCAACAATTTTTTATTTAAAATGGGATCAGAATTGAGAAGATATGGACTTTGAAAGAAATTAGTACAATTGCAATAGCATGAGACGAGGAGGTGAAATAGGTAAACTAAGTGGATTTTGTCGAAGTAATGGGGATTGACAGGAGACCAATGAAATGGTCAGACCAATATGCATTATAGACAGTACATGAAAGGATGTCAAGTTGCAGACTTGTCCAAAAATGGTCAATCATTGAGCCGTAGTTTGTTGTAACTTTATCTATTTTCAATTTTAGGTTTTTCATTTGCATAAACTGTTCCAATTTTTTTTTCTATGGCTTTCAACATATCAATGTTAAGGTTGCTTGCAACAACAATTGGCAAATTGTTGTTGCTTTTGGAGAAAATAGAGTCCAAGACATGGAACAACTGCTCAAGAACAGTGTTTGGTCTATTGTAAATGTTTACAACCTTTATAATAGAGTTAGAAATATTGACATCAACAACAATTGCCTCTACATTGTTTTCTTTATAGATTGTTGTTTCTAGAATAATGATCTTTTTATGTACAGTTGTTAGAACACCATGTATTGAATACGTTGCAATACAATTGTATTGGTTTCTGAATGTATCATTGTTGGGAGGAATTGGCAGGTGGGTTTCCTGAAAACAAAGAATATGCGATTGTAGCATCTCAATGTCATTTATGACATCTTGAATGTGCAAAACCAAGCTGCGAGTGTTAAGTGATGATATCAATAGGTGTGCAGTTGAAGGAACTGATTTAAGGCCAAATTGAAATTGCAAAGGTGCATTTTTTTCTAGTCTCTGCAACTCGGTGACTACTTTTGTTGAGACAAAGAAATTTTTCTATTCCAAGCTATTGAGAAGATAAAGAGAGTCAATTGCTTTTACACGAGAAAGTGCAGTGTAAACAAGGCCATGTTTTGTAACACCTTTTGGATCAAATGCCAATTTTTGAAGAGTTAATCCCTGGGCTCTGTGAATTGTCCGAGCACATGCCAGTTGAACTGGGAATTGAATTCGAGTCATATTTTTTTTATTGCCAAGGCAAAATTGTGTGACCATTCTTTTGATTGGTGTCCAAGTCTGGATAATAGAATCAGTATACAGGTTTTGCATATTTGCACGTGTAATTGCACCAATCTTTGCATCAGTAAATTCGATCCAGATGATGTTTGGGTTTGTTTGATCATAGTGCCTAAAAATACTTTTTGCGCCATTGACAAGGCCATCTTCAAGTAAATAGTTGCCACCAACTAGTTCAACCAGCATGTTTTTTTTCAAGATAATTGTGAGAGGAAGTTGATTTTTTTTTTTTTTCAAAACTGTTTTCAACATGATCAAATTTAGTGTCTTCCGCCACAAATGTAAAGGCTTGTGTTTGTACAAGTGACAACATTCTAGAATTATGTTCATCGACATCTTTGTTTCGATAAAAGAGAAAGGGGAATGATGGATCATTTGGTGGTTTCCTATGACAATGTGTGTTCAAGTATTGGATATCATCAAGTGTTTGGTTGCCTGTTCTTATTCTATTCACAATGGCAATGAAAATTTCATTTTTTTGTCTTACAACTGTTTTAAGCTCAAAGTATTTCACATTGTCAATCCAAAAGATGTAAGGGAATTTTTGTTGCTGGAAAGATGGAAATTCAAAGATCTAAGAATCATGTATAGGTTCGGCTTGAAAAAAACGCCACAAAAAATGACATCAACATTGCCAAATGGTATTGTCGGTGTGTGCATAATTTGACGAAGGCGTTTGTTCATGTTGTGTAGCATATGGGATCCTATCAAGGACACTTAATCAAGCAAAAGCACATGCAATTGTTCAAATTGTTTGGACATAAGATCTAGAGTATTTGAACTTAAAGGGAGCAAGTTTGCAGAGTTCAAAGGAAGCTTGAAGGCGGAATGAATAGTGACCCCATCAACATTGTATGCAACTTTCCCAGTCAATGCAGCAATTAGGCCTTTTCTCTTTAATGAGTCACTGCGAAGGTCCTTGTCATAGAAGAGTACAAGGGCATTGTAAATAGCCTTTGCAGTATGTGTTTTACCTGTGCCTGCACTTCCTGTCAAGAACAGATATAGTGGCTTCGAAGGGTTTTTTTGGGGGGGATATAATTTCTTTGATTATAGATTGTTGTTCAATGTTTAGTTCTCTTCGTGTTGTAATATAGGTATCTATGTCAGGGACAAATGGTTTTGTGTTTACATTTGACATTCTCATTTCTGTTGCCATTTGTCGGTTTTTTTTGTGCAAAATGTCGTCACGGATATCATATTGTTCAAAAGTAGTTGTATGATTGGAAGACTTGGTCTCTGTTTCCAATGTCTTTGCCATTTCAACTTCTTTTTCAACAATTGTTGTTGCGTTGTCAATGTTACCCCATTTTGTTGTTGGCTTGACAGCGAACTTTTCCTCAACAATGGCAATTTGCAATTTGTTTTTTGCATATGCTTTTGTCCATGTTTGCACTTCCTGGGTCAAAAACTTGATGACATTTCTATGAGGCATGAATAGCAACAATTTTTCTCTTGCGAAGTTCTTAGGGTCCTTTTCCTCATTATATCGAACATATCGAATAATACATGGTCTGTTTCTCTTGATTGTTTTTCCATTTATGAAGCAAAAGGAGGATGCATATTCAGCTAAAAAAACATTCTCCAGGTCAATAGGTCGTTGAATGTATCTATCTATTATCGATGGAGAAATTATGTCTTCAGAGTCATCAAGCTCTTTTTCCAACAAAGATGATTTTTTCAGCATGACAATTTGTTTATCATCTGTTGAAGTGTTTATGAAAATTGTTTTCCTTGATGATGAGTGCAAAGGCAAAGAAAGCACAATATGAACTGCTTTTCTAATGGACATCTGTTGCATGTTTAGTAGTGTGTTCCCAAGCTTTCGTATTGTTTCAAGTTGGCTACAGTTTTTTGAAACAGCCTCTTCCTTTATCTTTTTAGGGCCATTGTCATAGGCCTATCTAATTTTGTTATGTATGAGCTTACGTATCTTGCAGTAGCATATGCATCCAAAATGAATTGAACATTAGTGTTAGCCTGCCACAAGTTTGGAATTCCCCTTGCAAATGGATTTATCCAGATGTCTGCAAGGTCTCTTTTTAGTAGCAATGTCGGTTGCTTAATCAAACAAGACAACAGCATGATGTAATTGTCCTTCATGAAATTCAATTATGCAAGGAATGATTCAAAGGACATGTCTTTTGGATATTGTTTGTATTCAAGAGCATTGTAAAGGGATGTTGTTTTTTTGTCCAAGCTGTCAAAATCATTGTCTCTAGGTTCCAAGACTATTGTTTTGTCAATTGGAAACATAGGGAAGTTAAATCTACATTTTGAATTGTGATGTTTTCTACATGTTCTTGTATGTTGATGAGTTTGGATCTTGACCATTTCTTTGGCAAGCAAAGAAGAATCTGTTGCAATATATTGATCAACAAAAGATGCTACTTCTTGATTGGTATTTTTGCCATAGACTGGTGCATTTTCAATCCAAAGAAGCCCATGTTCATGTTCATTTCCTCTTTGTTGAAATTCAGTTGTAAAGAAGTAGTCATTCACCTTGCCAAAGATTGTATTATTTTTTAATATCAAAGATTTCATTGAATTGAATCTGTGTCTATAATAGTGACTACACACCACAGGGTGTTTTCTTATCAAGTTGTCAATATCAATGTTCGAAGTCAGATTTGATTGGTTGGAGACTTTTTGTTGTTCAAGTTATTGCAAAGAATTGTACAATGGTTTCCAAAGATGTTCAGCCGCTGTGAAGCTCACGAAAAAGGTAGGTGGCCCTAGTTGTCGAATCATTGCAAAAAGATCTTTCTTCATGTTGTCAAAGTAGTCAAGAGATGTACGAATGGCTTTCAATGTACAATATGCAATTGGAGTTTTGATGATTTTTTGGAGATTGGTCTTTGACTTCACATCTTTTGCTGTCAATTTTTTCCCTTCAATTCTCCTATACAAATTGATATCCAAGCAGTACTAGAAATTTGTCCTATCAAGACTTTTACTGTTTTGAAGAACAAGTTTGTAGGATGTGCTTCAAAGTCCGTACTTTTATGTTCCAATTCCCATTGGACAATTTGTTGATATCGATATCGATTGTAGATGTCATTGGGTCGGATACATCCATAGAAAAGTGTTGGAAAATTTAACTCTTCAGAGAACTTGTCCTGGAAAATGCCTAGTGGTCGATAATTTTCGAAAGGTGCAATTTCTACAAGCTTGCTAGCCAAATCATCCATTAGATGTGTCTCTCCATATCCATGCACCATTGTTTCGGTGACTGGCTCAATTTCTATTTCTTGAATAGCTGCAGTGGTTTAGGTTGATGACGTATAACTACTGTCTTCGTCAATAGAAGAGGCAAGTTCAAGCTGGTTGGACTGTTTCTTTACTGATTGAATGAACTTTGTTTCCCATCCAGGCATAATAGAAATATCTTCTTGTATGTAAAGTTCCATGCTACAAAGCATTTTCAATGCAAGCATGACAATGTTTGGGTGCACGTTTCCTGATATGTAAGCATTTTTGTATTCCAATTTTCGCTTTAGCATAATTCCAATTGTCATTTCATCTTCAAGATTTCTTGGCAAAGTATTTTGCACTTTGTCTAGGGATGCAGGAACATTTATCACTGTTCCATTCAACCCTAGTTGAGCTCGTTTATAACCTAGTTGTTGAATCTGTGCGAAGGCAATCCTTGGAGAGACAAGTCGCTCTTCCAATGGTGTCAACATGTTTACAATTGGCAATGCATTGTTGCGACGAATGTTTGATGGCGTTGCAAACACCGGTATCTCTGAATGCGAAACACTTTTTTTGCAGTATTTGCAGATGTGCATGTTCAATGCAAATGAAGGAGCCATATCCATCCATGGCAATGATGTCAATGCAACGAGAGTGTTTTCGTTGATTCGGTGGATGTCTTTTTTGAAATGTAATCGTTTGCATATGCAACAAGCATTGACAGGGGTATCTTCAATAGCTTTCAAGTATTGTAAAGTTGCTTGCTTGGCCTTTTGCGTCTCTTTTTGTTTTTTAAAAGCTTCAGATGCTGCAAAACGCATAGACCTCTTTGCATAGCGCAAATTCTTGAATTGTTGCACGTTGTTGTTTTCTACATTGTTTTGATTTGGATGGAAATGATTTTGGGGTACAATACATGGACATTTGTGTATGCCATGGCTCTCTGCCATTGTTGTTTTTTGTTTTGTTGCTTTCGCATGATTTTTTGGATTTCTTTGTTTTTGTTGGAGAGTTTTTTTTTAGGCCTTGATAGAAGCTGTGTTTTGTGAAGCATATGCAAAAAGAAATCATTGGTTAGCATGGTCAGGCCTCATACTTTGAGAAGTATTAAAGCAATTTGATATGTATTTTTCCATTGCAAACGACCTTCCTAGGTGATTTGCTTGAAACAATGGATGGAAGTGACAATGGTCTTGGTTTTTCTCAACTTGCAAGATAAAGATGTTGATTGTAGAGGCAGTTGTTCAATAATATCGACTTTGAATCCTGACCGGGTGTGTGTTCCAAATGCAAATGTTCATTCCCAACATCTCTGACAACCATTGAATTGCAAACTCATTCCCATTTACATGGCCAATACTAAAGGGCGTTGCTAAATTGATAACAAATATTTGCCAACTAGAAACAATACAAGCATTTTTTACTATGGATGGTGTAAGATATGTAGTCAAACAATGGAATGATCTATTGTCATTAGACTGTATGCAATTGAAGAAATTTTGTGCAAGTGTCTTCCTAAGACTCATACTATCAAAGGTTTTTGACAATTTTGAAATCGATTCAAACAACGAATCAGAACAATGACCTTCAATTGTAGAGAAGATGTCAAAACCTTGTTGAAGGAGAATTTCTCTATAGGGAGATATCTCAAGAAAAGTGTTACAACAAGAGCTATTGTAAATGCCATCTGAAAATTCTTGACGCAAGAAATCGTGAGATATAGTCGATTTGCAAGCTAGCAACGGTTCAAAGTGTCCAGCAACTAGTATATGATCATGGAACAAGATGTTGTAACAGTAGCCAAGAAGTGTGGAATTGAAATGGAGGTATTTTTTTTTGCTTGTTAATGACCAGATAGCAACCGGCACATTTAGCCAATGTGAAAACCACTTTATGCAGAAGACATCACCCCATAGGCCACGAACATTTGCAGTGTCCAATTGCAAAGCAGGTTGAGACATTCGTTGGAGATAAAGCTCTTTGTCTTCTATGCCATGCAATGTAGACAAGTACATAGGATCGAGCTCCAAGTTGAACGAAGAAATTGCAATAGGGTCCATTTGAGCAAGACGAAAGCAGAAATGGTTCACAATAGCCTCTCTTATTTCTATTGATGTGTATCGAAAATGCAAGAGCACAGCAAATGCATCAAATAGACAATCACCATTTTGGAAGTGAAAATCCTTTAGGCGTAGCAGATGTTGTTTTGACAATGCAATGTCAATTTCTTCAAGATCTTGATGGCCTGTTGCCAAGTCCTTTGAGAGGTAATCTGGAGATTGCAAAGCTCTTAGCATGTTGATGGCAAAAGAACTTGCAAATGCGAGATCTGCAAAAGTATTCTCCACACACGCACTAGCGGGGAAAAAAAAAGAGAGTTAGAGAAGTTTTTGCAAAAGTAAAGTTTTAAACTGAATATGGATCACATTAAGGAGAGTCTATGGCAAAGCAGGAAATTTCAAGAATACAAGAAAGCTAGGAAGACGCAAATTTGCATCCCTTGACATTTGCAATTTGAGTGAAAAGTAGTATTTGCAAGAACATAGAACAAGGAATGTTTCAATGGATGAAAAGGAAAATGGAAATTTGCTTAATGCACTATGTTAATCATGGTTACAGAAAGATTTTTTTTTCTAATCTAGCAATCTTCAAATATAGTTGCATATGCAATTAAGAACAATAAAATAGCAAAATGAAAGAACATTTGCAGATAATCAATGCACCTATCATGTTTCACACCGATGAAAGAGTATAGTCAATTGCATATCACTGCATAGCTGAGAATGTTATAGGTGCAAGAGAAGAGCGAGATTTGGTCCAACATAGCATCATTGTGGTTAGTGTTGAAATGTGGCAATTAAGTTTTTTTTGCGTACTAGTTATGTAAACGATACCATAATCGTTGGCAATACTAGTTTGCATAGCTATTAGAAATGTATCGAACAATGTCAGCTAGATTGAGAAGTTGAACTTGTCAAATTCAAATTGGCATATTTCCATAACAGGAGGAATGAATAGACTTGTTGCAGAAAGTAGAAATCAGGAAAAAAGGATATCATAGGCATCGTCTGCTATGCCGTATATAAATATGATTAAGAAATCAAACATGTGCTTGGTGAAATGACAATGGGAATATTTCAAGCTACATTGCCATGTGATTTGTTTTCATTATGGGGGCTATGAACTGGTAGACAAGCGGAAGTAAGTTTGCATCATTCTAGATAACTATTGAAAGCATCCAAAAATTACACGATGCACATAAACATTAAAAGATATCAAATCATAAATTGATATTTTAAATAGATACATTTTTGCCAAAACAGTGATTACATACTCGATATTCGAAACAGATGTCAAACGATGGATTCTAAATGTATGGACTTGCTATGGTGGCAAATCTGAAGCAAATTGTTGATTTCAACTCAATTTTAATTGATCTATCTATTTGCAGACAGGTGGCATTTTTTTTGCAGGGTAAGCACCAAACACAACATACAATGTTTGTTTTATAGCTAGTAGACTAAGTTAGCATATATGTTTGATCTTTGCAGCACATATGTTTTATATGCCAAGATCATAGTTTATTTTGTGGCACTTCTTGTGCCGATGATAGTTTGCGATACATGGGATTTCGAATTTCTAGATAAGTAGGTGATGCAAATGGACAAAGTAGCATTTCTTGCTATTGCACCATTATTTGCATTTGGTAGTCATTATCAAAGTTAGGAAATTGGAATTTCGACATGGGTAGGAAAGCAAAGCATTCAATGCTCATGCTATTGATGTTTCAAAGGGACATAAAAGCTACAAGATGCTAAGAAAAGGATAGCAGAACATAACAAAAACGATGGCTAATTTTTGTGGTATGCTGGAGAAGTACCAATTGACAAAGGATATTACTAATAACAATCTATTGAAACAATGGTTGCTCACTTGCATCAATGCAACAGCCAAAGTGAATTGCACTTCAAAATCAATAGAGCAAACTGTGTAAAAAAGACCAGTTTATTTTGCATGAACAAGAAAGCGGAAAAAACAATTGCATTGGGAAATGCAGTAGCATGTTTTTATAGACAAAATGGTTGATAACAATGTTGCTACCTTTTTTAACTTGTTCATAGTTTATTGCAATGTTTCCATTTTCTGATATATGAAAACTAACTTGTAAATCAAGCTATTGCAGAAGCTAAAGTGTTGTTTTTTTGCTTCCAAGACAAAGTAAATTTTGGCCTGAATGCCTATGTATGGCAAAATATATATTTTATTGTAACAGGGAAAAACTAAAAATATATGAATATTGTATAAGTTGCTTGGTATAAGAACCATGACAACAGGTGTTTTTTTTTCTCAATGTTCTAAATCCATGGCCACAGCAAAGGTGCAAATGAACGAGACAAAGAATGCAAGCAAAGCTACAAACACGCACAAGGAATATAGACATTGAAGAATGATCCAGGCATCAACTCTCAACCTAGCTAGGCCTCAGCATTTGTATGTAAACAAAGCTACAAACAAAATTGTTGAATCAAAGGTCAAGTTGATTCAAAGCAAAATTGTTCTTTTGTTGACCAGATTCGAACTTTTTGCAATATGACATAGACAAAATCAATGTGCATTGCATCTATTTTCCTTTTCAAATGTTTTGGTTACATAATTGGTGTCACGCGTTGAAATTTGAACTAGGAAGCAGTTGTTTATTTGCTTCTAACACTGCAAAAGGGAGCAGCCTATGGCCTACGAAGTTTTTTTTATTCAGTCTATTAGAGAATCGAAAGCAAAAAGAATTTCAGCAGAATATGAAGTAGGGTTTTTATGTAGGAAGAATGCATCACGTCGTTATTGCCACCTTTTTAGGTTATTAACAATGTTGTTTGCAATGTTTTGGTTATTTGATATATGAAAACTAAATTGGAAACCGAAGGCATTGTTTCTATTGCAGGCAATATTGATGACATGAAACAATACCAGTATAGGAATACCATATAGAATTGCTTGATATAAGGATCTAGAGAACAATTTTTTTTTTCCGTCACCATTCTAAATCCAGCCCACAGCACACAGAAACTATGTAAACAAAGACAGAAGCAAACACAAGAGGCATGGACATCGAAAACTGATTCAAGCATAGACTGCCAGGCTAGGCAGATCTCAATATTTGTACTTAAACCTCGACATAAACAATATTGTTGCATCAACAGCAAAACTGATTCAAAGCAAAAGTGCTCTTCTTCTGAAAAAACCTAAAGTTCTTGCAAATTGAAATAGATACAATCGATGGACAAGCCATCTATTCTCCCAGTCAAATGTTTTGACTATGCAATCTATGCTAGATGTTGAAGTTTCAACATGCATCAAGGAATTCTTCCTGAATCGCATGTGTCTGTTTGGCTAAAACATTGCAAATGGAGATGGCGTATTGCTTGGGCACTTTTTTATTGAATTTATTAGTTACTGTATCAGTGCCTTAAATAAAAAACAAAGCAACTCAAGACTAGTTCAAGACAAAGGATTTGAAGATTGGTTAGATATGTTAATCTACGAAGGGCCATTAAAAAGCCAATATCCACGCTTTGTATTATGCATGGTTATTCTAACAGAAACAGGCCACAGTCGCCAGTGACATTTAGAATGTAACTAAACAGGTATGTTGGCAATAACAGTTGCCAGCTCATGGAGAATAGTTAAATAGTCTTTTCTTTTGCTAACGTATTTGAAGAGATTTTTTTAAAACCAGAAAACTAAAATAGAAGCTTGCAAACTGAAATGGCTATCAACATGCCCAAGGAAGTGCAATTTTCAGGTGGTCTGATCTCTGTGTTATGGCATGGCGACATTCCAAGTTCGATCTAGCTCGTCGTCTTGGTGTTTAATGCAGCTGCCGCCAAGTGTGTGCCAAGACGAGTGGCAGTCAGTATTAAATTTGTTTCATGCATCGACCTTCGGCTTTGTAAATGTTTTGGAATTGTTGAAATGTTTTTTGTCTGTGGTTGATGGGCCATTTTGATGGCGCCTGCGGATTGGGGGGGTTTGATGTGCCCTGGGAGCTGGCATTTGGTGTACTGTCAGGTGGTCAGATGGAGGTTTATCCAATCGACGGTTTCACTATTAAATAGGAGAAGGAACATCAAGTTCCAATATCCAGTAACACAACGATTGTAAATTAGCTAAACCTACAACATCAAGTTGCAGGAGGGAAAGAAAGACAACAGGGAAAATAGGAGAAGCCATGGCTGAAGCGTCTAAACGCATGCAGCCGACAAGGATCCTTCTCCCACAGCAATAACATGTCTTTGTCTGAAACAGAAGCATATTCAGGGCAGGAAGCAAAGAAGCGTAGAACCAGAAAATGGAAACGAATAAGCCAATTTAGCAGGTTCAATTCTATTTTTTAAATTCTATTAACAGATTTAATATCATGAATGGGAACATTCTTCTACATCCGCAACCAAATTCAGAAGACAAAGGATGAAAAAATTCCAAGCGACAATATGCATAAACCAGCGAGGAAATTTATTTTTCAAAGGCACCAGAAGCCACAACATTTTCCAGCCAGCAAAGAAATCTACACGTTGAAGCCACGAGAGCTAAAGCGACCAAAGTTGACTTACACCGCCAAAGTGGAAGAAAAGTCGAGATGACCAATATATTAATTTTTTATTTCTAATTTTATATTATGTTAAAATGGTCAGAAAAGTTGTTTCGGTGTTTTTGGGAACAGCATATCCAGGTGCCAAGAGGCAAATTTCAAACCAATTGCTGTCACCACACCACAAAACGCAAGGAATGTAGCTTTAAGCATCGAAGAATAGAAAAAAGAAACAGCAATAATTGCACATAGAATGACATCAAATTGCAATTTTTCCCCGTCTTGTGACATTGGAGAAGAAGAGGACTCTATTCTCTTCCTATGTCAATGTTTGGAGATCTGAATTGGGATGGTGGCATTAAATTGTTCTAAGGTCGAGCTCGGCTCTAGGAAAATGGCGAAAGCAGAGGCGACTATCATGGTCGAAGCCGATGGAGTCACAATCGCCAACATGACGAATGCAGGAGCCAATGTCTCAGCATCAACAGGCAAGGTCTTTAACTGAATACTAAAAACGGAATAAAAAAACCATAAACATCAACCCAAGTTGGAATTCCTATGTATTTGACGGTATCAATTATCAGCTAAAGAAGTTTGTTTCCAGCATATTCTAGAGCTAAAAATCTTTGTATTTGCAATATTAATTATGAAACATCCTATGCTATTGTCAGACGACTTTCAGCAAAAGTCAGGGTCAACCATCAAATTCACTCCAATATTGTTTTCCATATGAAACCCAGTCCCCTAATTAGGAAAACAAATCATTTCGTGTAAATTTCAATTTCGGTCAACCACAAACGCAAACAATGACATCCATAAAAACACTACGTCCAAGCAGGAAGTGAAAACGGACTGTGCAAGCCCCAGTCAACCTTTCCAAATTTCAATTTCGGCCAACGGCAAATGCAAACAACCACGTTTATAAAAATACTAGGTCCAAGCAGAAAGCGAAAACACATTGTTCAAGCCCTAGTCAAGCTCTGCATTTTTTTTTGCATTATGCACAGTATGGAAACAACACCATGTCAAGAACTTAGTAAAACATTCCAGTCGACAGTCTAGATATACAAACAAAAAAGAATCCATAAAACCCTATGGACATGGCATTCAACAAATTTGAACACGAAATAGCAACAGGATAAAGCCGAAGAGCACCTATCCAGTGCAAAGTAGCAAAATGCAAGAACAAAGACACAGCCGGAGAGCACCTGTCCAACCACTGCGAGGGCCAACCTGCAAAACGCATACATTGTTGTGCTTCAAAGCCGAATGTCGCACGCAAAGGAGATGTCCAACCACCACCAGGATATAGCCAGAAAACCCAGAAGTCGGTCTGCTTCCGACAAAAACGTCAATTGCAGCAACTTGCAAATCGAAACAACGACCCGAAACCACAGGAAAAACAAAAAAGCAACAGTCACCAACGCTTGCAGAGCAATCTATACAAGCTTTTGAAACTGTTGACGCAGAATGAAACCAGCTGCAAACCCGAAAACCCACCACAACAATAAAAGGAGGGGCTGAAACCATCATCGCGCAATAAATGATGAACATGGCGCCAATAAAACCCTCTGCAGCCAAAAACCATCTGCCGAATTCAAAAACCTCTACAAAGCCGAAGGTCCATGCATCGAAAAGCTTCAACAATTCAATGAACGATTTAATAATGAAACCATCGATTGGACTTCCATCCATCTCACCACTTGACAGAACACCAAACGCCAGCGCCCACAACACATCAAACCCCCTCGATCCGCAGACGCCATTAAAACAGCCCATTAACCACAGCAAAAAACATTTCAACAATTCTAAAAGGCTTACAAAGCCAAAGGTCGATGCATGAAACAAATTTAATACTGGCTGCCACCCGTCTTCACACACACTTGTCGGCAACTGCATTAAACACAAACACTAGGACGATGCCCACAGCACATCAAACCCCCGCCAATCCGCAGGCGCCATTAAAACAGCCCATCAACCATAGGCCAAAATCATTTCAACAATTCCAAAAAGCTTACAAAGCCGAAGGTCGATGCATGAAACAAATTTAATACTGGCTGCCACCCGTCTTGACACACACTTGTGGGCAGCTGCATTAAACACCAGGACGACGAGTACATCGAACTTGGATTCACGCCATACCACAACACACGAACCAGACCACCTTGAAGCACACCAAACGCCACCCCTAACAGCACATCAAACGCTTCGATCCGCAGCCCTGGTCTGCTGACGCAAGAGCGCCGCCGCATCCTGGGGCACACAACCCTAGGACGATGTAAGCACGGAAACGCCCAATAGAAACACAGATAAAACAACAATTTTTTAAAAAAATTAATACGAAAAAATACAATGCATAAAACATCGCTCAAAACTATAGAGACGGGCTCCATGCCCTCCTCCCGCTCCGAATAATGCCCCCGGCCGAAAACAATATGTCGGGGACATAATAATTATTTAGTTTTGTTAGTATTGTTAAATTATTGTTATTATTAATTAATTTTTAGTTAGTAATAAATAATTTTAATAATTATTTAGTTTGGTTAGCATTGTTACATTAAGTTTATAAAGTTCTAATAATCAAATTCAATTTAACTAATAAATTCTAACTTTAATTAATAATTGACTGATTAGGGTTAGGGTTTATTATACTTAAATTTAACCAGTAATAAAGTATTTAAAGTTAAAATTTAAATGGTAAAGTTTCTAAGCTATAAGGAATTTTTAGGTTTAATATATTTTAATTAATTAGGTTAAAAATTAAATTTATTTTATTTTATTAATACATAATAGTTTTTATAGAGCTTAAAGTTTTATTAATTAATAAGTAGACATTTAAAGTTTTTAAATTAATTTAAAAAAATTAATTTAAGCCTTTGCTTTATTTATTATAATATTATATTAAATAAAATTATTAAATTCTTATTTTAATTCAAAGTTAAAATGTTTATTAGAGTTAGTTAAGGACTTAGTTTATTTTGTGAGGTTAGGAAGCCAAGTTCTACTAATGGTCAAGCTGTCATCCCTATTCAAGCAATTAGGGTTCTTAACTATCTCGATTGCCTCCCTGATTCTTCTTTTGGACCAATTATCAACCTGAGCTAATATCTTCATGTCCTCAATCCTAATTTGGTGATTTGTGTCATGGGAGTGTTTAACTAGGGCAGATTTGTGGGTTCGATATAGACGAATATCTGCGCAGTGTTCCATAACCCTTGTTTTAATGGATCTGCCAGTTTCACCAATGTAGGCTTGCTCACAATCACAAGGAATCTCATAAGCCCCCTTTTTTAATTGTGGGTCTATGGAGTCTTTAACTGACTTCAGGAGCTTTTTTATGCTATTAGGTGGTGAGAACACTGAGTCAATGTTTTTTCTTTTTCAGGTGTTTAGCTATCTTGTCTATGACTCCTTGTATGTATGGAAGGAATTCCTTGTGATCCCCCACCCTGCTTTCTTTGGGTGAAACCTTAGGTCTATTCTCGTGGTTTTCAATTTTTGCAAAGGCTTTGTCAATTTGAGCTAGGTTGTATCCGTTACTTAGGAAGACTGTGCGTAAGTGCTCCTTCTCAGCATCTATGTGGTCTTTATCAGAAATCCTTAGGGCCCTGGTGATCAATGTGTTTAGGACCCCCATTTTTTGGCTTGGGTGATGGTGGGAGAGGGCGTGAAGGTATTGCTCAGTGTGGGTTTTCTTCCTATAGACCTTGTGGGATATGCTACCATCATCCTTTTTTATGACCAAAGTGTCAAGAAAAGAAATAGCATTATTCTCTTCAATCTCCATTGTAAACTTAATGGAGTTGGATTGTTTGTTGAGGTGATCAACAAATTTATCCAGCTCTTCTCGCCCATGTGCCCATATTAGAAATGTATCATCTACATACCTCGACCACCATTCTAGTTTTGGATGAGCTAAGTTAAGAGCTTTTTGTTCAAAGTTCTCCATAAATAGGTTGGCAATGATAGGTGAAAGGGGAGAACCCATCGCCACTCCACAAGTCTACACATAGAGATCACCCTGGAAACTAATGAATGTGGATTTGAGACATAAGCCTACTAGTCTAGCTATTTTAGGATCAGGTAGGTATTTAATGACTTCAATAGCCTCATCAATGGGGATCATTATGAAGAGGGAAACAACATCCAAGCTCAAGAATAATTCATTATCTTCCATATGTTTGTCTTTGATTTTCTCAATAAAGAATGAAGAATCTTTAATAAAGGAGCTTGTGTTGCCTACCAGAGGTTTTAGTTTGTTGGCTAAGAATTTGGCTAATCTATAGGTTGGTGAACCTATGGTATCCACTATGGGTCGGAGGGGAACCCCAGTTTTGTGAATCTTGGGGAGACCATATATCCTTGGAATCAATGGTTCAGAGATGATAAGTTTTTTCTTAAGTTCATTGTCGATGGAAGATGTCTTAATGGCCTATGTGACTTCTTTGTTAATGCGATTGAGGAGAATACGGTTGAGTTTCTTATAACAGCCACTAGAATGCAAATGAGCTCTCATCTTATCCACATAGTCTTCCTTATTAAGAATAACCGTCGCTCGTCCTTTATCCGCCTTCAAAATAACAATGTTATTATTGTTCTTCAACACTCTATTTTCTTCTCTGGTAATGTTGGGTTTTGGGGGTTTGGCTCTTCTTAGGGTTCGAGCACTATCCTGACGCACTTCCTCAGCTTCATTTTATGGAAGGTGTTTTATGCTTTCTTCAATGCTGCAAATAATGTCCTCAACATGAATCTTTCTGGGGACAATCGCGAAGTTAAGACCTCTTTCTAAGAGTTTTCTGGAGGGCGCATTTAGTACTACGTTTGAGAGGTTGACCACTAGTCTATCCGGATCCCTTTCTTTGGTTATGGGTTCTCTGTTGTCCATGATCAGCTTGATAGCATTTGTTGGTGCCAGCATGGATAATCTGCGATGGTGCTCTGTGTCCATATCCCCCATGCTTCTTGCGTTAGTAACAACATTGATATGCCCAGTAGCATGCAGCGTGTTTGTTAATATCCTAGGATGTTGCTCTGTGTTGTCTCCCTTAGTCCCTACGCAGATATCTACCTCTATATTTACAATAGTCTATTGTTCATGCTCCTGCATTGATATATTGTTCAAACGCTGATGTTCAGCTTCTTCTTCTGCGTGGGATGACATGCTGTCCAGGCGATGGAGTTCAAGTTCAGCATTGGATACCTGTGCTAGTGTTCCTTGGTATTGGATATCCACGTTAATATTATCAGCTGGAGGATCCCTCCGTTGGAGGTCAACATGTTGTTGATGTTCTAGACTATCTAATTTGGCTTTGTGTTTAGCAATGGCTTTCTTATACACCAGATCAGCTCTCCCCATGGAACACTTATCCCAGCGATCCCATGCGTCTTTTTCCAGCAGATTGGAGAGTTCAATGTGTAGTTCAAGAAGTTGGCGATCGATTTTATCCAAGGAGAAACGTAGACTTATGATTTGATCACGAACTAGCATGAGGCCCATTTTTCTGAAGAGATGAGCATTCCGTTCGGTTCTGAGGTTGTGTGAAATTTTAGCAAATGAGGGGACGATTTGACTATTCCTGCAATGTTTTAGAAATGAGAGAATGTTTCAGAAATGAGAGGTGAGCAATCCTCTTGCTCTTAGAGATCCGAAGCTTATCCAAACATCTTAGGTTTCTCAATGTATTCGCTCCATACCGGTTAGAAATTGAAATGGCTGAGAATCCGCAGTGGGAATTAATGGCATCTTGTGGAGAATCTGCGGTAGGTAAATTCATGTTGTCAACGTTTCGAGCCATTCTTGGCTTATCATCAGGACATTAGCGATGCCTGAGAAGATCTTCTCCCTCCCTCATCAATTATTTATATGGAATAGTCAAAAGGTTGGCCTGGAGCCGACTCTAGGTTTTTTAAGTAGATCAAATTTGTTTAATTTTAATAATAGTTTTAATTTGTTTTGATTTAAACGTCTAGTTTTAATAATAATAGTTTTTGTTTGATATGTAGATCAATTTTCTTGATCGGCTTATTTATTGTTTATTTTGTAGATCAAGTTTTTAGGTTTTAAATAGTTTTCTAAAGTTTTCATCGTACTGCAATACGGTAAATCGTTGTAGAGTTTACTGGGCAGTTTTAGTGAAATGAGTCGATCTCTATAAAAAGAAATTATTTACATATCCAATATGAAGTGAACTCCATATAGGAAATTCACCTTTTATTATTTTATTTGTAATTCAATGTGGATAGAGAAGGAGGGCGGGGTAGCTCTCAGCTCGCATTCTTCTTCTTTTTTGAAATACATGTATATCTTACTATAAGAGGAATAGCTAAGAAGGGAGAAGCCCTTGGAATTTCTCTGTTGTATTTTTTTTGTTTTACTTTTATAATTCAGTAAGCCAGCTAAGAAACGGCCTTGGCTTGGCTGGAATTATTTGTTATCTGTGGGCTTTATCATTTGCATCTACCCGGGAAGGGGCGCATGTCCTAGAGGCTGTTGGTAGCTGCATTATAGACATATATTATTCTTATATTTCAATAATCTCTAAAGTGGGTTGAAGGGGGAGGCGTGGCCTCTTATTTTGTTGCACTTATATATATATATATATATATATATATATATATATAAGCAGTGGATCGAGTGTAGAGTCCTTCTATTGAAGGTTAACTATATCCATTATGGATAGAACTTTGTCCTTTAAATATTATAGAGTTTCACTGTAATGTGGAAAACTAACTAGATCATTTATGAACAAAACCTTTCCTAGATATGTATATCGATGGATAGCATAAGCTAAGGAGGGCGCTTCCCTAGACTTTTGTCTATATTTTCAAACAATTATATAAATTTTGGTGTGCACGGTGAATGAAGGGTGCAACCCAGACACCGTTGTAATACGAGTAAGTAGAGGGTACCTCGTATGTCAATATGAGTAAGTAGAGGGTACCTCGTATGTCAATATGAGTAAGTAGAGGGTACCTCGTATGTCAATACAAGTAAGTAGAGCATATACCGTATGTGTAGATGGGGTGAGAGGAAATGTGTAAAGCTCTAGCATTAATGTGATAAAAAAAAATGCACAGCAACTTACTTAAGTAATCAATTGCCCAACTTGGGGTGACCTCTAGGTGGAAGGAATATACATTGAACAGAGAGTCAAAAGGTTGGGAGGAACGTTGCAGTCATGTCTTCAATCACCTAAGCTTACTTATTCGGATAAGTAATCTTCAGTTAATGTATAACTAGCATACCCCCAAAGCGGGGGAAATGAAACGCCGAGAAGAACTTGAATATGTTGTAAAATGAGAGAAAGTTGTGTGTACGTAGACAAGGGGTAATTTTTGCAACATATGACAAGTTTCTTGAGTAGTGATGTCTCGGTCAACAATTGCTTATGAGTTCGAACGATGATAGGAATATGAGGTTGGGTCACGTGGAAATGATGTAGTTGTGATTCTAGTCACCATATGATGGTAGGTGTTTGATTTTCCCTCTGCTTTGGAAGCATATTTGGATGTGTATTTCAAGACAACATATTTGGTGATGTACATTTGCTCACCATGTTTGAAGTATGCTCAGATTATGGTTTTTCAGATAAGGGTTAGTGCGTGTTGGGCGATATTTTTTTCCATAAATGTTCATAATGATGATTCATGTTGTACTTTCCAAGGGAATTTATATATGCATACAAGTGTATTCCCTTTTCTGTGTAGACATGAATTTTCATTGCACTTTGTATGTCTTTGTACTCTGTTTAAGTGTTGCTCATAGTCCTAAAGTGGGTTGGATGAAAGAATATATTTTATATCTAGCACGTAAGGGTCATCCTCAATGGAACAAATGCATATGAATCTATCTGTCATGATTTTCTCTTGGATTCCATGTTGTAACATATGTATCGAATAAACTCTTTGCAGCATTGATTTGATATGCGTCTTTCCAATTTAATGTTTCCATGTTAGGAGCTCCATCAAGCCACATGAAACCATGTATATTTGCAAAGCCACGATATTATAGGATTAGAGAAAATGAAGAATATGTAAGGTTTTGTATAGACACGTACAAGTAGTATATAATGTGTACATGTACCAATAATCTGTTGTGTGTATGTTTTTTAATTATCTCCTCATGGAAGATTGAAAACCTTTTATGAATGTATGCAACTACATTTTGGCCCATCCTATCAATGATGTTATGATTATACCATTGTTGATGGATTGTTGGGTCAGAAGGGCTATCCTGTTGCATAACTACATGCAAGTTTGGCCATTTTGTGTTTGTTGCAATGAGAGTGAAGAACATTGCAGTGCATTGCAATTGTGTGATCATATTTGTCAGCTCACTTCTGCGTAGTGTACAAAATTCTTTGGCCCCATGTAGGTGTGCTCCAAAGTGCATGACATGTTTCGAGAGGTTATTTGTAAGAATTTCTTGTAGATGTATGTGTAACTCCTCAATTGTGGTTGGTGTAATTTTGTTTTAGCCAATGATGCACTCCTTTAAATGAATCATTTGTATTATTTAATGAGTTATGTTGAACACACATGTTTCACCATGAGTGTAATGTAGGCATTTGAAGTTCAAAATCTTAAGGCTACATTATTATTTTAATCTATATGAAGGATGCCACAAATAAAGAGATTATTTTACACAGAATCCAGCACATTAAAAAAAATATATCGCTATCACCGAGAGGACAATCCCTGATCAGCTCCATTCCAAAGACCATGCTTTTACTGATACATATGATCATTAGTTACAGAATCAAATTATGTATGTGTGGATGCTTGTCTAGAGAAGAGGAAAGATTGGTTAAACCCTAATATGCCATGATAAAGGAATTAAAGAAAATACGGTTTAGATCACCATAATTTGCTGAAGCAAAAAGAGAGATATACTTCATCAATCTACCTAAACCTCAATTCTTAACTCACATCATGTTAAGGTAGAATCTACCAAGAGTTTGGTCTCATGAATGCATTAATCGGTTTATTGCACTCCACATCTAAAACTTGGAAAGGGAAAACGATAGTCACCATCTTAAAGAGTTTGTTCCAAACACAAACTATATTGCCACATGGTTATTCATGATACATGATTCATTCATGAACATGCTAACATGCACGATCACTTTGAACCAAATTTGAGTATGAAAACAATAATAAAAAGGGAGAATATGGTTCAAAAAGAAAATAGAATATGGCTTAAAAGTCTAGCAGAATTTAAATTGTGCCAAGCGTTTAGGTTACAACAAATAAAAAATTACTTCGCATGGCAAAAGTAAAAATGACACATCATTTTATCTCACTTAATGAGTTAATTGAATTTGGTGGTGTGTAGGGACATATGTGAAGAATTCATTTTGCACGTGGTATGTTGGATACAACTTTGGTATGATTGTTCACGTTTAAGACATGCATAAAGAAACCACCAATCCACCAGGATACCATTTACACCATGCATTTGACTTCCTAAGGAAGCCACCACGTTTAAGCCATGCATCTGAATTCCGAATCAAGCCACCATCTCTCCTCCCCATGAATGTCTCTCGCACATTGAAACCTACCGTGAATGTCTCTAGACCAGGCGAACATTGGAAGGGAAGCACATTATGGGATGTGTCACTGGATAAGAAGAATAGAAAGCATGGTAGTCAGATCAGAATGCTAAAAAACTACTTAGGAATGTGAATGGTACATAGTTCCATAATTTAATTTCCTTCCGGTCATGAATTCCAGCTAGGTGGGAGTGTAGATGTCTTTGCTTTCATGCAAATTTGTTGTGCATTCCATTGTAAACACAATAGAGCCCATAAGCATTTACTTCAACCATTTGCTTTCTCGCATACATCGGTCAGGTGAGTTAATTGCTACTACAACTCTCCTCTACTACAACTCTACTACAAATCATACCAGCTCATTAGATTCAAGGTATCTGTTAATAGATGAAGCCACACAAAATAGATCCCTCAAGACGATGAAACAGAGCAAGAGAGCCAATAGAAACATAAGAATTGTGTTTCCAATTGTTGCAGAGAAAACCGCAGAGGAGCAAGAGACTTACTAAATTGCCACTGCAGATGAATAGAACCTTGAGCTGAGAAGGAAACCCATCAATTATAATTTATCTTGCTCTCATGCTACGCCATTATGACCTTGTACTCCTTTGCTTCATATTTCCCAATTCACAACCATCATTACCCTAAATTGAATTCACAAAGTCACATTTGTCTTTGTCTCCATCCACATCAAGTTCAACTAGCAAGGGGGAAACGTGATAGTCATCCCACCTAACCTTCCATTAATCATATGCATGAGTGGGTTACCTGTTCAGAGGATGAGTCATCATGTGGAGGTCATGTGTATGTAATCCTCTTGACTTTTATTCCCTCCCTAATACCTTAGTTGAGGCATGCACGCACACACACATAGACACATTTTTTTATTTAATTTTTAGGGTTATTTTAATATTTTTGAAATCATTTTATATACATATATTTAACACATTAATAATAATAATGTAGTGATTGATATAGTTATTTTCTTTTTGCACATAAATTTAATAATACAATCAATTCTCTTTAATAATACAATAACTTCACTTTCATTGTTAAATTATGTGTCAACTCATCACCCATAATACATATATATATAAACACTCTATAGGCCCGACCACATGAGCTACTTGTTTGAAATGTTGCTTCCACAAGTACAAGGTGGGGATATTTAAGACATTTTTTAAAGTGTGCTAGCTCAATGGAAGAACACCTCCCTTTGAAGCAAGAGATTAGTGATTTTATGAGTGTACCCTAATATTGTAGTTTATTTTTAAGAAAATTATATTTATGTTGGTTTAGCTTAATAATTCAAGCAATTGTCTTTAGACATTGTTTATTGATATTGTCTCTCTCTCTAAAGACAAAAATATTTTAATTCTATATTATCCCTAGAGTGAAAAAATTTATCGTCTAAATTTAACACACTCACTTAAAAAAAATAGTTGAGACAATACATCAGTTTTGTTGTCTTAAATTGAGATATGATAATGTCTTTGGAGAGACAAAAAATAATTGCTTTCTATATTATATTAGAAAGATAATTTGTTAAGATAATAGCTTAAAAACCATCTTTGAGGAAATACACAAATTTCTTTTTGTCTCAACTTTAAACAACTTGATTATTTTTTCTTTCAAATATTGTCTCAAAACCCCTTATGTAGTAATGTTCCATTCTCATTTGAGTGTGTGTAATGGACTCGTTAAGTAAGTTGATGTGTGGTTTTATGTGGTTAGGTTGATTTGTAGTCTTAGCTTGATGTGTTGTTTTATGTTGATAGGTTGATGTGTAGTCTTAGCTTGATGTGTTGTTTTATGTTGATAGGTTGATGTGTAGATTCGATACAGTTCTGTTCATCCGTGCTGCTATTAATTTCAGACATCACACACGCAACGGTGTGGTCGTCCATCTCGCCTGCTCTCATACTAAAGTGAATTTAGTATAAGGATTTGAAAATATAGGAATGGAGGTTGCATAACTTTGTATTAGTCACATATTTTGGTTAATCTGATTGAAGTAGAACAAGATCTCCGTTATTTTTATCATGTATTTGAGCGCACCATTTTGGATAATTGTCTTTTCGCTGAATGATTTGCATATGAATGAGATTCACCCAAGTATCTTTCACAATAAGTCTATGTGTGAGTGGCTCATTAAAGTCTATCTTTTTTGGACATGACCTATCCATATATATTTTAACATTTTAAGCCAATTTATTCGATTATCAACTTTACCGTCTAGGGCACCCATAACTAGGGTACGGTAGTAGTTAGTGGAAGTCAACAAGTATAAGACTTTGGACTTAATGCATATTTGTTGAGCAGCTAAAGACGACCGTGCAAAAAGATCAGCAAATTGATTCGTTGTCTATCTATACAAAGTTATTGTTGGAAAATAAGAAAGAAGAAATTTGTTAAAGGTCGGTCTCTTTAATTATCATGAATTACTACCTCAGACAAGCCTATAATGTTCTAATAAAGTTGTATGTTCCAGGTTCGAAGGTATGTCTACCATGATGTTATTCGGCTCCAGGACATGCAAAAGTTGATAGACTGTGCTCTATTAAAGGTAAGCTGCCTGGGCTACCGGTAATTTTATAATGTAGGTCATTAAATGATTGTAAATAGTTACTTATTATAATTTCAATGTTGCGTGCTCCAGACATATATTACCAACAGTGCTCGAGTGGTGTTCTTAAACCAGGCCGCAGTCTCGACTATCGAAGGGCCTGGGGAATTCTTGTGAGACATCTGACAAGCACTGTTATCTACCCGAATTCGTTCTTGCCCCAACAGGTCACGATTCCATCGATCCTACTGAAGAACTCCCTCTTTCTTTTAACCCTAGAGGAGGCCATGGAGCTATTCTTCGCGTTGGAGATCATAACATGTATGCATCACACACCGCCAATCTTAATTAACACCGACAAATTCACAGCAAATACCCAATTTCAGAAGTCGAAATATCTCTGAGATGATACCCAATTTCAGAACTCAGAATCTCTCTCAACAATTCAAATTGAAATGAATCTTCATCAACACAGTAATCACGGGAGCATATAAGAGGCACCAAAATGAAGAGGAGAAGAAGAGAGTATCATACAAATCTCCTTTCCAGGAAAGTCATACCCATCACACCAAAAGTCTATGTCTTGACGTTGACGAACCTCCGAACTACCTCCCCAGCATAGCACGGTCTGATTCAACTGGGTAATTCCGCAGACAAAGTCCACTCAGGCTGTTATGGCCATGAACGGTCCTGATCCAGCTGGAGCAACATTGGAATTAAACGAATTCCTCTAATGCTTTGTCATGCAATTCCTCGGAAGCGGAGGAGGAGGCGGACTCGGTGGTGGCGGAGGATTAGGAGGAGGCGGCGGCTTGGGCGGAGGGGCCGGAGGTGGCGTGGGAGGAGGCTTGGGCGGTGGGGACAAAATGCGGGTAACTGGGGAGGTGGGTATGACTGCGACCGTGGGAGATGGCATAAGTGGAGGAGGAGGCGAACTCGCTGGTGTCGGAGGGTTAGGAGGAGGCGGCGGCTTGGGCAGAGGGGCCGGAGGTGGCGCAGGAGGAGGCTTGGGCGGTGACGTTGGAGGCGGAGATCGGTGGGTTTGGCGGAGGTGCAGGAGCTGGCAGTGGATTTGGTGGAGGAGGTGTCGGGAAGAGGAATAGGGGCGGAATGTTTTCCGACAGGTGGCGGCTCCCCATAGGCCGTCGACAGACGACGAAAGCCCGAGGGGAGCCGACCCCTTAATATACGCCTTCGGCATAATTATTGTTAAGTTGTATCTTCCATTCTTGTTATGTTGAAATAATGAAATATATTCAAATATATACAATTGTCTTTCATTTGTATGCTTTAAAATGGTAGTTCTAATGAAAGGATCTTATTGTTTAGTTAGCTTCTATGAGCAATGATTGGAATATTCTTGTGTATGATATTTAATTTTTTTGTTCCTTGTATCTAGTATTTCATGATTATAAAGAATATTTGAGTTATATGAAATTGGTATGTTCAAATAGGGTTGATCAATGTTTGAATAAATATTATTATATATGTGGAAAGTGAATGTAAGGATCATAAAGGTAAATAATTATAATTCCTAAAAATTATGGGTTCACCTAATAATGTTGAAGGAAACTAGGTGATTGTTGCAATTCTAGTGTAGAAAACATTAACATAAATGTATAACAATGTAGACCTGTGTAGTACTTGTATCAGTTTCATAAAATAGTACACTAAAGTAATTATATTGAGGGATACTAATGTCATGGAGTAGCTATACTTCGAAAAGGATTAATGGATAAATATAATTAGTTAATATGTCCTTATACAATTGACTGAGTTTGATGAGGATTGTGTTATCGTTAGAGACTAAATATTTATTAAAGATATATTGTAATGTATGGCCTCCACAAGGTTGAGAACCCTAAATCATTCCATGATAAAAGCTTGTGTGTAATGATCTTATCGTGACATGTAATTCATGGTTCTAACGTATTTGGGTTGTTTGGGTGAAGTTAAAAGAAAAATTCTATACCTCATTTCCCAAAATAGTAATGAAAATTTTGGGTATATTATATAATGAAGCAAAGTGGTTATCTCTTTTGCAAGGAGTCGAACTAATTGCCTCCCTAAATCTATCAAACGTAGTAATATTTGGAGATTCTAATATTGTCATTAGTAGGATTTGTAAGTGTGATAGGGTTAAGCTACCCCCCTACCCCCTAGCATGATCACTCACAATGAGGGTGCACCAACAAGGAAATGGATGCCATAGTAGAAGGGGAATGGAGGATCGACTTAGGGGGAATAATATGAACCCAAGGTCGAACCCTAAGGAAATGCAAAAAACTGGGTCAATCATGCCAGAGAAGGAAGCATTGTTAAACATGTGAAGGGATGTAGTACAATATTTGATACCTCAGCATGCGAGCAATCCATTTCTCACAGTAGAACTATCCAAAACATCAAGCGAGCAGACATGGAGGTAAAGGAGGAAAATCAACGTGAGGGCATTCATAATTTCAACATTGTGGAGATTGGAAGGAACAATTTTGCATAGGAAATCAATCAACTCCCTAATATCCTTCTGGGAAGCTCAATTCCTAGAGAATTTGACAATATTATATCACTCGTTCACTTGAAATTGGAATAGAGGGACACAATAACTTGGGGGCACAATCAAAAAATTAGAATTCTAATATCGATCAGGAAAGGAATAGTAAGGCGTTTAGCAGTCGGAAAACAATGGTGTCTTGGAGAGAAATTTCCAGCGGTCTAAGGAATGACTTGCTTGACTTCAAGAAAATGTTAAGGAGCATGCAGGACTGTATGGAAGGATTCATGAATATCATGAAGCACTTCTCGCTCCAACTGCAAAAAATGGACTCTTTCCTGGAGGATGTTCAAGAGAACACTCGAAACTAAGGTGGGCACATTAAAGCCATAATTAATTGATTTGGAAAAAATTTTGAACATGAATAAATGTAACCATTGTCGGTCTTCTCAATTTGTGGAAATCAAAGGAATGGAGGAGGACTTGGTCTACCTGCCAACCAAGCACTCTAAGAACAATGGTTAGCAGTGTTAGTTATCTTTCAAAATATGTAACGTCTATGCAATATAAGTGTATTTTGATTTTAGGGAGGTAGGTGTGTATCTATAACACTTGTAGGATAACTAGTTTTATAGATAACCAAGACAATAAGGACCTTGAACTAGAAACTCGAATTTTTTGGAATTATATATTGAATATCTACTCTATTGAAAAACTATATTTTTTGTACTCGATGATTGTGTTCAACTTTTTTAATATGAAAATGCAAAACGTTCCTTTTTTTTAACTTTATTGATTATAAGAAAAAAAAAATTATCTTTAAATACTTTTGAAGCAATATGAAATATAGTTTATATTAATTTCTCAACCTTGCATAAAACCTATCAAAATAACAATATTAATAAAAAATTCCGAGGAAAAACAATATTAATAAAAAAATATTTATTTTCAAATAAAAATATTCAATCATACATTTATTACATCTAAATACAATACTTTTACATGTATCAACATTCATCAATCCCATTATCAAAACACTTACATCATCATATTATTATTTTTATGTTAGAAAAATAGCTTTTGACATTATCCTACACTTGTCATGCTACTCCTATAAGAAGGTATGTGAAACTTTTTAGGGCTCTTAAAGCCAAACTACTCCTATAAGGAGGTATGCGAGTTTATCTTTTAGAACTCTTAAAGCCAAAAACACTTTGAACTTACCACTATGTTGGTTTATCTTTTACTGCTCTTAAAGTTTTAAAAAAAAAACACTTTGAACTTACGACTATGTTGGTTTATCTTTTACTGCTCTTAAAGTTTTAAAAAAAAAACACTTTGAACTTACGACCATAACATAGGAAGGCTCATCAAACTCTAAGTGTTGCCATTTTTTAAAATATAGTTCAAATAGTATGTACCGAATTGGTGCGAAATCCATTTGCTTATATCTTGAATTTTATAGCTTCCAATAATTATCGAGCAATCCTGGTTTTTACCTCATAATGCAAATTGTGCTATATATTATTCGTTTACTCATGTCAAGTTTCACATTAAAGTATATTAAATTTTCTTATGTTTTAATAAAGTTGGTTAAATTTTTGTTCATTGGTTATAGTTTGGGTGGTTCGGAGAAAAGATTGTTGCTCTCCTTAACCAGGTTCAATTCTTGTAAGTGATATGATGCTCTTGTTGAACCCTATTATAATGATTGTATTTCAAGTTTTTCTTGATTCCTTCGTAATAACAAGAAAAATAATTTTTCTATTGAAAAAAAAAAATATAACTAAATTTCATTATTTTTGCAATGACCCAAAACCTACTTCCAATAATTTACATTATTTATTAAATCCATTTGTCAAAACCAATATGTTTTACCAACAAAAATCAGCCATGAAGTTTCGAAGGTAATATCTCATCCATGATCGAAATGAGGTTATCTGATATATGTGATAGGGGCGATGGGAAGTGGGTATTAACCTAGCGGTTGTATACATTAACTTTCTCCTATGGAACAATATTAAATGGGACGTTACCCAAAAGTAATGTTATTCTTCGACCTTGTTAAATCTTCGATGGTTGATTCATCTCTGAAACATTACCTCGATGACCATAATTTGTTTTCACTCACTAATATCATTGTAGTTTTAATAGTCTTTTAAGAATTCATTAAATCCACATGTTTATTTCAGTGCCTTATTCATGTAAAGATGGCATATTGGCATCCCGATGGATTATCATATTTCTAATTGTCTAACTTTTTCATCGTGGTAAGCAAGAGAAATTAAATTTAAGAGATTTCAATAAGATTTCAATTATGAGGTTTTGATTTTCAACATAAGAGATTTCAATTAAGATACATCAGTATAGATCCATGTTAAAGAGGATCTATCAAGTGTCGAGAGGGATCACATCTCTCAAAGTGCAAACCTCTTTTTAGAGTGTAAATGTTGAGGAAGTGTTTTAATTTATCTAATTTCTGTAATTTATATATATATATCATTGTAAATATTTTAAATAGCCGACATGTTATTTTTATAATATTTTATTATTTTTTAAAATGGACACGTGTTAGCTCTAGGATAAGCACGGAAGCAGTTACACATCTTGATGGCCCAAATGCCAGGCTGAAAATATGTTGAAACACGATTTTGAGGTGTCTCTCCCATTTTTCAGATATCAGATAGCTCTTATTCAATAATTAGAATCCAACGCAATGTGCACACACTCTGCTTGAAATGGCTTATTACAGATCAAAATAATACTCTATTTCTGCTTTCCTGCAAGACCAATAACGCACTCCACTACAAGTATCAAAACGCATTCCTTACTTCAGCCTAATCATACAACAACCTCATCTGACAATTTCGTGATAGCAATTTAGGGTAAAAGAGAACAAAAAAACATTTTTCAAATATTAATGTCCAGTTTGTCTGGAAAACAACACACTCAGTCTAACCAAGAAGTGCGCAGCCTCAATATTTCAGTACAGATTTGCAAAAACAATTTATAAATAAACATTCAGAAAAAACTCTAGTTCAGATTCAATTCCTGAACACAATCGATTCTCACAGTATTAAAACTTGTTGTTGCATTTATTATCATAATAAACTTCAGTTTACAGAGAGGAGCGCTTTCACCAGTGTTCCCAAGAAGAATTTCTCTTTTCCGGGATCCAACCTCTCCCAAAATGAATTCGAGAGCTTAAAACAAATCCTCTCTCCCACGAAACAAGAAAACTACTAGCTAACTGTCTTTTAATTTGAATCTTTAAATTTTTCTTTAACCATTAACTAACTAAATGTTCAAAGCTTAAAAAAAACTTTTTGTTGTTTCAGCTTTAGCATGTGACCAATCCAACACATTGCTAAGCCTTTTAACTTTGATAGCTCGTCATGATTTATGTGTTCAGTCCAATGCACCTGCATCAGGATCCCTAAGAGAGAAATTTTATGAGCTCCTGCTCATAACATCTTCTACAGAATGACCTTTTTTTTCTGTAGTGTTGCTTCATCCATCCAAGTAGAATCCTCCATCGAACGGTCTTTCCATTTCACAAGATACTCTAAGTATTCTTTCTTTCTGGTTTTCTTGGGAACAATTGGGAATACATAGCTGATTGTTCTTGAACAATAATCCCTCTTGTAACACAAACTCTTTCCATGGGCTGCTGTCACTATTGACTGGATTTTTACACGCTGCAAAAGCTTCTTGAAAATCAGGATCCATGTCATACAAATCCTTCAGATAATCAAAGCCCAAAATTTGTATTTGACTTCCTTGCATGGTTAAACATCTCCTACTTAAGGCATCGGTAACTGTCAAAACCCAAAATTTCCGAAAAATTTAAAATTTTCAAAATAGCATGTAATATGATTAAATGCAGTCATTTAACTGTTTGATTAGATTAAATGAACGTAACTGTGTCTGAATTATCTGTTATTGTACTTAAGTTTTAATATGGGTTTTAATTTATAGTTACTGATTGTTTTCTGTTCTGCAACCTCAAGGGGGATTGCCATAGCAGACTGGGCTTACTTAGCTTCCGAGCTAATGCATCAAAATTGTCTCTCTTACAAATATACAGGTATTGTGCGGTCGCTACAATTTATATCTTTAAAGTATTAAAAGTCAGTTAGTTGTGCCAATTCATCCCGTCAAAAGTCTAAGCATGTTATCCAGATTGTCAAGTATTTTTAAAGGTAGAACCTTTCCTGTAATCTTCTTTAATCGTACATAAAGAGGGTTAGTAATGACTAAAATGATATGATAGCTATGTTTCTAGAGTATCAATGAATTAAACAACTTGGTGGAATAAATGTTCTTTTGATGATATTACTGTATGGAAATTATGCTTCATGATTGGCACCGTGAAATACAAGCTAACTTGAGTAAACTCACTGAGCAGTCAGGATAACAAGAGTCTATTAGTTATTACAATATCTGAAACAATTAAGTAATTGTTATTGTGTCGTACAGTAAGTGAAATGGTCTAGAGTAATCCAACTCCAACTTATGAATTAAGCAACTGAAATCCTACCATTGAAAGTCACCTACAGAAGGGTTGGCAAGTCCTAAAACATCTGTACACAGTGATCGCAGATAACATTATGGTGGCATAAATGTAACAGCTAAATCCAATATCATTTCAAAATTAAATCTTAAATGATGTTTATATTACATGGTTAGTAAATCCAAGTTTTGGATCGATACAAGACAAGAATTTAAAACATTATTGTAATGTTTCGCTTTCTAAAAGTATGGTAGTTAATGTTATGATCATGTAACCATTATGATCTCCATGTATTATTTTGTTACCCTTACTATGGTTTTTGGTTGGCAACAAGGGATGATATTCTCATCGAAAACAATGGACACTAACAACAATTGCATGATTTATTGGTTTATAGGGCAAATGATATTGTTCACAAAACAAGGCTCAATTGGCAATGATTTGAATCATGGATTTATAATTAGCAGTTTAAACTATGGTCCACAACCTAATGGAATATCCATGTTATCATTTTAATTTGCAATCTATTATTGGTAATCTCCGTTGTAGAATTATGGAAGTCGACCCACTGCATGGTTATATTAAAGGGCTACGTGGTTGTATCTGCGCCAAGTGTAGATGATATTTAAGCGTGGACTGAAACCCTACATTGTCATTCCTCCACTGCCTCCGGGATTGGTCTCTCTGTGAAACCCTCCTGTCCGAACTTCATTGAGGCACTGAAGGAAACAGCTTCCATACTGCTTATCCCTTCGTGTTTGTCTTCTGTACTGCGTGGGAGTTCTTATATCTTGTTGTTATCGACCCAGAGGTCTTTTTTTGAAAGGAAGCTAGGTTTATCTGCGCTGCTATTACTGTGTGTTAGCAGTTTCCTTCTGCTCCAGCCTTCGTGATTGTCCAGTAGAATGGTTTGGGAGTCTTGTGTTGTGTTTTTAGTAGCTATAAGTTTGTGAAAGACCTAGGGTTTTTCTCTTTTGGTATCGGTTTCAACCTTGTCTCGGTGTGGCCATGGATCTCAGCTTGGTTCTGTTTGAAGCTTCCACTGTGGCACATACTCCTTGTTTTCAGTCAGCTTGTTCGTTTTGGTGAAAAGAGAGGGGTTCACCCTTCTGCTGCTCATGGTTATCAAACTACCTACTGTGTTTGACTTCGTTCCAGCTTCTGGTGAGCTACAAGATTTATCTTCGTCTTTTGAACACAAAAATTTGTTTAGAATTCAAACATTAATAAATATATGTGATAACTAATAATGTTTTTCTTTCGTTGCAGGCCCTGACTCCATTCGCAGTGTGGGTGACCCGAGCTTCGGCAGTTGGTTTCTTAACTGGGTAAGCCTGGTTTCACCATGGCTTTTCCTCCTTGCTGGTTGTAGAATGGTTAGGGTTTGGTCTTGAATAATCCATCCTCGTGGCTATCTCTGTACTGTTTGACCTTGTAACTATTGTCTCCAAAATTATGGACAGGTTTAACCCTGTGATGTATGTGAAATGTTACGGCTACAGTCATGTGTAATTTTATTCGTCTTTATTGTGGTAGTTAGGGTCTATAGAAGAATTGTTGTATATAAGTAAAAACTGTGGGCCTAATCTGAAGATGAGGTTACGGTTTGTGATTTAAACTTCGTTACAGTGCTTTAATGATTCAGGGTTAATCACCCAGGTTGTTTTTGAGTGGTTGACTTGTTTCTATGCCTGCGTTTTTAACTTTAAACTATGTATAGTAGTAACAGATTGTTTGTTTAAGTTTTTAAAACCTCTTAAATAGAGGATACGTAACTCAACTGTAGGTGAAGACAAAGTCTTGCTATTTAGCATTAGCTTGTTTGTATCAAAGGGGCTGGTAGGGTTTGACCCTAACAAGTTATAGTTGGAGTTATTTTTCTTTTGTTCGTAAGCTTAAGATGTTATGTAAGAAGTACGACTCAGTTGGTAATCTGTGAGTTAAACAAATGTTAATAACTCGATGAGTAAGCCAAATAATGTTCTGTCAGTTTTCTACTGTTGTAGGAATAGTAACTAAGTTATTTTTCTGTTGATGAATTCGTGTTGTAGAACTAGAATGATAGGATTCATTTTGAACTCCTCTGTCGTGATTTTGTTTAATTACTAATTCAGTTATTCAGCTACGATTATGTGGTAAATGGGAGTAAAAAAAAATAAAACTAAATAATTTAAGCTCGATATCGAGCTAGATATGATTCTGAGACTTCTTTTTTTTTTTTTTTTTTTAATACAATAACAGGTTTATTTAACTGTTAAATAAGTTCTGTGTGAATAAATTCTATTAGGGTTTCTGCACAACCGTTTTGTCTGGTAATAAATAAATGGATAATTGTTAACTAGGTTTTGTGTATTAAATTAATTGATAGATTGAGACAGGCTAACTTCTGACTAGGGTTTGTAC
This sequence comes from Larix kaempferi, assembly GCA_027924585.1. Lineage (NCBI taxonomy): Eukaryota > Viridiplantae > Streptophyta > Pinopsida > Pinales > Pinaceae > Larix > Larix kaempferi. The sequence continues at coordinate 4,682,760 of BSBM01000092.1, read as the reverse complement.
CCTAAGATAGAGATCCTATTTGTGACTACGAAGCCTCCTGTAGGTCCTGTTGACCTAGATATAATTTGTTGCAGTATCTATGGTTAGGTCTGCTATTTGTTCCTATAACTGTATATTAGATTTTATAATATACAGAGTATAAATACCTTATATGTAAACCCTGATTACCTGTTGAGCAAATATAATCAACTAGGGTTGTAATTATAACTACTAATTATTACATAAAGTATTAATAGGGTACTGCATAAATTATAAATACATTAGTAGTAACGTAACAAGGAAATTACATCATGCTAACGATACAAAAATCACAATAACTCTCAATAATTCTACTACTGATACTCAGGGATACTATCCTTTACTAAACTAATTACTATTCAGACATAAAGAAGATAAACATAACATACATTCATTTATACTTAATAAACATAAAGAGATAAAATGACAGAACCTGTTGAGCTGTGGACAACAACAGCAATGGGAGGTTGTTCCTCCCTACCAACTCCTGGAGAGTGCCCAGACAGCACTTCTCAGGACCCCCGAGCTTGCTCTGGTCTCCCTAGCTGGAACTAGGTGCAGCAAAACAATTCACTCAACCAAAATAGCTAAACTGGAACCAAGTTACTGCAGCATTCCACTCAAACAATTTTCCTTACTGTCTTTCCCTCTTCCTCAATGGGACTCCTGAATAGCATTCACCTGAATGTATTCTCCCTCCAGAACTAAAATTGAACCCCCAGCTCAGTTCATTGAGTACTATTTAAAAGATTGCCTAGGTCTTTGTTGGGTTAACTGTCATTAATGAGCCACCTGCTCAGATTCCACTTTCTTGGGGAATCATGACCCCAAATATAGGGAAGTTGCCACCTGCAACTTAGGAAGTGTTTGAGGATGTTGCCACTTGTCTTTTGCCTTTCCACCTAGTTCCATCCACCAGTTTGACCAGTAACCTCTTTTAACAGCTCTCCCATGCTGTTGTCTCCATAATTTATTTATTAATAATAAAATATTCAGAATTACATTCCATTTCTAGTGACTCTGCTGAGTCATCAATTCCCACTTAGCATTAAATTTAACATAATGTCTCAGGAATATAATGAAATTATTACATAATTTTCACAAAATTGGGGTATGTGACAGTAACCATGTTTGCCTTCCCACTGATGTGCTTCAAAACAAAAGTAAAAATTTGCAGGAACTCCACGCACTTTACATGTTTATGACTCAACTTATGCTACTGCATAATATATTGTAAGGCAGAATTATCAGTAAATAGAACAAACTCCTTTGGCATCAAATAGTGCCTCCAATGCTTTAAAGCTTGAGCCACCGCATAAAATTATTTGTCGTAGGAAGAATATTTCTGTTTTGACTCATTTAACTTCTCACTGAAATATGCAACGGGCTTATCTTCTTGACTCAGTACAGCTCCAATGGTTGTCCCACTGGCATCACATCTTACTTGGAAGGGCTAATTGAAGTCTGGTAACTTCAATACCAGCTTCTCAGTGATCTTCTTCTTCAATAATTGAAAAATTTTTCTGTTGCTGCTGTCCAATAAAATGGCCGCCTATCTTTTTTTATGGTATCAATGATAGGTGTGCAAATGTCACTAAAATTCTTGATAAACTTCCTGTAGAAGTTGGCTAAGCCATGAAAAATTCTCACCTCAAAAATGTTCTTGGGTGAGGGCCAATTTACAATTGCCTCTATCTTCTCAAGGTCCATTTTCAAGCCATCTTGAGAAATGACAAAGCGTAGATATACTAGCTCACTCTTCATAAAAGAACACTTCTTCATGTTAATTAGTAACTTTTCTTGCTGCAGTTTTTCTAAAACATAATTCAAATGTCTCAAGTGCTCTTCTTTAGTTTGACTGAAAATTAAAATGTCATCCAAATAAACAATGACGAACTTACCAATGAATTCTTTCAAGACTTCGTTCATCAGCCGCATAAAGGTACTGGGTGCATTTGACAGGCCAAATGACATGACCAGCCACTCGTACAACCCATCATTAGTCTGGAAAGTTGTCTTCCACTCATCCCCTTCTCTGATTCGGATTTGATGATAAGCACTTTTCAAATCAAGTTTGGAAAAATAAACTGATCCACTCAAACAGTCCATCATGTCATCCATCCGCGGCAATGGAAACCTGTAGCGAATAGTAATCTTGTTGATGGCTTTGGAGTCGGTACACATCCTCCATTCTTCACCCTTCTTCGGAGTTAGTACTGTAGGCACATCACACGGACTCAAACTTTCTTTTATTATTCCTTTGTCCAACAGTTCTTGGACTTACTTCCTCACTTCTTCATTTTCTTTGGGTGTCATTCGATAAGCAGCCTTGTTTGGAAGGCTTGCTCCCAATATCAAGTCTATGTGATGACTGATACTTCTTTTGGGTGGTAGCTCACTTGGAAAATCATCAACTACAATATCATGATACTCATGCAATAACTCCTGAACTTCAATAGGTAAATCTACACTTTCAGTGTGCATAAGTACTACCTTTGGTTTGCAAATCACTACATAGCTTACCTCTTCTTCTTCCATATGTTGTAGAAATTCCTTTCCACCTAGCAACAGTGCCTTTGGGTTGCTTGTTTCAGCTGTATTTTCCTCTTTCAACAGTACAAGGGTATGCTTGATGCCATCCTTTTCGAACTTATAATAATTCCTTTCTCCATCATGTATCACTTTCATTTCAAACTGTCATGGGTGACCTAAAAGAATGTGACAAGCATCCATTTGCATTAGGTCACAGAGCACCTTGTCCTTATACTTACCTATCTAAAACTCAACTTCACTTTACTCATGCACCAATAATTGGTGTTCTTTTTGCAACCACGATACTTTATAAGGTGTGGGATGCTTAACCTTTTTCAATCCCAATTTGTCCACCATTTCTTGGGAGACTAAATTGTCCGTACTCCCGCTGTCAATCACCAATTTGCAGCATTTTCCTTTTGCCTTACACATTGTCTTAAATAAGGATTTTCTTTGAACTGGTTCAGCAGCCTCCTTTGCTGGTTTCAACAGAACCTTGTGCATCATCAACACCTCTCCGGTCTCGGGCACATTCTCTGTCTCAGGTATTTGTGTCTCTGTTGTTTTGGTTTGAGCTATATATGCACCTCGTTGTCCCATATTATCATTTTCAGGACATTCAAAAGATCGGTGACCCAAAGTGTTACATCTGTAACACCGATAGACAGTCTCTCTGCCTCTTCCTCTACCTCTACCTCTCTGGTAAGGTCTTCCTCCCCTGCTGCCACCTTCTTTTTCTGACTGTCCTTGCTGATTTGAACTATCTTCATCATTCTTTTGTGCTGGAAGCTTCCCTCTTCCAGTTGATTGTCCTCTCCCTTTAGCAAAACCACGCCCTCTGCTGGAGCTTTGTTTCTTTGCTATATTTTCTCCTACTTTCAAGGCGCACTGGTATGCTTCTTCTGTTGTTCTTGGAAAAAGCATACTGATTTCATCTTGGTTATCCAGTCTCAAACCATTTATATACCTTGTTGTGTTCTCTGGGGTACCTTCTACATAACCTGCTCTCAAATTCACTTTGTAAAACTCTTCGGTGTACTCCCTCACTGTCATCATTTTTTGCTTAAGATTTTGTATCTGTCTGTAAAGAGTTAGCTGGTAATATTTCGGCAAGAACTTACTCTTCATCTTTTACACCATTCTATCCCAGCTTTTGATCAAAGGTTTATCCTTCTTCCTTCTTTCAGCCTGTATATTGTCCCACCATAGCACAGCATGACCTTTCAACCTTGTCACTACAAACTTCACTCTTTTATTCTCGTCAATCTCCTCGTACTCAAAATACTTGTCCATCTCACTGATCCAGTCTATTAGGTTCTTGGCTTGCAAACTGTCATCGTAAATGGATATTTCGGGCTTTGGCCTTGAACTTGAGCCCAAAACTGCTTTCAACAACCTAATCTCGGCAGCATCTTCCACAGGTGTTGCTCCTTCTTCTTCAGGTGTCTCGTCGAGCTCACTAATATCTCCACATGCAGGATCCCAATGTCTTCCTATTTCCATGGCTTCTAACCGAGCTTGTAGCCTCCTTATCTCTTCTCAGAAGTCTGCATTAACCCTGGGCCTGCCTCTTCTACCCCGTTCTCTTCCTGCTTGTCTCTTCATCCCTCTTACTTTAAAGTATGACAATATTTAGCTCTGATACCAAAAATTGATGGCCCAAATGCCAGGCTTAAAATACGAGTCAACAAAAAAACTTACTCAGAGATGTTGAAACACGATTTTGAGGTGTCTCTCTCATTTTACAGATGTCAGATAGCTCTTATTCAATAATTAGAATCCAACGCAATGTGCACGCACTCTGTTTGAAATGGCTTATTACAGATCAAAATAATACTATGTTTATGCTTGCCTGCAAGACCAATAACGCACTCCACTACAAGTATCGAATGCAAATAGCCAGACAAACGCATTCCTTACTTCAGCCTAATCGTACAACAACCTCATCTGACAATTTTGTGACAGCAATTTAGGGTAAAAGAGAAAAAAAAAACGGTTTTCAAATATTAATGTTCAGTTTGTTTGGAAAACAACACCCTCAGTCTCACCAAGAAGTGCACAGCCTCAATATTTCAGTACAGATTTGCAAAAACAATTTATAAATAAACATTCAGAAAAACTCTAGTTCAGATTCAATTCCTGAACACAATTGATTCTCACAGTATTAAAACTTATTGTTGCATTTATTATCATAATAAACTTCAGTTTACAGATAGGAGCGCTTTCACCAGTGTTCCCAAGAAGAATTTCTCTTTTTCGGGATCCAACCTCTCCAAAAATGAATTCGAGAGCTTAAAACAAATCCTCTCTCCCACGAAACAAGAAAACTACTAGCTAACTGTCTTTTAATTCGAATCTTTAAAATTTTCTTTAACCATTAACTAACTAAATGTTCAAAGCTTAAAACAAACTTTTTGGTGTTTAGCTTTAGCATGTGACCAATCCAACACATTGCTAAGCCTTTTAACTTTGATAGCTCGTCATTATTTATGTGTTCGGTCCAATGCACCTGCATCACATCTCCCCCTACTGGGTTGTAGAATGCGCCTCTTCAGCGCAATAAAATTTAGTTTTAGTTTCTTATGAAGCACCTTGTTTGTCAATTTGATAAGAGCATGGAATGATAATAATTCTATGATATACAGAGAGGCGTAGATAATGTATTTTAATTAAAAAAATTAAGCACATTGCATCAATATGAAGGGGATGGGTACATCGATAGGTTATCCACTTGGTATTAATGGGGATTTGTTATTACAACATAAACTTATATACTAGCAATTTTGGGGGTATTTCTTTGGGTATTTCTTATTTTTTCACATTTATATACTTATAGGTCATCATCACATTTTTTCAGGGATTTCTTGTTTTTTGGGCAACGGGGTCCATCAAAAGTATGTAGTGTGGGTACTCGTTGGATGCGGAATTTAATTTGGCATTCAACGAGTGCTCCCACTTGAAATTTGAGTAAAAGCATAGGGATATATGTTGAAATACGAACAAGAAAAGTAGTTTTTTTCTTTCTTCCTCCAAAATTAATAAATATTATTTTATTATTTTAACTATTATTTCATTATTTTAACTATTATTTTATTATTTTCCTTAGGAGGCCCATTTTAGACCTCAAATTTCCTCTAATTTAGTGTTATGGTTGCATGTTCTCATTTATTAGCTAGCTCTTGAACAAGGTAAGATGGTCTAAAATCACTCTTAGTGCTTCTTCCCTATAGATAAATATTGAAAATAGTCATCTCATAGAGCCTTTTCCCTGTGCTTAAAATAGCAACATGTGAAATTAGTACGTTGTCTTATATGAGTTTCTAAATAACCCCATGAAGCTTGGGCATTATTCAATGAAATGCATATCTAAGGAAATACATTCTTGAATGAATCCTTGCCCGTGGAACATGTTATAGCTTACTTGCGGAACACTTATGTGTAGGCTTAAACATTGTTATAGCCATCACTTTATGTTGTGGAAGGCCAAATATAGATCTTGTTATGTAAGTAATATTCAATGATGCCAAATCTATAAAGTTGTATTATGGGTATGAAGAATTGTAATTCTTTTCTTGGGAAAATGATTATACATGTATGTTGTTGTGATTCCCCTTCCAACAATTGATATTATTAATGCCATATATATTGTGACAAAATTTCTATTATGTTCCTTCTTATTCATGTAGAAGACAAATTTCACTACATGGAAAGAGAGGGGTCATTTCCTAAGGAGTCATTGGTTCGTTCTTCGAGGCAAAAGCGTTCGAGGAAGTCTACTGATACAGTGTCATCTTTGAGGCAAGGAACCAATATCAACACACATTGGTGATAATCGAAGATTGTCGAATTCATCTAAATAATCCAACTTGTTGTATCGTCAGCAGTCATCTGATCACCAATCGAGTGAAAGGGCCACAAAGGATTCTCCCATATCATCTTTTGGAGAATGTCCATCTCATCCATTTTATGTTGGTATAATTTCATGTAAATTTTATTTATGTTAATATACATCAATTGTAATCTTTCACAAGTTCAATAAATTTTTGACTTTACGCATATTGTGTTTGTTTTTGTAGCGGATCGAGGTTCGGTAGAGGCCCATAATTGGGTTGGGGATGAAGATCAAGCGAGGGGCGAAGGTCGAGCAAGGAGAGTAAATTTTGAACAAGATGTGGGTTGCACTCCCATAACAACTTTTCCCTCTGATGTACCTAAGGATCTTCCATTGGAAAATAAGGTTGTATAATTGACCCCTCAACATTGTATAGCCCAACATGTGAAGTTACAGGATGATCTTGAGTAGACAAAGTTTGGTGATTGTTTTGCATTCATTGCAAAAATTCATTGATGTATATCATGATCCCAGACCAACTACAGATGGTTTTATTGACTTGATGCGTAAGCAAAGGGCAGACGTGATGGGTCCTTACAAGTGGGACGATGTGAAGAAGAGGGTGACCAAAGAATGGGAAACTTCCATGTTCAATTTTAAAGAAGGACTCAAGCGAAAAATGTTGAAAGCGCAATATTTCAAGCACCCTCACGTTACACATTTGTTGTATGATCAGTTCTTTACAGCCTATGGTAGATTGCCATGGAATGACGAGGTATCAATTTATTTTGCTAGATTTTTTATGTAGAATATTTTGAAAACATGAAGTCGGATTGTACCAACATTCCTTCCAATTTTTATGGAGTTGGAAGAGGTTGAACGTATAATCGAAGAGGTTCTTTTTGAGATCCTACATTGCCTCGACCCCCAACTCCTTTGATATCTCATCCTTATAAGGTTGTTACTTTAAGATCAGAGATGGAGCTTTCATCCCAAGTTGGTAGAGATGCAAGGGGCATTGTGGCATAAGGTTTAACAACGTCATTTGTAGGAGTTGATATTAGACTGAGTCGAGAGAGGGAACGAGCTAGTTTTCGTCAAAGATTTGTTTATAGAACGGATGATGAGTTAGATGCAATGAGCCTTGAAGATCTTAGGTCCTATGCGAAGAAATGTCGTGATGGATGCTTTAAGGTCCAATCTCGTGAAAGAGAGAGCAGAGGAGAGGTTTGTGTTTATATTTAATCGATAATCGTTTCAATCATTATGAAATAACTTTTGGTTGTTATATCTATGGCTTTGTAAATTTAGATATATAGAATGCTAAATCAATGTTGATTGATTGCAATTTTCTAGATTGTGGAATGAACATTATTTTAGAGTCTCCTATAGTGAAAATGTAGAAAAAGGACATAGAGAGGTACATTTTGTTAAATATCTATATTTATGTTTTAAATGTATTGTTCAATGTTGTTAAAATTTCATTTTAAGTAATTTATGTATCTCCTTGTTAATGTGAACACATATTTTGAGATTGAAAATGGTTATGTTCACACGTTCGATTAGGCTCATATTTTTTTGAAGATATTCCATCTCTATCACAGGTAAATGCAAGCATGTTGGGATACATTACACAGAACAGTGTGGACTGTATCGAGCTGTAATAACTCAGATTCTGCTGAGTGACTACTTTCAGATCTGGATATTAAATGTAAGGGACAATAGACAGTCATCTTTGACTGTCATATGTACCCGGATATTGGTGGACTGTTTGGTCATATGGACAGTATATGTTGACAATGTAGGGATCTCTAAGATTCTATTACATGTGCAGAATGTAATTTTGTTCATTAATGAAATAAAATTACGACTTTTTCCAAGGAAAAAAAAAAATGCAAGCATGTTTTTAAATTTTTTGTTTTGATTGAAAAAGTGTCACTTAATTTAAGTTTATTGTATTCATGGAATGTTTTATTTAATTACAAAATTTAGATTTCAAGAGATGTGATCAAGTACGGGTGGTGGGGAGGTAATCGTTTACAAATTATTATTCTTTTCAATTTTATTTTTATGATTATTGTAGTTTTTGAATTTAGTTTAAAATTGTTAAATAATTAGTACATCAAATTCACATTTGCATTTACATATGTTATGGACATTTGTTATAGGTCAATCGAGAGGACAAAGGGAAACATGCAGTGGAGGATATTGATCCTCCTTGATATAGAGTTTTTATGTGCCTCCTTTGTTATGTTTGGAGTAGCAATTTGATTATGTCATTTGAACTAGATTGTATTACATATATGTGTTGAGTACATATTGTAGTTATTTTGGATGAGAAATTTATTTTTGGATTAAATATATAGCATAATTTTGTATGATAAATTTGCATATCATAATTTTGCATGATGCCCATGTGAATGTATGATTTATTAAATGTATGTTTTATGATTATGTTTCATAATGCTAGCTAATCTTATATAATAATAATATATAGCTCAATTTTGTTAGGGGTGAATCTTAAGAACATATTGTGTTATGGCTATGATGTGTCATTGTATTGTTGCAAACAACCTTGTATCGAGTAAAAGATGAATTTCATCAATGATCCAAAGCTTGTAGTTTGGAAGTGTTGTAGACAATTCCACTAGCCTAGTCACTTGAGAAGTCTTTATTTCTCAAATTATCTTAAATACAATGCTTTCTAGCTTGGTACACTAGTATAAAAAGTGAGATAAATGACTAAAAAACTACTAAAACTTGCATATAAATGACTAATTTTAGTCACGCGACTAATAGTCATTTTATTGCTAGTCACTTATAAAGCAACTAAATGTGGGACTAAAAACATTTAGTCATTTATTGGTTGTTTTGATTAGTCTGTTTGGTTGTATATTTAGTCATTATTTTAGTCATTGATTGTTGTTAATTGGTCATTTATTTAGTCAATGAGTGTTGTTAATTGGTCATTTGTTTAGTTGTTGATTGTTGTTAAATAGTTATTTATTTAGTCATTGATTGTTGTTAACTAATAATTTATTTAGCAATTTATTGTGGTTAACTGGTCATTTAGTTATTCAGTAAGTGCATTTAACTGGTCATTTATTTAGTCATTGATTGATGTTAACTGGGCATTTATTTAGTCATTGATTGTTGTTAACTAGTCATTTAATTAGTCATTGATTTATGTAGATACGGCATGGAATAATCGAACCACCAACCTCCCGCTTGTAAGGCAGATGCTCTTCCATTGAGCTAGCACCATTAAATAGAATGTATTATATCATTTATACGCCGGTGATGTAATACATTAACATGATGGCTTTTCCAAGTATTAAAATGGCAAACAAAAAAATCTAGTAAATCTCTTTTTCAATAACAAAAGTTCATCAACAAAGAAAATGCAAATAAAAAAAGGTAGCACACTATTGTTGTTGTCCTTTCTGTTGTCTCTCTAAAACCACTTGGGTAGGAGTTAGGACAGGCAATAGAAAGTCAAAATTGGCCTAGAAAATCAAAATTGGTAGACCAATCTCTTCTTTCTGATATCGGTGCAGGATGGCTTGGCTGGGAAGGGTTTGATTCAAGAGTACTCAACAACTTTGACCATTTTTTCAATTATGTTACAAAAATTCTTTCACAAACTCCACCTCCTCCTCCATCCATGCATTTATAGTCAGTAAAAAAATTTAGTCATTTATTGACTAAGTGCATTTCATCAACAAAGGAAATGAAGAATCCAGTTTACCCTGGGTACCCAGTGGACTTCCTGGCATATGTATTTCATGAAAAAAAAACAAGAACACCCCAATATATGAGGTGATTTAGTAACATTTCTTCACTGAATATGTATGGAGGAAAAGAGTCTGGAACACATTTCCATACATGCCTAGAGTAAAAGTCAATGAGAAATTACCATTGAACTACTTGAATTATATGAAAAAAATACTCTAAACATGTGATGGTATCCATTGCAACTTATGCAAGCACAATGTTGATGACAACACCCCAGGTGTTTATAAAAGCAGTTTCTCCGTGACAATGTTGTGACTATGAGGAATTTAATCAAGGTAACACCATAGAACTTACCGTAATAAAAGAAACACCTATTTAAATTGGGAAAATCAAACAAGTACATGATTAGATCCAAGAGATTCATATACAAAACAACTCCCCTGCTCAAGAGATTGAAATTTCAGTCCCTAAATTTGCACATTTGGACCATTTTTCCTTAAACATGTTATATTTGCAATATTGTGTGCCAATTAATAATAAAAAAAATCCCCTGGATAAAGCTCCTAGTTAGACCACAATGTATAAGAAGTTCAATTAATAGAAGGAAGGTTGACTTAAAATTTCTACTTCAGTCGTGCAAAACTGACAAGAAACTAACATATACCTCACTCCTATAGGAAAACAAACTACTAGCTTTCGGCTTCCTATGAGCTTAAAATTGATTTTCCCTATCTCAGTTTAGGTATTGTACATTAAAGGTGATATGCAAGGCTTTGAATTTGTGAAGACCAAACTTTTAGTTTCTAGTTTTGATGTTGTCTATGACATAAATGGTAAGGTCTTCCTCTAACCAATATTTTTCTATTTATTAAATATTGAAAATAGATTTCATTGTGAGCTTCATCTTAATTCCCATGGTAGTAATAAGTACTAGTTTAGTATTTTGGTCAAAACTTAAACAGGTTGAACTACTGAAATTGCATGAAATTGGGTAAGTGTGCAAGGTATATCTAAGTTGCTTATTTATGTTTGATGCATAATCTCATATTTTGACCTCTATTCCTTGTCTTCAAAGGGTGTTCAAAGATTATTATGATTTTATGTGCAAATCTTGCATCCAATTTCCTTTAAATGTGTTTTCCATATTCCATTTTCAACCATTTGTGTACTAAGGCACAATCTCATATTTTAACTTCTATTCCTCATCTTCAGAGAGTGTTCAAAGATTGTTTTGATTTTATCTGCATCTCTTGCATCCATTTTCCTTCAAATGTGTGTTCCATGTTCCATTTTTAGCTCTCTCAAATTTAAACGAATATTCCCAACAATCTTGCACTATTTGCTCGTGACACACAAGCTATAGAAATAGATATTTGAGTTTCATTAAGCACTTTGATTGTCACTAGTTTAGATATTTCCCACCCTTATTCATTCAAATAGATTATAGTGAAGAGAAATTTCCACTTAGTATATCTTTTGAGTTTTTTTTTGGGAAGGAAGAGAAGAGATTGAATTAGAACCCATCTTGGATGCCTTGCCAAACCTCGAGCAGTACATCCATTTCCCAACCTTTCATTTCTATATTTTTTCTTGTTGATTGCATCCAAAATTATTGGGTGATGTCTCATTTTGTCCATTGTTGTTGATTATAGATACATCTACTATTCTTGTATTGGGGTTTATCTCAAGTCAGATATACTTCCACAATTTGAGGTACCTTACCATACATGTGTTACTTTTCCAAAATTTGTGACGTGAGATGATTGCCTACATTAAAGATGTCAATAGAATTGTTCACAAAATGTCTTGACAATGATTGACTAATTTCCATATTTATAAATGTTCCTAAAATACTAATGTAGTTGACCCCAAAAGTAAGCCCAAGGGAAATCTTAACACTGAGAATCTGCTTACCAGAAGAGGCATCAATTGGACATCTTTACGGTTGGTCTTCATTTATGGACCTCTCAACTACAATCAGTGGAGGAATGGTTCTTTCACCATCTTAATACATGGATACCAATTCCAATTCCCAATTATGGCCTTCAAATGATTCATCTCGACCATTTGAAGGTATGCAATTCATTATTTAATATTTTTTCCCTTTTAGATAGAGTCTAAACAAAGTAACTATCTAAAACTCTAAAGTATGAGAAATAATTTACTAGAACATGAGTCAGTAGTAAATTGTGAATACAACACTAAAAGACCAACAATTTATTCCAAGTATGGATTCAAAAACCCACCCATCTTATGCACAATTGCTTCTAAAAGACTCAGAACGGAGATCAAAAAGGCTCCCTTGGCAGTTGTGCTCCCTTCAATGTTTGTGATCTTAGACATTGTTGCTTCTTTATAAGAATGTGAGCAAACCTGCCATGACTTCTCAAGGATATATTTAATAATGTGAGGAAGCTTAGCCAATGCTTGTGGCCCAAGTTCAGAAACAAGAGAAGCTATGCAATGCAAGCAACCTGAGAAATGACTAAAATGCGCAACAGTTAGGCGCAAATTCATGACATTTTGTAGATGTTGGGTGGCATCTTAGGCCTTTTCTTGGTGCAGTTTAGAATGGTGTGAAACATATAACTTTTTGAAATTTAAAAAAGAAATGTGTGATGACAATATATAATATACATGCACATGATTCAATTTCCAGTTCTGTCTTTCTAGGGTCCATCCTCAAATGTGAGGTAGAAGTGTTCTCGATTTCATCTCAGTTATAACATAATGTATTTGAAGAGATAGTCTTGCTACTAGATATTTAAAATATTATGCAACTCCAGCATTAGATCTTGCTTAGTATTCAGTATTTAAAAATCCACCTTTGATCCTAGCACTCCCCATGAAAAGATGATAATTTTTTGTTATATGACCATTCCCCCATCATGAATTTTTTATTTCTCGCATCAGCTGTTCCACAACTACAAATGGTTAATTATCTCTAAAGTGGCCAATAAAGAGTGAAAACATAAATACAGCAAGATTCTTCATAGCAAATAATTCTGGTATGTTTTCCTTAAACTAATTTTGCAGGATCATAAAGCATAATGTCTCCTATCTGATTTGATACATGGGATAAATGGTTCACTATTCAGCACAAAACAAAATTGGTAAAGGTAAAATGTTTTCATTGTTACTAGAAGCTTTTAAATATAATATACGAGGGTGTCTTTTTTAGAAGGTAATTTGGAATTTTTTTAGGTACAATCTAGCCTCTAAGATGAGCTCTTAGTACAAAATTTTAAAAAGTCGCATGTGCACTCCTCAGCAACTAATACAAATATCCTTCCATTTTATGAAAACACCCTTACTTGGATGGTGTGTTAGAATAATATCTTAAAAATGGCTTTAACCCAAAGAAACTCAATAGATGCAAAGAAACTGGAAATTACAGAAAGATGCACTTCAATATGATCTTTATGGACAAATAGATGTGATCCAAGAATGATAAGCACTTACTGACACATTGAATCCACTGTGCTAACAGTTGAGATACATTCCATTTCCAAACTAGCTATGGATTTGCCCTCATTTCCCTCCAATAGCCTTCATCTTCATCAACCTAAAGATTAAAAAAAAAAAGTGTCAATCTTTGAACTTTAGAAGCATAATATTTAGTATCGCAATTACCAAACAGAAGTTTAATAGTAAGGTATCATAAATAGTCGATTCTATACATAGTGTGGAAGGAAATGAATTAGCAGATATATCCCCACCAGTTTGTTGCATTTGTAATTAAACTATGACTGTCATGTAAACTAAAATTCGTTTTCTATGGGCATGTATATGCAATCAGCGAAATCACAAAAACCTTATTAAACACCAAATATATATATATATATATATATATATATATATATATATATATATATATAATAGAGAAAAGGACAGGGATGTCCCGTAGGGAAAGAATTCCATCTGAGGGAGGATTTATTGTGTTCACTTTCTTAATTGTCACAGGTTAGATTGTGTTTGATGAAAGCCACATAAAAAATAATATATTTGGACTAATTGTTTTTTTTAACTTGATCGATAGATATCCACTTAGACCTTTCATCTTTTTACTATGTTGATCCAAATCGAACAGATTCAATTTTGGATTCTCCTATTTAAGTTGTGTTTAAGCCAGATCTAGTTGATGTGATTAGCTTCACATCATCAGTTGTCTATGGGGATTAGCTTCCTGGCTTTCCAGCATCAGTTAGTAATTATGCTGGTGGGATTTGCGCCTTGGTCTCATTATATTTGTGCTAGTAGGAGCTTGTCCTGGCTAGTATGGCCTTATGGACTATAGACATTGCTTGGAAGTAAATTAAAGTATGGGCTTTCACTTCACTTGGAGTTATATTAGCGATTGGGTATCATGTTTCTATAGCGATTGGATTTCTATAGTGATCCACACAAATTATGATGATCTCCCACAAAAGCAGCACAGGTAGTTTTGATGATGATGATGTACTATATGATGATGATGATGATGTACTATATGATGATGATGATGATGTACTATATGATAATGATGATGATGATGATGATGATTATGACGACGATGTAGATGTCAATGGTCATTATGCATGTGATAGTACTTTTGGATCTTGATTGATCCTAATGGCACCTAAATGACTATAATGGTACTTATGGATTTTTATTGATCCTAATGGAACCTAAATGAACCTAATCTCACCTAAATGGCTCTAACGGAATTGGAGTGTCCCTGACAACATTTAAGAGACCCTCATGGCACCTGATTGCCCCTAACAACATGACAATGAAGCATTATGATAATTATGATGGACATGATGATGATTTGATAATTATAAGATGATATCAATCACAATCGATGCCTACAATCACACTCAGAGCTCAAATCACTTTTATGAAACTCATGTGATTAGTTGGTTTGATGCCTTTATCATTATCACAATGATGATTATGACGATCATGATCATGATATTGATTGCAATGATCATATATGATAATGGAAATGATGATGATTATGGTGTTAATGTCGATGTATATGACGATGCTGATGATGATGGAGATGACGACAAGGATAATGACAATTAATAATTATTAAGACCCATAAAACCAGATAGGTGAGGGAAAATGTCCTTTAAGAAATTCTTGTAATGCAGTAGGATGCATTGTTCATCATCACAATGTTGATGACATGAATGAATATCATGATTATATATGATGATGACAATGATGTTGATGTACTGTGTGATGTTGACATTGATGACGATGATTATTTCGATGTCAATCATGTTGATGATGCATGTGATAGCAATTATGGATCTTAATTGATCCTAATGGAACCTAAATGACCATAATGGTGTCTTAGTGACCCTAATGTCACCTAAATGACTCTAATTATATTCGAGTATCCCTAACAACATTTGAGCGACCCTAATGACATCTCAATGACCCTAACAACATGATGATGATGCATTATGACAATGCTTATGGCATTGATGATGATTTGATAATTATAAGATGATATCAATCACAATTGATGCCTACATTCCCACTCATATCCTAAATATATTTTACAAAACTCGTGTAATTAATTAGGTGGTTTGATCCCTTTATCATTATCACAATGATGATGATGATGATGATGATCTTGACATTGATTGTGGTGATCATGATATATGATGATGACTACTGTGATATTATTATAGATGTCCATGACGATGACGATGATTATAATGGTGATGATGACGCTGATGATGTACTTGATGATGATGATCTTGATGTATTGTATGATGTTGGTGACGATGATGACAATGATGTCGATATCCAGAATGATGATGCATGTGATAGAACATATGGATCCTAATTGATCCTAATGGAACCTAAATGACCATAATAACATCTAAGCTACCCCAATGTCACCTAAATGACTCTAATGACATTCAAGTGTCCCCAACAACATTTTAGTGACCATATTGGAATATGACTGATTGTAACAGCTTGACATGAATCCTAATGGGAATGGGTGGTGATGAACCCTAATGGCATATGAGCAACCCTAAAGGCGATGATGATGGTGATGATGTACTTAATGACGACGACGACGATGATGATGATGATGATGATGTTTATATAACATATGATGTTGACAGTGATGATGACGATGATGTCAATGTCCACGATGATGATGCATGTGATATCACTTATGGATCGTGATTGATCCTAATGGCACCTAAATGACTTTAATGGCATTTGAGTGACCCTAATGTCACCCAAATGACTCTAATGACATTCAAGTGTCCTAAACAAAATTTTAGTGACCCTAATGGCATATGAGTGTTACCTAACAACATCATGATGATGATGCATGATGACAAAGACGATGGTGTTTATGATGATCTAATTATAAGATGATAATGATGGCAATTAATGCCTACATTCCCAATGATAAGCCAAATATATTTTAAGAAACTCATTTAATTAATAGGTAGATGGATTCCTTTTTAATCATCACAATTATAAGATGATATCGATCACAATGGATGCCTACATTGACTATGATGATGAAATATGTTGATTTCAATGTTGATGACATGAATGACTATCATGATGATATATGGAAATGATTATGATGATGATGTTTATGTATTGTATGATTATGTTGACCCGTTTATCATGAAAATTACTAATTATAAAGACCCATTGATCCATTTAGGTGAGGGGAAACATATTTTATGGAATTATTTGTAAGGTAGTAGTTAGGATGCCTTGTTCATCGTCACAATATTGATGACATGAATGAATATCATGATGATATATGGAAATGATGATCATGATGATGTTGATTTATCATATGATGTTGGCAATGATGACGATGACGTTATCTAAGTTCATGATGATGATGCATATGATAGCAATTTTGGATCCTGATTGATCCTAATGGCACCTAAATGATTGTAACAACATCTAGGCGACCATAATGTCACCTAAATGACTCGAATGAAATTCAAATATCCAACAACATTTTAGTGACCTTAATCACATATGAGAGACCCTAACAACATGACATGAATCCTAATGGCGATGAGTGACAATGAACCCTAATGGCATATGAGTGACCTTAATGGTGATGATGATGATGATGTTGTTGATGATGACGACGACGATGATGATGATGATGTTGTTGATGACGATGATGATGATGATGATGATGTTGTTGATGACGACGATGATGATGATGATGTTGATGTACCTTATGATGTTGACAATGATGATGTTGTTGATGTACCTTATGATGTTGATGATGATGATGATGACAATGTCAATGTCCACGATGATGATACATGTGAAAGCACTTCCAGATCCTCATTACTCCTAATGGCACGTAAATGTTTGTAACGACATCTGAGCGACCCTATTGTCACCTAAATGAATCTAATGGCATTCAAGTGTCCCCAACAACATTTTGATGGCCCTAATAGAATGTGAGTGACCCTTAAAACATGACATAAATCCCAACGGTGATGAGTGATGATGAACCCTAATGGTATATGTGTGACCCTAATGACGATGACAATGATGATGTTGGTGATGATGTACTTAATGATGATGATGACGACGATGATGATGATGATGATGATGATGATGATGATGATTTTGATGTATCGTATGACGTTGAAGATGATGATGACAAAAATTTCAATGTCCACGTTGATGATGCATGTGATAGAACACATGAATGACCGTAATGGCATTTGAGTGACCCTAATGTCACCTAAATTACTTTATTGACATTCAAGTGTCCCCACATTTGAGTGACCCTAATGGCATATGACTAACCCTAACAACATGACATGAATCCCAACAATGATGAGTGATGATGAATCCTAATGGCATATGAGTGCCCATAACAATGATGATGATGAGTATGATGTGCTTGATGATGACGATGATGATGATGATGATGTTGATGTACCATGTGACATTGAAGACAATGTCGATTTGCACGATGATGACGCATGCGATAGCACTTTCAGATCCTGATTGATCCTAAAGGAACCTAAATGGCTGTAACGACATCTGAGCGACCCTAATGTCACCTATATGACTCTATTGACATTCAAGTGTCCTCGACAAAATTTGAGTGACCTTAACAACATGACATTAATCCCAACTATGAACCCTAATGGTATATGAGTGACCCTAACAATGATGATGTTGTTCATGATGTACTTGATGATGACGACAATGACAACGATGACGACAATGATGATGATGTATCGTATAATGTTGACAATGAATATGACGAGAATGTCGATGTCCACTTATGATGAGTTATGAATGAATTTATGAAGAACACTTATGATGAGTTGATAAAGATAAAAGGAAATTATTATGAGCTAGTGAACATGGTATTAATAAGTTGTTGGAAATGCTTACTAACAAGGTCAATTTTAGATAAGAACTTTAGAGTTGTTTGCATTCCTACAATATTGACAAATTTATTAATAAATGAAAGTTAATCCAATTTTTTAAAAGACATATTCATGATAATCTATAGATTCTTGTGGTTATTGGAAATTTATAGAAGATTAATGAAATATAAATTTCAAATAAAAAAGTCATTATACAAGAACCATGTAATGTAAGGAATCAAATAATGGTTGTCACAAGTAAATATGTGTAAGGTTGAGTGAATGAAGCATTCTAGCAACTCAAAACATAACAAATTTGCATATCATTGAGTCCTTGAGGAATATTTTGGGGTCAAATGCATAAGTTATTTAATGGTTTAATAACTATGGGTAGCATTTATGAAGAGGGAATATCACTCAAGGAAGTTAATTGGGAAGAAAATAATCACATAGTGCACCTTTGTATATGATGGTAGAAATTCATTGGGGTAATAGAATTGTAGCTAAAGTGATGATGGTTTCTACATCATTTCTAATGAGACATGTGGGATTGATGAAGTTTTGGATGAAGAGGATAAACTAGAATGTAAAGTATAATTAATGGAACACCTATCAACAGATACAACATTGAAGTTCCATTTCATTGAAGGTACATGAACATGTAAGAGTTCTCCACAAGAAGGAAGATAAGTTAATAGCACTATCACCCCAATTGTTGTGACTAAAAGAAAACCCTATCAACCCACGTAATAGAGCATTGTTAATATGTCTTCTTTAAACCATAAAATCTTAACTGAGTAGGCCCTACACTGACTTGTATAACTTCTATTAAATGTGATATTTTATAAAGTCTTTTAAAGGTTCATATCTCCTAGGTTCATAGAGTGATCAATAAAATACTTTTTCCATAATCCATTTTCTAAATTTGGGACAAAAATATTTTTTCAAGTAAAATATGTTCTGCTCAAACAAGCCTCTTGCTTAACCCTCTTAAGAATTAAAACTTAAGTTAAATTGGGTGGATGGAGGTTGTGGAGAGCCAACTATCTTCCCCATTATTAATAACTTGAATTTTTTCTAGTGGGATTTGCATGGGATTGTGGAGAGTCCATCCTCCATATTCTAATAGTTTTGGGCTTAAGTTGGGTTTGTGGAAAGACCATTCTCTTTCCCTTTATATTTTGTTTGTGATTAAGTTGGGGTTAGAGAGATCCCATCCTGTTCCCCCTTATGTTTTGTTCTATGAAATAGTTTGAGGTCCCACACATCTAACCCATGCAACTAATGGCCCACATGTGCATCCAATACAGTTAAACCATGCACCCATCCCATGTATCTAAGTTACATACGTAGGTAACATGCTCACACACATAAGAAAACACTTAACATAATAACCTACCCACACACTCAAGAACATAACACACACACACATAACATAAGAAATGGAATTAATCCATGTATATAAGAGACTCATCCACATAAGAAATGAACCTAACCTATGCACACACAACATTACACACATCCATGTAAATAACTAACACACCTAACATGAGTGAAGAACTTAGATAAGAAAGAGGTAGGGTACGATAAGATAGAGGAGAATGCCAATTTAGAGGCGAAGATGGGTTAGACACTAAAAGTGAAGCAATTAACATCATTAATTACATCCCAAATGCATTTCATTTCAGTGCTTGTCCATCCCAGAACCGACTCTATCTTGGACGTTATTTAGGATGTTATCTTGGAGGCTATTTAGAACGCTGTCTCGGACATTATCTAGGACACAATAAAGGATGCTAATCCATGGGAAAAGAGCATCCTCAATTGCGTTGACAAGTGTTTGAATGAGGACAAATAAAAAATAAATAAAAAAGCACGGGTTTCCTGAATGTATACCTCTTTTCACTCACTCAACAACATAATAGACTAGCTAAACCATTTATTCAACTAGTAGGAAGGAGGGAGGAGAAACCAAGCTCTGAAAAAGCTGAATATTAACTCAAAAGTGGATATTTGGAAGAGAAAACAACCACAAATTTGTCCTTGGTTTTTTAAGAACTCTCTCTCTTCTATTTGCTTCACGATTCTAGATTCATGAGGAGGGTTTGGCCATTGAATTCTCCCTTGGTGTGTGAATAACTCACTATGTTCCATTTGATTCACTATTTTAGCTCAAGGAAGAGGGTTTGACCCCTAAAGTTGTCCTTCAAGATTTTTTATTGAGGAAGAGGGTTGAATAATTTCATTTAAGGGAGAGGTTTTAGCATTCAAGAGTAGAGAAGAGAAAACCTTGGGTTTTTGGCAAGTGATAGGCACTCCAGTACTCAGGATGGAAAGTGGAGAAGGAAACAATCAAGGAAAAAAGGTATGGTTAACATGTAATGTTGGCACTGACATCATTCGAATTAGTAATATTGCCACAAGGATGGTTTGAGTTTCAAACTATTCAAAATCATCAGAACTTCCATAACAATCTAAAACTGTAACTTTGTCAATTATTTTTGCAACATTGTCACCACTATGATTGGAATTATTGGCACAGGGGGGTTTTGAGCATAAAACTCTTCATAATAATCAAAACTTCTGTAACCAACTAAAACTATAACTTTGTTGAATATTTTTTTAGCATTGTCATTTTAAACATGCTAATTTCATCTCTTGTGACACTTATTTTCTTAATGCACTTCAATTCATCCTATTGCGTCGATGTTAAGCTCAATAAACTTAGTCATACAACTCAAAAATATCATTAGAAAAACCCTTTTAACTCAAATTAAGCCAAAGTCAAACCATGCTCTTAACATCATTTGAGATTCAACACCTATGCACTTAAGATTCACCTATATGTGCCAATGTGCACTTAATCCTTTGAAAATAACGTGTCCCCCTAAAACACATGAAAAGAATAAATTTTGCAGCTCATTTATGTTCAGTCGAGTCATGACAACTCTCGGCTAGGTGGCTCTAGTTTTAGTTTATCTAACTAGTTGAATTTGTGATACTTTAGCCTCCCTTGAGTTATTACATCACATAGGAAGAGGCTCTTTATTAAACTCTAAATTCATCTATAAATAGATACACCCTAGTCCGATTTCGTGTGTGTCGAGATTGATAGAGTTATGATGCTTGAGCTCATTTAGGATTTAAGTGATGACTTGCATGAATCCCAATCTTACACTATCGTATTGTTGTGTAGTTGAATCTTTGTCTCCATTGATTCATTGAGAAATAGGTTATGTTGTAGAATTGAAGATGATCATATTTGAGGAAGGACCATGAGGAAAAGAATCTTTGAGGCCATATTTAGCGCTTTATGAGGCAAAATGGTTATACTTATGTAATCATTTTCTCATCTTTGTACTATTAAGATTTCATCTCTCCCCTACTGAATTGGGTCCCTTTACATGTGCATAACCATTGCAATGTCAAATTGATAGGTAGATTCTCCTCCTCCTATAGTTTACTCCTACTTAACTACAAAATTGAAGATTTTACAATGAGTGTCCCACTAATATGCTTTACATTTCTTTTTGAATCCTAGTCATTTCAATTTGATTGATTAAAAGTGAAAGAATCTCAACCAAGAAGATCCAAGTGGGAGAATCTCTCCAACACAACCTCTAAGGTAGATGCCCCCCTCTTCTCTTCTTCACTAATCCATCATATGGTTTTATCGCAAAACCCTATCCTCCAATTTATAATGGTGAAACCCTAAACCTAGAAATCCAAGATGATACAAAACTCTCCAAGATACCAAGAAACCCTAGTGCTAAGAGAGAGAGAGAGAGATTACAGGTGAAATATAACTTCTAAGGGAGAGGGTTTGGGCACTAGTTCACACTCCTCTTCTTAGCACATTTCTATAGAAGAGTGAGTACAAATGAACACACAAGTGGTATGATCATCTCCAATGTCGTCTTCTTCACAAGAGAAAACCTTAGTGAAAATAATCAAGCTCCAACAAAAATGCATCCTCTAGACTTCATCGCTTTCCTAGGGTTCATGAGGAAACCCTGTTGACTTATTCCAACAAGATAATTACAAAAAAAAAAGAGTACAAATCATGATATTTGGAAAGACTCTATTTTCTCTATTTATATGAGAGGTAAGGGAGGTAAATAATACTATGTGGTCACAAACCCTTATAAGTAATATACATAATCCTTACAAGCCAGTACAAATGAGAAGTCCAGTCTAAAGTACATATGTCATGCTCCAAGGTGATGTTGTGCACAATAATTACTCCCAAGTGATATAGTTACATAAGGTATGTCCAAACTAGTTCATCGCAAGCCTCCAAAAACTCCATCGATCCTCCTTTCAATGTACTCCATATGGTTAGCTAACCCCTGCAAGAAAACTATTAAATCCTAGCGAATTGCCAAGCCCGGATTAAATTGGTTAGGAGGATCAATGGAGTACTTGTAAATAATGCCTCTTAGACCCCCCTTACGTACACCAATAATCAATACTTTCAAGTGTTTTTATTGTTGGAGAGGGAAGTTGGCGCTCGACAGTGCTCTACTTTGATAGTTTGATTCTTGGAGCTTGGAAGCCTAGAATTTTGCTTGAGAGTTTGAAGCTTGATGCTTGGAACTATTTAGAACTGTAGGTTGATGTTGATACCAAAAGGTTGTACCGGGAAAACAATGTTCAAGACAAGGCACATGAGGCTTAATTTTAGATCTTGTTTGGAACATTTTATCTATTGCTACATGAGGAAGATGATCTCACTTGATGTGCACAACTTGATATTGATCATACAACAACAATGTACTTCTCTCTATCTTTGTATATTATACCAAGTACTTGGTAATGCTCTAAAAAATAGTACAAGTGCATGTTTTATTTAGAACATCTCTTCCTAGCTAGGGAGTTGAACATTGAATATGATGGTAAGCGACTCATGTTAAAATTTGTATATATTCATTAATGTATGGTTACATTGTACTTTTACAACATTGAGCTTGAAAAGTATGGTTAACAATACTAGCTAGTTGTGATATTGATCTACAATGATGAGTTTTGGGATTCTAAATCTAACTATTATATCATATTCATCATTTCTAAAAATTGTTATATCCATTCCTACCCTAGTCTTCATATATGTTTCCATTTTTGTATCCATGTTCATTTCAGTGCAACTTAGTTTGAAAGGTATTATCTTCATAGTTTGGATACTTTGTTTTGTAAAGACCTTACTTGAAAGGTGTGTCTTAATTAAGGCTATATACTTTGTTCTAGAGAGACTTTCAAAGGCCCTAGCAGATAGGTATGGTAGACTCTTCCAAGAATATGTATCAACCTTCAATATAATAACAAGATAATGAGGATATTTAATGAATTTCCATTGTCATTATGGAGATATTAATAGATGTTAACCATAAGAAAGAGGGACTTTTGCATTGAACTATATTTGCGTTATTGTGAATGATCCACTTTGTTAGTTAATATTGACTTAGTGGACATTTATGATGTGGGCATGTGTGACATTGTACTTAATCCTAGCAAATAATGTTCCTCATTAATGAGGTCGTTAAGGGTTTTTGTTCCTCAATAATGAGGAGGTCAGTGGCCCTCATTTATGTGGAAGTTAGGGCTAATTGTCCTCATTCTTTAATCAATTAGGGATTAGTGGTCCTCATTTCTGAAGGAGTAATGCCTAACCCATTTATAATGGGATATTGTGTCATTTCATAAGAGGATACTGCACACAATAATACATGATTATTTATTAATGGAGTTTTTTCCTTCGAGGCTTTGTATAATATACATATGGTTTTTCTTATTTGATTTCTATTGTGATTTAGTTCTTAATGTGTTTAATCTTATGATCATGTCCAAATTCTAACATCATCATGTCAAAGCGTGGCAGTGCTACCATGTCCCTTATCTAGTGAGAATTTGTGCCATGTTAATGTATAGTTAGCAGTATCACTGCCACATAAGCACCATGACAACATTAGTACAATAAGCATCACCACATCAGCTTATAAGCAACATGCACAGTCAACACAATGTTGCCATTTTTCGGGGCATCACTTTGTTGAGCTATTGAATTTAGTACTTTGATTTCGAAAATTAATATTTTAGACATCTAAAGGTCCTTTTCAGTGATCTTTTACTATTGCATAGAGATTTTACAAGATCCCTCTTCTAATACCAACCCTTTCCTAATGTGGCAAATCATATTGCAAGCCAGGCTTTTCATCTATTAAGAAACATCGTGGAGAATATAGATAACAAGCTTACATTCACTATCCATAAATATCCCAAAAATATCATTTTCATGCAATGCTTAAGTAAGTCCCAACTCCCATCATTGGTATAAAGGGATCAATGTTCATAGCACCCAATTTCCTTGTGGTATCATTTTGACAAAACAGTAGCATCAAAATATCACATCATAATTTTTATGTGCCTTTACTATTCCTTCTACAAATTTTATCAACTATTATAGAAACATAAGCAGGGAACTTGGATAAATATAACACTTCCTGCATCCAAATATAAGAGCTACATAAGAGTCATCAACTCTCTCATAGATCAATAGAAACTTCAAAATCAATTCCATTTAGGGATTTAGTTTAAAATCCATATAGGAAAAATAGTGGCACCATTCTACAAGAATAAAAAATATAGTTTTGAGGCCATGTAAAGAAAATGAAAATTTACATTGCATTTCAGCAATGTTCAAGACATAAAAAGAGGGGATATGCAAGCATACTTTCAAATGTGAATTGGGAATCTAGTGACCCCCAATCTTACTGTAGGAAATTTTGGCTAAAAATCCATGCAAGACTATCAATGAACAAGTAAAAGAGTTAGTAAATGATGACCTTTCTCAAGGGTGGATGCTTGATCCTGCTACATGATAGAAATATTGAAGGTATAATTGTTCAAAATTATTGTACAAGTATAATCCAGTTGATCGATATTAGTGGCTAAACCCCATGCCAATCATCAAAGTTGATTTAGACAAAATATAAAGGATGGACTAAGAAAACTACCTAGTTGTTTCAACTCCAATCTGTGGTAGGATTTTATTGAGCCCAAAAAAAATTGTTTTCTTAGTAAGTGCTTATGGGAAGCCTTGTAAACAATCATATCTTGAAGTACTATGGAGTCTCCCAACCCATATTCTCTTTATTGCAGAAAGAAGTCAAACATTTATTCTTGTTTTGTCCCTATTCTAAATGGGTGTGGGAATGGTAATCATGTGTTGTCCATTCTTCCATGTATTCATA
Source organism: Larix kaempferi (assembly GCA_027924585.1). NCBI lineage: Eukaryota > Viridiplantae > Streptophyta > Pinopsida > Pinales > Pinaceae > Larix > Larix kaempferi. Next base: position 4,657,003 of record BSBM01000092.1, on the reverse strand, counting down.
ACATAGAAGGTAACATCTCCTTGATCGTAAGTGCCCATGGGTAGTGGAGTTGCATGCAACATGGTAGCTTGTTAGAATGGATAATTTATTTATAATTTGGAAGAGATGAAATGAATGGACTTTTAGGAATGTTCATTTCAAAAGGTTCACCAAATATGATGGATCTATGAGTTGTTCCAATATTACTTGTGAATCCAAGAGAAATATCAAAAGGAAAACTTCAAGCTACATCTTATCCAGTTGCTAGAGTATTAGAGGGTAGATCCATGGATAATGAGTTGAGTTCCCACATATGTGCATTCCCCTCCAGCTCAACTCGCTCCCACATATATGGAAAAAAACCATGCTATAAAGTAGGTCATTGGTTATTTTTGCTTGGGTGAGTCAGAGTTCCTAATTATCTCTCATACTTTTATGCTTGAGCAATTTTAGCAACAAGTCGAATTAAGGTATTTTTACTTGACAAGTTTGTGAAATATACCAAGGGTGGATACAAGGAAACTAGTGGAAATAATATTAACCATGAATAACATACTTGACATTATGTGAAGTGATCAAAACTAGACTTTGAGGTTGGCAACATTAGCAAGGATGGTATACTAATAATTAATATAAGAATGTGAGTTAGGATAAAAGAATAAATGCCAATTTTGGGAAGCCAATCTATCCAATGTCTCTCAAGGAATCAAACACAACCAACTAGAAACCTTATGGATGGTTGTCACATGTCACACTACTAAGGTAATTCACTTTCCCATAATTGTTCTTGACTCATCATTCATCACCCACCAGACCTTGAAACTCCACCATTGCATGCTTGGAACCATGATATCCTACATGTACCTACTATTACTAAAAATTTCATTAAAGTGATGAATTACCTAAACACAAGTGCAACCTTGAGGAAACTAAGAGGGATGCCAATATAACCACACAAATCCTCTTTTCTCTTTAGGCCATGTTATGCCACATATTGTATTGGCATACTATTACTTATTCTTGCTTCATTCTGCTGACATATTCCATATTATTATGGTCTATTTTTTACTATTGTAGGGACACTACTAGAATTTGTAGTCGTCTGAGTTATCAAATTTGGAGGATAAACCACAGCCTTCAAATGGGCATCATGTCAAATTAAGAGTGCCTACAATCCTCTACAATTTTTCTCTTTGCATGTATAGTGTTATGCAAACTGCAATAGTGTAACTAGTGTTGAGGAGTACTTTTGTAGAATCAAGCACATATGTAGCAGGTGACCAATAGTTCTTCAAATTCCATAATATTCATTAGTAGTATTACCTAGAAATATTGTTGTTGGTGGGAGAATTCTAGGAGTTGATACTCCTCCTTTTAGCAAAGGACATTTGTTTTCCACGTGATCTTCAGTTTTATAGACAATGCACCTAACCTGATCTCTTATATAGTTGGTCTTAGCTAACTCTTGGATTTGTTCTTTCAATGTTGAGATCTATGTTTGTAATTGCATCATTTATAGGGTTGAGCTAGTAGTGAATATCATAAATAACGATGAGTCAATCAAGGAAGTCCCTTTGGCACAAAGAAGGTATCCATTTTTTGCTTCTATCTTCATGGCTCATGCAAATGCTTCCATAGGAGTGTTGATTACCTACTGCATCAAGGGAATCTTCATCATGGTTATCATCCCTTCCATAAACCATTCTTTATATTACGACGGATGAAGGAGATGTGATAACTTGTTCATTAAGTTGTGAAACTATTGATCATAGTCTGAAGCACTTTCTCCCCAAATTTGTTGAATTTCTTTTAGTTTAACGCAATTGTGGGATTCTAGATTTGGATTTTGGAACTCTATAATGAACCTATTATGTACATATCCCAAGGCCTTAATTAGGCTCCCTGTGGGCACTTGAATGAAGTTCATGTACCCAGAAATATTTGTTCCTCTTAATGTGGTTTGAAACCCCACTTGTTAATCATCATTGCTATTGAGGACGTGTTTATCTTTCTATATCGATTTGCACAAGAACTATTGTTGTTTCACATCACATTAGCCCTTACCCAAGAACTCGAGTAGGGACATAGGTTTCATTTCTTAGCCATATTCATTATATGCCCCTTGGATCATGGTTGACTTATCCAAATGCCTAGAAAACTATTAAACAAATGGTTAACTTATCCCCAACCCTAAGCCCATGTATTTATATTAGCAATATAGGTGGGGGAAAAGGGATATAACCTTCCTCCACCATGAACAACTTTAACCATATCAAAATATCCTTAGTAAAATTTCCATGAAGTCCTTTCCCAAACTATTGTTCATCCCTCACCTAGAATGCTTTATATATATCATAGTTTGCTATGAATATTAAATATTGTATTAAATTAATCAGTAAATTATTAATTAGTTTAATTGAAGGGACGTAACCCTTCTTAAGAATGCTCAAACCTTATAAAAAGTGAGCTCTTGTAAAACGTTAAGCATCTTATCAATTCAATAATATATCTTTTTATTCAATATGGATTTCGTGTCCTAGTTTTTCTGTTGCATTTGGTATCAGAGCCGCGTTCGGCTCAGTTTTCTACACTCCACCTTTCACTGCACGCTCCTGTCGCCACACTCCTTCTCCGACTTCCATACCCAATCACTACTCATTCCCTCATCTCTACGCTTCATCCATCTACCGCTCCCTTCCAGCACACCCACCATTCCGCGCTCACGCTAATCGACCTCCAGTCCATACCATCCCCCACTCCTGCCATTCGCTCACACACACCTACGCCCTCCCTCATCCTTCTGCTACACCCTCACGTCCACGCTACACCCTCACGTCCACTCCATTCACTGCCCACAACTATCTGCGATCCTCACATATCACTTCACCTCCATCCTCCCTCGATCATGCGCTTCTCACTTGCCCCATATCCTCACGCACCACACGCCCCCCCCTTGCTGCTCTCCCCTTCTGCTCCCGCCCCCCACACCATTGCTTCTCTTTCCCACGCTGATCCCACTACGTTCTACTCCCTGTGGTCTCCCCCAAACCACGCCTTTCATCCTCATCATCCCTCGTTGCCTCTACACTGCTCTGCATTCCATTCCTCACACCCACATCCATTCCTACCACCCCCACCAATCCGCCGCCATCTACAGTTCTCCTTCACCCACGGCTCGTCCTCCACGTAAATCTTGGCAAAAAAAAAAACAAAACAAACCAAAATTAATAAAACAAATATTATTATAATAATATAATATTTTAATTTTATTAAAAATTTCCACTATAATAAATATTTAAATATAATATTTATTATTTTATAATAGTAATTATTATTGCTATAATAATTATTATTAAGTCACCATTTCCAAGACCTTTTAATTGTTCTCACTATCCCATAAGCCAAAATTGGGTCCAATTATTCACCACCACACTTAAGAAGCATGACGACGGAGTTAAAAGCTCAAATTGAGAAAATAGAGAAGGATTTCCAAACTTTCAAGGAAATGATCACCAAGAGCCAGGAAGCGCTTAAGAAAGAAATTAAGGATGAAGTCATTCAGGTAATGGAGCAGAAAATAGACGACAAGTTCGACATTATGAGCAAGGAACAAAAAATGTTAGATCAAAAAGTGACTGAGAGCCAGAAAGGTATCTAGGCGATATTACAAAAAATGGATGATAAGGAAAAAAATCATAAACAACATGGCTCGGATATGTCGGTTACCCCATCTTCCAATTCTGAGTCACCGGAACGCAACAGGACGAAAGGTACTCAATACCAACCATTTGTAATGTACCCGCTGAGAGCAAAAATAGAAATGACGAAATATAACGGAGGAGAAGACCAATGCGTCGCTTGGTTGAATAAAGCAGAAGAGTATTTCGACATATATAACATTACAATGGATGAAGAAAAGGTCAAGTATGCTTCAATGCACCTTAAAGGATATGCCTACAACTGGTATATGTGGTGGAAGGGAGACAACTTCGCATACACTTGGAACTTATTCAAGAATGATTTCTTAAAAAGGTTTCAAGGAATCACAGAAGATGAATTCTTCTCAAAACTTACCAGATTACAACAAAGGGGAAGCGTCGAAGAATTCACGCATCAATGGGAATCCCTCGCTACCAGAGTATTTGGGCTATCCGACAAACAACGGTTGGAAACCTACTTGGGAGGACTAAAACCATACATACAAAAAGAGTTAAAAATGCATGACATAACGAATGTCGAGGTAGCAAGACGAAAAGCAAAAGCAGCCGAGGCCAAATTTGACAGTTTCCAATCAAATAAAGGGAAGTCATACTCACAAAGAAACATCCAGTTGACTCTAGAGGATGATACAAACAAATACATCCCTCTGCCTAGAAGGGACGATAGGAAGAGCCTCGAGAATCAACGTATGAGGGAAGGAAAATGTCGACGATGTGGAGACAAATGGAATCCTAAACATAGGTGTCACCCCGAGGACAGCTCAAAGAAATTATATACTTGTGAAGTAGAGGAGAATAGTGAATCAGAAGAAGAAGAGCCAGAAGATGAAGAGGAGGAAACCACAAATATGGCAGCTGGGAACGACGAGACCCCCAAAATCTCCCTAGCAGCCATGACAGGCATTAGTCAACCACAGACTCTCAAGTTAAAAGGGCATATATAAAATGAGAATGTTACAGTGCTAGTAGACACTGGAAGCACGTGGGAAGCACTCACAACTTTCTTGATATAAGAGTGGCACGAAAACTCAAGTTGTTCGTACATCCAGTTCCAGACATGAAGGTGATGGTTGCAGATGGCAAGAAGATCGAAAAAGTTGGAAAGTGTCACAAGGTGAGACTTCAAATACAAGACTTCGAACTGGAATCAGAACTCTACACCTTACCGTTGGGAGGAGTAGACATCGTTTTGGGAGTCCAATGGTTACAAACATTGGGAACATATTCTGCCAATCATCAAAAACATTTCATCAAGTTTAAGTGGCAAGGGCAAAATTTTAAGCTATATGGTTTTCATCCACCAAACACACAGGTAGTTTCATCTCAGCATATGGAAAAACTCATTTGAAAAGGGGCATCAGCATACGTAATACAATGTCATCAACTGGAAGGAAAGGAGGAGGAACCAAATGAGTTCAAGAAGGAAATCCAAAAATTACTCCAGAAACATGAACACATATTTCAAGACTTACCCATGTAGCTACCACCAGAAAGGAGTATAGAACACATAATCGAGATTAAACCGGGGTCAAATCCTGTCAAGGTTAAACCATATAGGTATCCCCACCACCACAAAACAGAAATAGAAAGGTTGGTTCAAGATCTACTGAATTGTGGTGTCATCACCAAGAGTAGAAGCCCTTATGCAGCTCTAGTCGTACTAGTACGGAAGAAGGATGGATCGTTTAGATTATGTATAGATTATAGAGGATTAAACAAAATAACAATTAAGAACAAGTTTCCAATCCCTTTCATCGATGACATGCTGGATGAACTTCATGACGCAAAATATTTTTCGAAACTCGATTTAAGGTCAGGGTACTATCAAATCAGGGTCAGATTAGAGGATATCGCAAAGACTGCTTTCCAAACTCATGAAGGACATTATGAATTCAAAGTAATGCCTTTTGGGTTAACCAATTCCCCTGCCACATTCCAGGCAACTATGAATGAACTATTTCAGCCATACCTAAGGAAATTCGTGTTAGTATTCTTCGATGACATCCTTATATATAGCAAGACATGGAAAGAACATTTGACGCATCTAGAAGAGGTTCTATCTCTTCTGAAGGAAAACCAGTTCTATGCAAAAAAGTCAAAATGCACATTTGGGAAGCAAGAAGTGGAGTATCTCGGTCATATAATCTCAAAGGAAGGAGTTAATGTGGACCCAAAGAAGATCCAGGCAATGAAGGAGTGGCCCAAACCAAAGAATGTTTCAAAATTGCGAGGATTTTTGGGATTAACAGGTTACTATCGAAGGTTCATCAGGAACTATGCACATGTCACTGCCCCACTAACAAATCTCCTAAAAAGAAATTCTTTTCAATGGGATGATGAAGCAAGAATATGCTTTGAAACGTTGAAACAAATTATGTCTTCAACTCCTGTTTTGGCAACACCTGATTTTGCAAAACCATTTGTAATCGAATGTGATGCTTCAGGGTTTGGGATAGGAGCTGTGCTAATGCAAGAAGGTCATCCAATCACTTTTGAAAGTAGGAAGTTGAACAAAAGAGAATACCTACAGTCTACATACAACAAGGAAATGCTTGCCATCATGCATGCATTAACTAAATGGCGACAATACCTTTTGGGAAGTAAATTCCTAATCCGAACATATCATAATAGTCTACAACACTTGTTACAGCAGAAGACATTAACAGCCGAACAACAAAAGTGGATAGAGAAAATCTCTACCTTCAATATGGAGATCCTACATAAAAGGGGGAAGGAAAATGTAGTAGCTGATGCTTTATCAAGGAAAGATGAAGAGATACAAGTCTACGCCGTATCCATGGTGATCCCATAATTTTTGGACGAAATTCGTAAGGAATATGCCAAGAATTCAGAGGTTTGCTCCATAATTAACAACATAAATCAGTATCCGAAGTTTGAATGGAAGAATGATCTCTTATGGTACAAAGGACGTATTTACTTAAGTTCCAATTCCAGTTTTAAGACCAAGGCGCTTAAAGAGTCACATGACTGCCCAGCCGCTGGTCATGTAGGAATTTTTAAAACCTACTATAATGCAAGGCAATCATTCTTTTGGAAGGGTATGTATGCCGACATTCACAAGTATGTTGCAGATTGTGACATTTGTCAGCGGAATAAAACTGAGAATATCTCAAGTCCGGGGTTACTCCATCCGTTACATATTCCAAATAAGAAATGGGAGGAAATTTCAATGGATTTCATTGAAGGTCTACCCATATCAGATGGAAAAGACAAAATACTAGTTGTGGTAGACAGGCTAACCAAATATGCACATTTTGTTGGAGTGAAGAAAACTGATTCAGCAAAAGAAACAGCCGAAGCTTTTTGTAAAAATGTCTACAAATTACATGGTTTTCTGAAAATTATAGTAAGTGATAGGGATGCCAAGTTTAAAGGGAACTTTTGGAGAGAGTTTTGCAAGCAAATTGGAACGTCTCTTAACATGAGCTCAGCTTATCATCCCCAAACAGATGGACAAACTGAGAAGTTGTCAATAAATGCTTAGAAACCTACCTCCGTTGTTTTGTAACTGATAAGCAAAATAAATGGTTCCAATGGCTACATCTTGCGGAATGGTGGTATAATTCTACTTATCATACTTCTGCAAGAATGACACCATTTCAAGCCCTATATGGATATGAACCCCCAAAATGGAAGGATTTCATCACCAACCAAGCAAGGGTCACATCAGTAAATGACCATTTAGAAGAAAACCAAAAGGTTGTCCAAGTACTTAAAGAGAATTTGAATACTGCCAAGAATAGAATGAGACAACAAGAAGATCGACACCGAACAGAACGAGAATTTGAAATTGGAGATTGGGTATATGTAAGACTACAACACTATAAACAATTATCACTTAAACAAGGTGGAAAAAATAAATTGGCTCCACGTTTTTATGGCCCATATCAAATCAATAAGAAGATTAGTTAGGTGGCATATGCGTTGGAATTGCCAACTACAAGTCGCATCCACAATGTCTTTCATGTTTCATGTTTGAAAAAGATGATAGGTCAACACCAGAAGGCATAAACAATACTTCCCTTGTTAGATGAAGAAGGAAGAATCATATTCGAGCCAGAATCTATCATTGCTACTAGAGAGAAGAGATTAAGAACGCGAGTCATTAAAGAATACCTCATAAAATGGAAAAATCTTATCGAAGAAGATGCAACATGGGAATCAGAACAATTTCGACAGTTACATCCTTCATTACCATTGCTTTGAGGACAAAGCTCTTTAAAAGGGAGTGGCAATGCTATGAATATTAAATATTGTATTAAATTAATCAGTAACTTATTAATTAGTTTAATTGAAGGGACGTAACCCTTCTTAAGAATTCTCAAACCTTATAAAAGGCGAGCTCTTGTAAAACGTTAAGCATCTTATCAATTCAATAATATATCTTTTATTCAATATGGATTTCGTGTCCTAGTTTTTTTGTTGCATAGTTATCATGTAGTAAATTTTCTTGGTTAATCTAGGGACATTGAACTACAAACAAGCCTATTTTCCCAAACCACCAGTCTTCCACATACTCCTTCATCATTGTAGTCATCATACTACCAATATGCCACACTCATTGTGATGGAGTCCCAATAAAAAGACCATTTGTTGGATCAATTTAAGACCATGGTCCACAAGGTTTCCAACAAAGGGTTCATTATAGTTTGCAATGACATTTTCAATCAGGCCTCATGAGAGAAAAGATCTCATCCAAAATGCTTGCCAAGACATATGGGTCATGCAAGGCTTGGGTAGTACAAAAAATGAATCAACCACATGCTCAACTTACTGAGGGCATGCAATATGAACCGGGAAGCATAATTGGGAGCCATCAAATCCAACAGATTTGTTTGGCCATTCTGTGTGTGGTCTTGCCTCCCACGGCCACTTGGGATATTACAATTCAAAATTGACCCCTTGTGCAAAACTGGCATTGGCCCTCACTAAGAAAAACCCTACTGCTGGAGATGGTATAATACAACCATTTTCGAGCAATTGAAATGTGATAGAAGGATTCCCCTAGGTGAAACCTGACATCTTGGATCCGTCGGAATCGACGATTTCACGATCTGAGTTACAGTTTTTGTTCTATGGTGAGTTGCAAGTAGCCACTTGGGCCATTCAGGGACAACTTGTGAATTTTCTCTAGGGGCACAAAATCTAAACTGGGCAGCATAATTGGGTCTCGTCGACTCCCACAGATGTGTGTGGCCATTATGGACATGGTCTTGTTGCCCATAGTTGCTCGAGATATTTCAATTCAAAATTGACCCACTTGTGCAAGATTGACATTGGCCCTCACTTAGCAAAACCCTAGTTCTCGAGATGGTATAATGTGATCATTTTTAGGAAATCAAAACACGGCAGGGGATTCCCATGGTGAAACCTGACACCCTAAATTCATCAAAATCGATAATTTCACGATTCGATTTATGGTTTTTATTCTATGGACAGTTGTAAGTAAGAACCTGGGGCCATTCAGGGACAACTTCTGAATTTGATATGGTGGCATGAAATTCAAATCGAGCAGCATAACTAGGTATCATTAGTTGCCACAAATGTGTTTGGTCATTACGGACGTGGTCTCACTTCACATAGTCGCCCGGGATATTTCACTTCAAAATTGACCCCATTCTGCAAAATTGACCCCATTCTGCAAAATTGACATTGGCCCTCACTAAGCAAAACCCTAGTTCCATAGATGGTATAATACAACCATTTCGAGGAAATCAAAACATGGTATGGGGGCTTCCCTGGGTGAAACCTGGCATCCTGGATCCAATAGAATTGACAGTTTCACGATCTGATTTGCAATTTTTGTTATGTGGCCAATTTCAAGTACTATGCACCTGGGGCCATTCAAGGACAACTTGTGAATTTGCTCCAAGGGCATGAAATCCGAACCGGATAGCATAACTGGGTTTCATTAGCTACCAAATATGTGTTTGGACATTGTGCATGTGGTATCATTGTCCATGGTTTCCCGTGAAATTTCAATTCAAAATTGACCCTTTTGTGCAAAATTGACATTGGCCCTCACTAAGCAAAACCCTAGTTCTAGAGATGGTATAATATGATCGTTTCTAGACAATTGAAACAAGGTAGGGGGGGGCCTAGGTGAAACCCAACATCCTAAATCCATCAAAATCGTCGTTTTGATAACCTAAGTTATGGTTTTTTTCTATGGCCAGTTGCAAACAGGCACTTGGGGCCATTCAAGGACAACTTGTGAATTTGCTCTAGGGGCTTGAAATCCAAACCGGATAGCATAATCGGGTGCCATCATCTGCCACATATGTGTTTGGGCATTGTGGACACGGTCTCACTGCCCATGGTTTCTCGAGATATTTCAATTCAAAATTGACATTGGCCCTCACTAAGAAAAACCCTAGTTCTAGCGATGGTATAATACAATTGTTTTCAGGCAATTGAGCATTGAAACAAGGAATCTTTGGTACCATGAGAATAGGAGCACTCCCATAAATGAATGATTCAACCTTCAAATTGGAGAACAAAAAAAATGCCCAAAATAGTAACACGGGTTAGGGTGCTTCTCGAAGAAGCCACCAAGCTCCTACACCAAGAGAAAAGTGTGCAAGGGATCATACTGTTAACCACTATAACCACCTTCGTGTATGGAAGTGACCTCAATCCAGCCATGTTCTAGGGTTAACTGAGATAAAATATAAATAACCACCAAAGAACATAAGAACTGTTAAAACCACAAACATCGTTTGTAGAAAATGAGAATTGTTAAAACTTAAATAGTCCTAATGCCTCAAAATAGTCAACAAGTATATCAATGTTTAATGAACTAGTATCACTTGGTGACAGAGTCTAGCAGTTGTGTGTTTATACTTGGAAGACACAAGTGAATTATGGCATCTAGTCAATTGAATTATGGCATGTATAATTCTATTTGATTGTAGACTTGTATATATTGCAAAGTCAATGTTGATAAACAAAATACTTTTATATATTGACACGAGAGGGTTGATACTCAAGGTTATATAATACAATTTCCAATTGATAGTTAAATTGTATAACAATTTTTTTATGATCTTTACTAACATTTATTAAAATTGTTTGACATTTATTAAAATTGTTGCATCTTTTACATAATTGGAATGACATCTTGGATGTGACTTATCTCATATTTGATTATGGTATGTCCACTTTGATACGATGTAATATGATTATGGTTCAGTTTCATATGTTGTAATAAATACTATGATTATGGTTCAGTTTGATATGATGTAACGTGATTATGGTTCAGTTTCCTATGAAATAAATACTAACTTTTCATTTTGAATTTTTTGTTTGCAGAATATAGGTCTGCTAGAAGATCCAATTGATGTTGACCATGATTCAAATTATGTTGGATCTAGTTCGGATATGGGAGTTGATGATGACGAGGATGGGTATGGAGATGATACCCAGGGGGATGACGATGACGATGATGATGAGGAGGAGGAGGAGGAGGAGGCATTTGTTGGTGGTAGCCAATGATGTTGATCATATTGACTCTATCATGGATTATTGTTCAAATATCATTATGATACCTATATCATTTTTTATTTTACATGTATCATTTTGACTTGCAGTATCATATTGGCTTATATCATTTTGACATGTATCATTTGACACGTTATTGATCTACTAGCATATTTGACTTTTACTTGTTTTAGTTATATGTGATGATGATCTTATCAGTATTATCTTGTTAATTTATATATATTGGAAGTGATCGATGTTTTTAGGATGGATGTTTACTAAGTATGATGATTTTTCTACTTTGAATGGATGTTATCAATTTCAATTAAAATTCTTCATAAATGTTATGATATAAAATTGAAATGTGATATATGTTTTATTATATCTTCATAAATGTTATGATATAAATTTGAAATGTGATATCTGTTTTTTTTAGATATATGTTATTTGACACAACATTTATTTAATATTGGTATATTTGACTCACTTGTTTTAATTATAGATTATGATGATGCTCTATGAATTATCTTATTAATTTATATATATTGGAAGTTGCAGTTTTTTTTTTATGGAGATTAATAAGTATAATGATTTTGCTAGTTTGTATGGATGTTGTCCATTTCTCTAAAAATTCCCCATAAATGTTATGCTATAAAATATTTGAATTGCAATATCAATTACTCTATAATCATATATGTTATTTAAGAGCCATGATATATTTAACTAATTTAATTGAAATATGAAGCAAAATTGGTTGCTTAACAAGAAGCAAAATTGGACACTAATTATGAAGCAAACCCCATTACTAAAAGGAAGCAAACCCTGGAGCTAAAAAAGAAGCAAAACCAAGCGCTAAATAGGAAGCGTACCTTGGCACTAAAAGGAAGCAAACCCTGGAGCTAAAAAAGAGACAAAACTAGGCGCTAAATAGGAAGCAAACCTTGGGACTAAAAGGAAGCAAACCCTGGAGCTAAAAAATAAGCAAAACCAAGCGCTAAATAGAAAGCAAACCTTGGAGTTAAAAAGGAAGCAAAATTTGATGCCAATTAAAGAGCAAAACTCAGTGTCACTTAGGAAGCAAAAAAAGAAGCAATTATGGAAGCAAATTTGGAAGAGGTAATAGACGGGAAAAAGGAAGCAATACTAGAAGCAAAACGGGAAGCAAAACCTGGTGTCACTTAGGAAGCAAAAAAAGAAGCAATTATGGAAGCAAAAAAGGACGCAATATTGAAAGCAAAAGCCAACGCTAATTAGGAAGCAAAAGTCGGCACTAATTAGGAAGCAAAAGTCAGTGCTAAATAGGAAGCACAAGTTGGTGTTAATTAGGAAGCAAAAGTCGGCGTTAAACTTGACGTTATTCCTAGAGCAAAAAAGGAAGCAATTCAAACATGTAGTGTGGCACTGAATTTAGAGTTTGCCATTGAGTTCAACTCATTGCAAAAATACACTAAATTCTAACGTAATTTATGGTGCTAATGGCCAGTTTTGTTGTAGTGGGTGCAAAGGAATGCCGATAGAAGGAACAAACAAAAAGTGATAGTGAGGTATGGATGGTATGCTCATTTCTAAAAAAAATATCCGAAGTTTGAGTTTAAAAAATCCCAAGTTTGCATGCAAGGCACAATACATTTTCAAATGAACATTTCAAAACATATTTTAAGTATCTCAAAAATATTTTTTATCCAATGAAGAGAAAGTAAACCTATTTTCAAAGTGGTTTCCGGTTTGAAGAACTTTGACAATGGTTTTTGTGCAAGCATGTATACCATGGACAATAAATGTTTTGAAACATTAATTTACAAAATTATAGCTTGTAATTGACCCATTTATTGAATTAGTGGGAAAAACATAAGCTTCCCCGAACCATTATAATGTCAATCAAAGCGAAAGAAATTACCCTCGTTGATTGGTCATTCTTAAGCTATTTATGTAATTTATTACTATAGTGACAACCTTGTGATGGGAGTTTTCTTACAAAATAATACCCTACTCTACATAAATGTGGAATATGCAGGCTGAATTTTGCTATAAGTAAAAAAGAGCTACCCACTAAGCAAATCTGATAGACCAAATCCATAAGTGAAGATCTTGATTTACCTTGATTGATCAAATATTTGTTATGAACAAAAACTTTTTTTTCAAGGAAAAAAATCGTATTTCATTCATAGTGAAAGAAAATATATTCTTCATATCGTCCAATAAGAATCTACAAGGATTCAAAACACATACTTAAGAGAGGGGAAGCCTCAAGACAAGTGTCAAATCAACTATATCTTATAATACCAACATGAGGAACAAGAGATCTTGATTACAATCTAGAAGGCATGGAATTTCCCCATACTTCAGATAGACAAGAGCCTGGATCTAGCAGTAAACCATCTTTGGATAAACCATCTACAATAGAGTTGTGCTCTTTGAAGATTTGAGAAAGTGTAATCGAGCGAAAGGAGGAGGAGATATTTTTTAATTTGTCAACCAAGGGACAAAGATGTTGATCACGAAACTGGACTGTATTTGACATGTTGTAATGCCCTGTTTTGTCCTTATCACTTGAACTATCATTAACTATTGTAATTGCTTATTATTGTGGAACTTCATCAATTGATTACACTGTGGACATATGAATTTACCATTTTGCGGAGTCTACATATATATATGGGTGTGATGTTAATATGATGAATTATGTTTGTGTTTTGATTATGTCTCTAAAATGTAAATTTAATAAATGATGGGTACATGGATACCAAGTTAAAGTTATATATTGCATGGATGGATATGATATTAGGTGCATGGTACATAGGAAAATGATTTTTCATTATTGTTCATTAGTAATGAAATGTATATACATGTCAATGATTGCACAATATTCTCAATCTTGTGATTGGAGACTAACCTACAGGTTAAAAGAGCTAAGTGATCGCTGAGTCCTACAAGGTGGGAGTACTACTGGGACATGAATTCCGAAAGATAAATGGTATGCAAGTGATGCATTATTGTTTAGCATGATTATTGTGTTATTATCATGATGTGTGGGAAGGTGTAGGGTTTCATGAAACTCAACCGCCCAACTTGGTTATTCGATGACAAAAATTGAGTACAACAGTCTCAACGCAGTCACTATGTTGATGTAAACATAGTCCTTTGTTCCATTAGGGGTGTGGAGGCATTACCCATCGTTTATCCCCAAAACTCGGAGTCATGGGAGGGTTGTGCTACGACGCGCTCCCCAAGGTGTGTGATGATGACTGGTGGGTGCATGTTGGGGAAGCTTGGTCGACGTAGTCGACACTTCCGCTTACAGGTTCTAACTGGAGTCGGTCATGGCATGACACTTCAGGGTAGTCCAACAGAGGAAGGATAGGATGTGGACGTTAGATGTGAATTAGGTAGAAAGAGGTAGGTAGATAGGAACATCTTGGATGTTTTAGAGGGAACTTTACTAACTGTGTGTATGTTGAAACCTATGTTTGATTCGTGTGTTGTAACTCATTATATTACATTTGTGTCATAAATTATTATGATCTAAGTTAGTGGTAGTAGGTACCCTTCCTTGTAATTGATTGATTAAACTAATTTGAATATAAAGATAATGATATGAAACCTTATATGGATAATTGTTACAAAAAAAAAATAATGCTACAGAAATTAGATTATATGTATGCTTGTTCTACATGCATGGAAGATTATTATTATTAGTTAGCAAGTATGCTTATGCGAGATGAAGTTGCTTATAGTACATATCTGACCCGTGCATACACTGGCCACGCATACACACTTTGCACATGTACGCTAGTATCGATATATGAATACTAGACATGTTAAATAATTGTATAAGTTTTTATGGATAACTAAGATAATTGTGCAATGATCCAATAAAGATAATGAGCATTTAAGTTGTTAAGTATATCTGAACATTGTAATAAGCAATTGATTAAGTATCTTCAATTAGAATTGTCGTAAGGAAATTATCGTGAATAAAACATAAATATTGTTAGATATGCGTTAGTAGAATTGTATTGTTTAATTGTTATCATGATTGTTTAAAACCCTTAAGGGTGCTTTGTTTATAAATAAAAGAACATTGTGTTAGTATTAGGGTACTTGTCGGTTAAACAAACAAATATTATTATTATTTATTAAACACTAATTATTATTATTATTATTATTTAATTAATGTTAATAATAATAGAATTGTCCTTTACCATAAACTATAGCGGAGCAACTCAATTATTATAAGGATTATTGAGTAAAGTAATTAATCAAAGGATTAATCGAAGCAATTGTTAAATGTTAAAAATAAATATTTAAAAGATGAGATAGGATGGCATTAAAGTAATAGTGTTATTAATTTATTACTATGTAAGACATTGATCCAGATGGGTAATACATTTAAGATACTCACCACTACCGACTTGAAAAGTCAACACTATTAACTATTATATTATTATTTTATTAAACATATTTAATATTTAAAAATGGTGAGTGGGACTAGTAATTAACCCACCGTCTCGTGAAAATCCCAAATGAACCTATTAAGATTTATTAATGAATGTGCATTCAACTCACTTAAATAAAATTAATTGATATTAATACCATTGAAATGCTCGAGAGAATAAGCACATAAAGTAAAATATTTTATTATGATGAAATAAATGTTTTGGGGTTTTGGAGTGATTTGATGGGGGCGTTGGAGTAAGCTCGAAGGCTTGAGTAGGATGAAAAGGGTATTTAGGAGAGAAACAAAGGAGGGAGAAGGCGGTTCTCAAGAAAAGTTGAAAAAAAATAGCATTATCAAGGAATGAAAATTATTGGGAAGGGAAGTCTTCCAGGAGGGGGACAACTTAAGGTTTGGATGAAAGGAAGGATGCAGGAGAAATGACAGAGGAGGCATGTTTTTTTGGGGGAAATGTTGAACTGGTTGGATGTGTTGTACTCAATTTTTGGGCTCAGGGGTCCAAGAAGAAATTCTTGGAGCTAGGAAGTCGGTGAGACTTTCCTAGTTGGCAGGGTGGTAAACCTATTTTGGTGGGTTGAGTTTTATGCTGCTATCCTACAGGTATTTACTTGTGTGTAAATTCAATATTTTGCATTTAAAAAATGATAAAAAAAAAATGTAAATTGTTGAAAAGAAATATAGATAGAACTGATGCTGCTTATAATTGTTCATAGTTGAGTTCTAACTGTTAGAATTGTTGTTTATATCAAAACAAAATTATTTTACTTCTATCTATATCATAATCCAAATATTTTACAATACCACTGAATGAAAGAAACATAAGGACTCAAAACAAAATAACTTAACCAGTCTTTCAAAGTGTAAGATTTCCATTAAATTAAAACAAGGACTCAGTGAGGTCCTTACACATGCTCTGGATCAAAGTATTCGAGTCACCCATTACTTGGAGAGAAGACAACCCTCTGATCGAAGCACATTTAAGGAGCTAGAATAAGGCCTGAAATTTGGCCCAATTATTCAAACCAGGTCCTAAGTTACCTTTCATATTAACGACCACAGTCTCATATAGGTAAATTACCAATCCAAAACTACAAACACGACCATTGTCTTGAGAGGCGCCATCGAAACATGCCCAAGGAAAAGTGATAGGAGCAGCAAAGGGCAGCACCACTTGAATCTTTGAAGGCTTGATATATTTTTTATAATGATTGAAAAGGGAAATGACCTGGATTACCTGGACATGAATCTGAGTAAAATGATTCTCAAAGATAAGCTTGTTGCCAACAAGCCAAATCGCCCAACATATGAGAAAATACAGTCAAACATTTAAGATCAGGATTGGAGAAAAAACACATAACAATTAATAAGAACTTACTAACTATTAGGATATTTTAATACTCCATCCTTGTCCTACCTAGAATTATTTATTTTTTCTAGTTGTTGATGATGTCATTTGCCCCCTAGTGGTGTGCAGATTTCATCCAGGATCCATCTACCACCTTCTGAGCCCTACATGCATCATTTTAGGACCACTTCAGTCAATTACCTATTTTATAGGAACCAACTGAGTGTTCCAGTGGAATCCACATGAGTTAGATGAATCTTGTGGGGGGTTAGAGCTCTGGATGCCACTCATTGTGGCCTCATGCACCCATTTTTGATTGACATGCATGACAAAATCACTATTGCCCCCTCCTTAGTCA
Source organism: Larix kaempferi (assembly GCA_027924585.1). NCBI lineage: Eukaryota > Viridiplantae > Streptophyta > Pinopsida > Pinales > Pinaceae > Larix > Larix kaempferi. The sequence goes on along the minus strand of BSBM01000092.1, from coordinate 4,639,646 downwards.
ATTAATTTATTGTGAATTTAGTTAGTTGATTTTAGGTTCAGTTCAGTTGAGTTTGAGTCTTCTGGAGCACTCTAGTGGTGATAATCCCTATGCTAGACCAACTGAGGTTCGAATTCTCCTGAGTGATTCGAATTCTCTCCATTGTAACATAATTGTTTATTATACTGATTATTGGATAGTATGACATTATTCTTCTCATGTCTGAGTTCTACTGCATAATTATTTCTCTGCTCTTTTTACTGTAGTTTTCATTTTTATTCAATTTTTCTGGTCATTCTTTCTCTGTGAGGTATACTCAGCTCTTAGATATGTTGTGACATAGAATTTCACATGGTGTCAAATCCATTGAGAGAATAGGTTGAGACGTTGCTTTCGGTAGTGCATCAGAAGCCTCTGGATTTTCACAACAAATCCTAGTTCCATTGCATTGAATTCATTGGAGAAATCCAATGAGGTCTAGCTAGGTGTGAAGGACCTGAATAAAAGTGCCTATTGTCCTAAAGTAGTGCTCAGTATTATTCTACCTCCATTATTGAGAGTTTTTTGCAGGTTATTAATTTTTTTTTAGTACAACAACAGTTGCAGCAATTACATCAGTTTTCTGCACTTGCAACAGTTTTCTGCACTTGCACTAGTGTTTCTGCACCTTTGTTTTTCTGCACAAGTGTTTTTGCACCTGTGTTTTTCTGAACCTATGTTTACGCACTCAATTTGCTTAGCAACAGTTTCACCTTGTATTCGCTCCAGCAGTTGTAATGGCCAATTCGAACTCTCCTCTCTCTCCCAAGATCCTGACACCTTTCAATTACCTTGATTAGAGGGCTGGTATGCAGATGGTATTGCGCAACAAATTACTGTACAGGGTAACAATGAGGAAGGATCCCGAACCACAATCAGTTGTGGAGAAAACCAAGTATCTGAATAGATTGGATGAAGCATTTGGTTTCATGAGTATTCATATTTCCAGATATCTACTTTTCCACATCGAAGGATTGAAGACTCCAAGAGAGTTATGGTTGAAGTTAGAGACCCTCGTCGGCAAACAATATGATCTAAGAGGCCATATTCTGGAAAATGAGTTGATTTCTCTTCAACCCAACAGTTTCGAGACCATCTAGCAATTCTTTTCAAAATTCAAATCTTCGGTTATGCAATGCAAGTAGTGTGGCATTGCGAAGAAGGATGAGCAATTGGTGTTATCCATTCTGAGCAAGATAGGTCATGAGTTCTCCATCTTTGGCTCTACCTTCCATTCTGGGAGAATATCAATCTCTGTTTTGAAGATGCCCTCCTTTGATATTTTCACTAAATCTCTCATCCAAGAACAAGATAAGTTGATCCAGATGGGCGCCTTTATGGCCTCCAAAAATCAAGCTCTTTTGGTTGGAGAACCAAAAAGTGTGAATGGGAAGGGGAAGCACAAAGGCAAGGATAAGAGGCCATCTAAACCCAAGCAGAATGCAAAGTCAATTCCATCGGAAGGAGCCTCCAACTCCAAGAAGGACAAACAAAAGGGATTTGAGAAATCCAAGTGTTCCTATTGGAAGAAAGGAAACCACCCAGAGAGATCTTGCATGCAAAAGAAGATAGATAATATGACCAAGCTTCGTGAACAACACAACATTGCCCTACCAAAAGGTGCAAGAGAGACTGATTCTAGAAGTGAGTCTGGTGGTCATGAGAGATGCCATGCACTGAAGGATGGATTTTCAAACTCACAAGCCCTTGTCATATATTCAGGAGCCTCCAACAACATGGTTGCCTCCAGAGAATCATTTTCTTCTCTAGATCTCAAAGATGGTCCAATTATTCACATGGGAGACAAATCTTTGATCTCTGTTGAAGGGAAGGGCAAAGTACATATGGAGCACAGTAAGTTAAAAAAATGTTCTATTTGTGCCTTCTTTGTCAACAAATTTGTTGTCTGTATATCAAATGATTCACATAGGTTCATCGAAGAAAGTGGTATTTGGTTCTGACATAGTTGAGATTGCATATATCTCTACTGGGAAGATTATAGCTAAAGGGTTTGCAAACCATGCCTCCAAGGCATATGAATTCTCACATTTTTTGCCATACTCTCTGCCTACCCCATCGGAATCCGATGAAGATCAGAGTGATATCTCTTCTAATGAAGATGAGGATCAAGATCTTGATATTGAGAATAAAGTTCAAGGAGATTCAGACTCAGATCTAGATCCAACACATGCTCCCAATCCATGGCCAAGGCCAATATGGGCTCACAAATTCCTTGTAGCTACTGGGAACACAGTTGGGGATCCATCTTACCATAGAACCACCAGATATCAGTATCATGCAAAAATTGCACTATGTCATGCAAATCCACTTCTCTCAGAGAGGTGTTACATGATGGTGGGGTTTGATCCACAATCTCTTGGAGAGACTTTCCATGGGGGATCTACAGCTAAGCAAAAATCTCGGTTGTCTGACAAAAGGTACTCAAAGGTTCATGATTTGGACCACAATGAGCCATTCACTCCAGTAGAAAGAAGGGTTCCTGAAAGACTTGTTTTGGAAAATACAACTTCTACACAATGGGAGGTACATCAGAGGAGCAGATCCAGATCTAGCACCTGCATTGCTATCCTACATAGGAGCAACCTGCCAATATTTTTGCAAAGGCTTTCACCAAGGAAAGTTTTTTTCTTCTCTGCTTAGTATGAAGGTTCTTTGAGTTCCCTGCTGCTGTTCTTTTGAGGGAGGTATTTTTCCCATGAGTTTTTTCCCCATTTCCTCGGTTCATGGAAAATTCTTTATTTTTATCATTTATTTGATTGTATGGGTGACCTTTGGTCTCAGTAATCAAGGCCCAAGATGCAAAAGTATGGATTAAGGGGGGGTGTTAGGATATTTTAATACTCCATCCTTGTCCTACCTAGCATTATTTATTTTTCCTAGTTGTTGATTATGTCATTTCCCCCTAGTGGTGTGCAGATGTCATCCAGGATCCATCTACCACCTTTTGAGCCTTGCATGCATCATTTTAGGACCACTTCAGTCAGTTCCCTATTTTATAGGAACCAACTGAGTGTTCCAGTGCAATCCACCTGAGTTAGATTACTCTTGTGGGGGGTTAGAGCTCCGGATGCCACTAATTGTGGCCTCATGCACCCATTTATGATTGACATGCATGAAAAACTCACTATTGCACCGTCCTTAGTCAGTTAACTAATTGTGACTTCAGTTAGCTGAGTTTAGGTTCAGTTCAGTTGAGTTTGAGTCTTCCATAGCACTCCAGTGGTGATAATCCCTATTCTATACCAACCAAGGTTCGAATTATCCCGAGTGATTCGAATTCTCTCCATTGTAACATCATTGTTTATTATATTGATTATTGGATAGTGTGACATTATTCTGCTCCTATCTGAGTTCCACTGCATAATTATTTCTCTGCTCTTTTTACTACAGTTTTCACTCTTATTCAACTTTTCTTCCCATTCTTTCTCTGTGAGGTATACTCAGATATTAGATATGTTGTGACATAGAATTTCACACTAACAAGGAAATAATAAAAAGTTGAAACTATTTCAAGTTATGATTTGTCACCCAAAGATAGCCGCTTCTAATTATGAGTCCATTGCATGCAACCAAAACCTATGTCAAAATGAAATTCTTGAAGCTGAACAATATGATGTCCTTCCATGTTCAATAAATTGGAAAAATAACATTGGTATATAGAGATGAAAGTGAAAATGATATATTGAATTAAAAAAATACCAATAGATTCAAGAGGTATCACATGCTAATGCAGATAGAATTCCTAAAATAATATATGAGGTGGCTAGCTAGGACAGAGAGAGGAGAGTGACTAAACTAAAATATATGTACTATTATATTATATGCTAAGGAGGGAAATGAATTTAGAATTACAACAACAAGGTTTTGTTGCAAGCAATAGTTTCTACATCTCTTGGTATTAATATTCCTCTTCACCATCGAAATCATCCTCCCCATAAATTGTATATTGGTATTGTTGATATTTGAATACCAAATCATTCATATTACTCTCTACTTCAGTGAACTCCATATCATCCATGTTTTTGTGAACTCCATCTCATCCATGCCCTCCCCATTTTACCAATGTAAGAAATCATTTCTATTGAACATGGTAGTGAATTGCTGACTCACCGTCCTAAACATCTCCCAACTGAAAGTTGAGTTGCCAATGAATGTGGATGCCATGGAAAACCCTCTGTGAGGGATGTCATAGATTCCATACTTTACATTGTTGGGAATGAACTACACAAAATAAGATTTCATGCTCTGCACATTGATCATTTATTCATCCACCTCTTTCATGTTTGTTTTTCCTATGAACATGGAAGAGGTAGTCAGGTACCGTTTATGGTGGAGATATGTGGCACACATCATGTTATTAGCATCCCACATTTGTTGGGTTAGTTTCAAGGAATGTGTTGCTCTATATTGATGGGATCCACATGAGGTTAAGGGGGCAAATTCCACCATGAAAAAATTGTCACATACCCAAAATCTGCATTACATATTATGAACAACTGTAGAATATAACACTAGTTTCTTTTTTATCTGAAAGTACATGTTTAATAAAACATAACACATTTATGATTCATTGACATCAAATAGTCATCTTCACATATGTGGATAACTAGAATTATGAAGCTTTGTGATGTAGCCAGTAAACTTTAATTCATTCATGAGATCTAAAATCCATGCAAACACATGATAGTGGAAAAATAACAATCTTTTATTCCTTCTCCATCCTAACTATTACAATATAGGTTCAACCTTTTTTTTTACAGAAACGGGTGACAAGCTTTATATTAAAAAAAGGAAGATCTTTCAAAAAAGATTGGGAGACTGTACCCAAAAATGAGGGTTGTCCATACAAGCACCTCTCAACCAGTCTTTGCATGTCATACTTAGCTACTAAACTTTGAAAACATAGAAATTTTACAGTCTGTCCTATAAGCCGAATACAAAGGGAATACATAGGAAATACATCGTAAGAGGAACTGCATAACTTCATCAAGTAGAACCTAAGACTAGACAATAACTCATTTGTCATTAAGGTGGTGGACCTTCTCCTTGCTGCCAGCTGCAGTACTCGCGTTTTCTTCTTCCAAGCCTAGGATCACCGACGGGCTATTACGATTGCTGGTTCTGATGCAATCCACTTTAGCTTCAACAATCCTTAAGCAGCTATGCAGAGACTCAATTTTTCCCACCATACCTTCGAAATACTCCTTCATTTTGCTTGTTTTGTTCTCGACGTTGGAATTCGAGATCTGGACAAAGGTGGCAAGATGGGAAATGGCCTTCTTCATGTCGTTGTTCTCTCCACGCAGCCAACGAACCTGAGACTCAATATCTTGCAAATGCGAGAGCGCCCCAGGAAAAGGACTGTCGGGCCCCTGAGGGGAATCCAGATTCACAATTCCCCCGTTGTCCCCCACCATATTTGACCAAATTTTGCCACTGCCCAGCTCCCCAGGGATAACCCGAATGTTGTGTAGAGAACCACCTTGGTTCTGGCAGGAACCCACGTTGAGGGGTCTCCACTTTCTCCCGCTGTCATGCTCAGGACCGCTGTGGGCATTATTCCCAAGCTTCCTGAAGCTCTGTCCCTGTCCAACGTCCCGAGAAATCCAACTTCTACTGAGCTCGTCGTTTTTGGAGTGCCCCCGTTAAACAAACTTCGCTTGACTATCATTGCCTCCATTTCCTTGTCCTTGAACCACCTCCAGGGAAGAGAGGTACCACTTCATTCCAACACCTCCAATGTTCACCTGTATTTGCTTCCTACAGCGATGGCACTGCAATGCAAGGAGGCAGAGAGCAACATTATCACCCGCATTACCACAATCCATACTGACCCAGAGCCAAGCAATCTTACAAACGACGTAGAGAGGAATGTTTTGGATGCTCAAAACAATGCTCTGCTCCCGGATATATGCGCTGGATCCCCTGTCTCCTGCTAGCATTGATTTCCCGCATGCGAGACAGGTGGTGTCTGGCTGGGAGCGCCGTCGAAAAGGCCAAGAGATCGCTTGAGGAAATCCCAAGTGGATTTGGGGGTTGACCAACTCCATGCATGGTGCTAACCCATAGTTTATGTGGTTGATTGAAGGGCTAGGAAATCGCATCCAAGAGATGTTGCTAGGGGACCCAAACATTTGCAAGATGTTGGCCATTTTTCACAATAAGACCGTAATTTAACCCAGCACCGATATTATCCATGGTGTCAGTCTGTTGGTTGTTATCCCTCAAGACATGGAAAAGGGATATGGAGATAAGATCTTTGATAGCGTGACTGAAGTGGAAATGGAACTTGGAGGTAGGTTTGCGATGTTTGTTAGCTAAGGACCTAGCTTCCTTAATAACCAGGAGGGAGTCTCCAATGGCGACCAATTCCTGAACATTGTTTTCCTTGGCGATGTCAATACCTTTGATCAAGGCAATCCATTCTGCATCATTGTTCGTCCTCCTTCCAATCCCCCAGGAAAAATCTGTCAATTTGTTTCCGTCGGAGTCCAGAAGGACTCCCCCCGCACCTTCTAACCTAGACAATATAGGTTCAACCTCTTTATAACTAATATTTGAGATTTTCAGAAATTTTTAATTTTAGAAAATTCTCGCATCACTCTAAAACTAACCACTAACTTAAAGCTAACTAGAGCGACACTAGTTGTCAAATCTCTTTTATGATTAGGTGCATAAACTAATAGATAACTGATATATGAGATTTTCAAAAATTGCTAATTTTAGAAAATTCTCGCATGAATCTAAAACTGACCACTAACTTAAAGATTTGAGATTCCGTGGTGGAATTATTTTTAATAGTGAGTATTATTGAAGAATTTTATTATTAATAATGATGAACTTTCTTTTAGAAGATGAACGAATAGGTTATTATCATTAATAGGATTTGAAATGAAAGGGCATACCTAACTATTTATACACCTCAAAAGCAACTCTTCTCTCTATATCTTGTCCCAAGGATGAATCCAGTTAAGGATTTGAAACGTTGACAATAAAAACACTAACTTAAAGCTAACTCGAGCGACACTAGTTGTCAACTCGCTTTTCTGATTAGGTGCATAAACTAATAGATAACTGCTAATTACAAATTTAAAAAAATCCCGCAAAAACACTAGAACCCAAATTTGAGGCACTATATGAAGGAATTAGGCCTTGGAAAAGTGTCGAAAAGGGTCAAATCAAAAGGATTTGATCGATGACTGCAGTGAACTCTTCGAAACTCAACTTCCTGTTAAATTTGATCCCAAACAGATAAATGAGTCAAAATTTATGACCCTCGGCAATCCCTGCATTTTTTTTAGCCCACAAAAATCCTTGCATCATTCTCCTCTAGTTGAAAAGAATATAGCTCCTACAAGTTACTGTCTTCAAATTGCTTCCACTTAATAAGATCCAGATTCAGCAAGTATCCCTCTGTAATCCATGTGCTCTCTCTGCTAGTGCTAAGCCTTCCCACTAGACCAAATATCGGTTGTGTTGGCCTTGTCAAGTATGAAGGGTCTTCTTATCTAAAATATGTGCAATATTTTTCCTTTTTCTTGCTCAGAATGCCCTGTTCCCAATCCACCTTTGCCTCTATGTCATCACCTAGGTCATCCCCATGGAATATGCATAAATCAACAACATTAAACACATGGGAAATATCAAGATCAGTTGGTAAATCGACCTTATAAGCATTGTCGTTAATTTTCTTGAGAATCTTACAAGGACCAATTTTATTATACTTCAATTTGTGGTAGGTTCCTCTAGGAAATTGTTGTTTCCGTAAATAAACCATCACCAAATCACCTTCATTGAATCCCTAATGTCGTCAGTGAGCATCTTTTATAATTTTGTTCTGCTCGTTACTGGCCTGCAAATTTTGTCTCACTTGTTGATGCAACTGTTGAATGTGTTATGCAAATGCTTCCCCATCATCATTGATTCTATCTCTAAGCAGTAGCTGCACCAAATCTAGGACAGCCATATGATTTCGACTGTAAACAATTTGAAATGGAGATTTACCTGTAGATATGTTCACTAAACTATTGTAGGCAAATTCTGCATGAGGTAAATCCAAATCCCACTGCTTGGGCTTCTCTCCAACAATGCTCCATAACAGGTTTCCCAAACTCTGATTTACTACCTCGGTTTTCCCATCTGTTTGGGGGTGATAGGGACTTCTGAACTATAATTTAGTCCCCATTTTCTTCCATAAAGTCCTCCAAAAATGACCCAAGAACCAAGTATCTCTATCAAAGGTAATAGTTTTTGGAACACCATGTAATCTAACAATTTCTGCAAAAATAAAATAAAAATATGCCACCCTTGATGCATCACTAGTTTTCTTGCAAGCAATGAAATGAACCATTTTAGAGAACCTATCAACAACCACAAAATATAATCATTACCTAGTTGTGTGTTTGGGATCCCTAACACAAATTCCATGCTCAGATCTGTCCATGGGTTTGTGGGAACTGGTAATGGCATGTACAACCCTGTATTCTGTGAGTGTCCCTTAGCCATTTGACAAATTCTGCATCGTGCCACATACCTGGTTATATCCTTTTTCATCTTTGGCCAATAATATTTATTTTTTATTAAGGCTAGTGTCCTATCCTTCCCAAAATGTCTTGTCAAGCCACTACTATGAAGTTCTCTAATAATATTTTCTCTCATAGAGCCAATTGGAATGCATAGTTGTTTCCCTTTGAAGAGGTGGCCATCTTGCATAAAATATTCACCCTAAATAAGATCTATGTTACCAGCAACTAGATTCTTCAATTGTTCCACAATCTCTCCAAAGTCGTTATCAAATGCGTAGAGATCCTTCAATGCAGCAAACCCAATTACTTTATTTTCCATGGTTGTCAAAAGAACAATGCACCGACTCAAAGCATCTGCAACCTAATTTAGGCTTCTTGATTTGTGCTTCAAAACAAAGGTGTAGCCTTGTAAGAAAGAGACCCATTTTGCATGTCTACTGTTCAATTTCTTTTGGGTGTTTATATACTTTAATGCAATGTGATCGATAAATAACACAAACTCTTTCATCACTAAATAATGCCTCCAATGCCGCAATGCTTGCACGATTGCATAAACTTCTACATCATATGTGGAGTAGTTCTTTCTTACCTCATTCAAATTTTCGCTAAAAAATGCAATTGGTCTACCTACTTGGCTAAGTACAGCTCCAATACCTACATGCGAGGCATCACAGTCTACCTCAAACACTTTATCAAAATTTGGTAAGGCTAATATGGGTGCCTCAGTTACCTTCTTCTTTAGAAACTTGAAACTTTCCTCAACTTCATTGGTCCACTTGAATGCCATGCCTTTGGTGCAATCTGTTATGGGTGCTACAATGCTGCTAAAATTTCAAATAAACTTTCGGTAAAAGGTGGCTAGACCATGAAAACTTCTTACTTCTATTATGCTCCTAGGACTAGGCCACTCCAAAATTGCTATGACCTTTTTCGAATCCATCTTGATTCCTTCTGCTAAGATGAAAAAACCCAGAAATACCAAACTTTCTTGCAGGAACCTACATTTCTTCAAGTTTGCATAAAGCTAATGTTTTATCAACACATCCAATATAAATTTTAAATGTTGCAAGTGATCTTCTTTGTTGTTACATAAAACTAGAATGTCATCAAAATAAACGACAACAAAATTACAAATATAAGGTTGAAGCACAATATTCATCAACCGCATGAAGGTACCGGGTGCAGTAGATAACCCAAATGGCATCACCATTCATTCATATAGTCCATCCCTAGTCTTCAAAGCAGTTTTCCATTCATCCCCTTCAAAAATATTGATATGGTGGTATCCACTACGCAAATCAATTTTACCGAAATACTTAGCTCTAGATAGTACATCCATCATGTCGCCAAGCGCAGTATAGGAAATAGATATTTGATGGTAATTTTATTGATTTTTCTATTATCCGTGCACATCATCCACGTACTATCTTTTTTTGGAGTCAACAATGCTGGTACGACACATGGACTGATGCTTTCTCTTACCAGACCTTTCTTTATAAGCTCTATTACTTATCGGTTGAGCTCTACATCTTGTGTAGGACTCATCCTATAGGCTTCCTAATTAAATAAATATGATCCTGGGATTAGATCAATGTGATGTTGAATATCTCTCTTCCGTGGAAGACCATTAGGTAGTTCATCAAGGATAACATCAACATATCCTTCTAGTACTTTGTCCACTTCAATAGGTATTGGTATGTCTTCCTCGACTCCTTTTTGCACTATTAATGCATAGCATAATCCAGTTGCCTTCATTTCCTTAACAAACTCTCTTTGTGACATCATATTCTCAGCTTTCCCTTCATCCTTAAGGGGCAATAAGACAACTTTTGATCCATCCTTCCAAAAGGTGTTGGTATTGTTTTCTCCATCATGCATGACTTTTCTGTCATATTTCCAAAGCCTCCACAATAACAGATGACATGCATCCATCAGAATGACATCACACCATACTTCATGTCACATACCCCAATTTTGCAAAAATAATGTAATTATTTTATTAATATTCCTGAGACATTATGTTAAATGTAATGCTAAGTAGGAATTGATGACTCAGCAGAGTCACCAGAAATGGAATGTAAATTCTGAATATTTTATTATTTATAAATAAATTATGGAGACAACAGCATGGGAGAGCTGTTAAAAGAGGTTACTGGTCTAACTGGTGGGTGGAACTAGGTGGAAAGGTAAAAGACAAGTGGCAGCATCCTCAAACACTTCCTAAGTTGCAGGTGGCAACTTCCCTATATTTTGGGGTCATGATTCCCCAAGAAAGTGGAATCTGAGCAGGTGGCTCATTAATGACAGTTAACCCAACTAAGACCTAGGCAATCTTTTAAATAGTACTCAATGAACTGAGCTGGGGGTTCAGCATTGTTCTAGAGGGAGAATACATTCAGGTGAATGTTATTCAGGAGTCCCATTGAGGAAGAGGGAAAACAGTAAGGAAGTGTTTTGAGATAGGAAGCTGCAGTAACTTGGTTCCAGTTTAGCTGTTTGGCTGTGTGAATGGTTTTGCTGCACCTAGTTCCAGCCAGGGAGACCAGAGCAAGCTCGGGGGTCCTGAGAAGTGCTGTTTGGGCACTCTCCAGGAGTTGGTAGGGAGGAACAGCCTCCCATTGCTGTTGTTGTCTACAGTTAATACAGGTTCTGCCACTGATTCCTGTTTTGGTTATTAAGTATAAATGATTGTAGGTTACGTTTATATTCATTATGTCTGAGTAATATTTAATTCATTATGAGTCTGAAATCCCTGATTATCAGCGGTAAATCTAATAAGAATTATGGTGTTCATCATTCTTTCATACTATTAATATTTTGCAGATAAAGTATTCACTGTACATGATATACAGTAGTAATACTGTAAGTTTTAGCTAATATTTTATTTAATGTTAACCTAGTTTATTTTTATAATTGAGGTTAGCATTATGATTATCTTTGCAGAATGTTTATAGCTTAGTTAGGGAATGTTGACAGGGTACTAACCCTAGCTAAAGTTCAACTTTCGTTATCCTTCAACAAAAAGAATTGCAGTAAACAGTACCTGAACTGTATCATACAGATTTATTTAACAGATCAATAACTAGTTATCGTTCTAGGATTTGAGAGGCAACAGAACTATTTTCTTTTGCTCAATGACGAGCTTAACTTGTTTAAGTCTTATTTCCATAATTTCCATGTTATCCATAGAATAAGTAATCTGTTTAACTAAGTTAGTAGCTAAACAATATTGAGATAGGGGATGAACCTATCATCCGAGTTCTACATTACTAATTTTACAATAGAGGAATAAACCTAATTAATGTTTTAAAAATTTAATAACTGCAGAAAAATAATTCAGCTCAGAGGCTCATCTGTTATTTCCTTTATATCTTTCACACGATTTCTCAAATACTAACAGAAACATCCTTAGAACATTTTATTAACTTTTAAACACAAAAATCATAACCATAGATTCTAACTTCTAAACAAAACTACTTTTGTCATTTCAGAAACAAACCCTATACTCTATTTACTGACAATAAGAACTTTCTTATCAAGACGAAAGAAAAATCCAGGTATTAAATATATAGCTACACAATTTTAAACACAACGAATCTATCACAGCCTTAGCCCAGGTTTCCCGTGTAGATGAACTTTAAAACTGAAAATAAAAATATAGGATACATGTATTAAATTTAAAACACGCAGGAACCTGTAACAGGTAGTATTATTTCAATCTTTGAAAAACTCTTGCAACTATTCCTATCTATAACCAAGATCACAAGCCCATTATACAGTGGTTATACAAGGACGAAGATTTAGTTTCCTTTTGTTTAGATTTTTTTTATTTAATACACAACGCAGACACGGATCAAGTCCTTATAAATAAATACCAAGTCATATTAATAAACTGTCCAAAACCCTGGGTAATAAAACCCGTATGTAAAGAACAGGTACAGTGAAAACCCTAGAGGCCGTAACCAACCTACAAAACAGGCTCTCGAAGCCTTGTTTGCTCGAGTTTCTACATTTTAGTCTTCATTATAAACAAACCCAGTATTGACAGAAATACAATAACCACATTTCTAACCGAAACCTTGTACCCAAACCAATGTAGGGATTAAACCCTTATTTAACCATCTAATCCAAACAGTTACACAATGTTGCAGGGGTGCCGTGACTCTCAAAGTCAAACCAAAAGAAAACCTATCACCCGAACAACCACAAAGAGGATTTGCCGTGGTAGAACCAGGCTTACCTGGAGGTGTAACCAACAGCCGAAGTCCGAGTCTTCCAAAACGCGAAGGGTGTCCGAGCCTGCAACCATATAACAGCAATGTCAAATTTCATATGCATTTTTTTTATAAAATGAAACGAGTCTCAAAAACCACTGTGGTGTTAAACGAACCTGTAAGCTTACCTGAAGTTTGAATGCACAGTAGATATGCAGATAGCCGAAAGCAACAGAAGGGTGAACCCCTTTCGTTCACCAATACAAACACTTGACTGCTGACTGGAAGGAGGTGTTACCGTGGAAGCATTAAATAAAACTAGAAATGCAAGGTCACGCCGTGGCAATAGAATCCCCAGTTAACAAACTATCAAAACCCTAGACTCTGGACCAGTCACAGTACCAAGCAACAAATACTAACGGCGCCCATTAAAGCTTGAACGATAAGAAAAAAAAAATGAGGTAGAAGGCAAACTGTTGACGCAGTACCACAATGGCAGACAGACTGGTAATTAAACAGCAAGGTTAAACCCTAGGCACTATCACATTCCCATCGCGGTCAACAGGTGTATGCTAAAGACTTGCAAACAACAGCATTAAGCAACGAAGTGTTAACAGTCTGAGAACTTAGAACAACCACGCCACCCTAGAGTTCAGACCTTGAGAAATTGCAGTGAAAGACCTGAGCCCGAAGGCTTCGGAAGAAACAACAAGGTAGGGTTTGGTCCCGAGATTTTATATCGCATATACTTGGCTCTCGTTAAACCACGTATCAGTTAAATATTCCATGCTGAGGGTCGAGACTCTATAGTCTTAATCCCAATTATTGCCAATCAATTAAAATCATAGCAATGTTACCCAACTATGGAAATAAATCATACGAACTCAACAAATCTTCCATGTTAACACATGCCGTGACGTATTATGGGAGAAACATGATACCCGAACCTACAATAAGGACAAAGAGGTAATAATATTAAAAGTTCAAAGATTTCAATGATAATATTATCATTGTTGATGAACAAGAACCATTTCGTTTATAGTTAAAAACATTATTGCTAGAACATGTAATACTCATGTCATTCATATATTTCAAATAAAAACCCTTAGTTGATGTTTGATTACCTTGTATTATTTTTTTTTAAAACAGAAATTGCTCAGTCCTTAGCAATTAAGAATAAAACTTGGAGTCTGTTCAAGTATATAATATACGTTAAATTGTTATAAGAACTGCCAGGAGATAGTATCAAGTAATTTAAAATTTAAATCGATCATTAAATTCGTACCCTAGCCAATTATGAAAGTATTAGATATTATAGCCCTGTCGGTGTTCTCAACTATGGTAGAAACATAGGGCATAATTATATTAAGATAATATTGCACTAAGAGTTTAAAAATTGCCATGGGGAAACTTTAACTGTTGGAATTCGACGTTAAAATTCTTACATAGTTGGTTAAGAAAAACAGACCTGCGTTATCTTAGGCACACTACGTGAGGAATCAAGTATGATACTACCAACAAAGAACAGTTTTCATATAAGATAACAACGTGAATTGTAAACAATAGAAGGCAGGTATCAACAATACACAGTAATATCTTTAAAAGCTGTGCAAATAAAGGTATAAGACAAACTTAGTTATAAATTTTAAACTGGGCATGAAGTAAATTTTATACCTCAAGGAGCTCGATAAACTTGGTTAACAAGGTTAAACTATTCCATTGATTGAACTGGTGCAGATATTTTGACTTGAAGCTTCAAAAGATTATTGCGGCGAACCAACATTTCTACGTATCTGTAACGAAGAAAGAAATCGATGCATTAGCTAAAAAGCTAAGTAAGCCAGTCTATCATAGCATTTTTCCCCTTGCGGTTGAAGGACAGAAAACAACCAACAACATTTAAGAAACTCATAATAATATTTAAGTATAACAAATACCATTCAGACATCTTTACAATCACATTAGTTAAACAGATAGCTAATGATGACATTAGTATTAATTATTACGATCTTAAAAATTTTAAATTTTTCTGAAAATAACGGGATTTGACACTTCATCTTTATGTCTATCTTTTATTAATGGTGACTTCATTCACTTTTTTTAACCATGCAATTCAATAAGGATAGGGATGTGTTTCACAGCGTAATTTCAACTTATCTACCATCTCGTTGGAAACCATATTTTCATAACTACCACTATCAACAATAATTGACATACCTTTCCCATGGAAGTGCACCTGGCTTGAAAAATATTTGTCCGTAGCCACGAATCTTCATTGCTACTACGTTGTCTTTGCTCTTTTTCGGGAATCACCATTGACCTCCGTATCATGAGATTCTCCCCCATATCGGATGAGCCTTCAGATTCAGCTCCTTCTTCATTCTCAGCTTGGACCAAGTTTAAACTAGGTTGTTGTCCTTGCTTCAACTCTTGCATGTTATAAATTTGGCATTCAAATGCTCGATGGCCCTCTACACCACACCTAAAACACATATAAGGTATTCCTCTGCCACCACTGTAACCTCTACCCCTATGAAATCCTCTTCCTCGTGGTTGATTCAAGTTATCTTGTCGAGCATCTTCTTTTTTCTTAGCTCCTTGAGATGATTCGCCTTTGCCATAGTTAAAACCACCCAGTGAGGCAGACGAAGTACCCCTCCTTGCCCTCTATTCCTTTGAGACAATTGTCGGTTTTGTTTTTCCTCAACTTTTAAGGCCAATTGGTATGCCTCTTCCACGGTGAAAACCCTATGCATGCTCAATTCATGTTGAATAGAAAATTTCAAGCAATTCACATACCTTGCAACTAATTGCTCATTAGTTTCATGGTGATCCACATGAATGGACAACTGATAAAACTCGTATGTGAGTTCCTCCATGGTGAACAGGTTTTGCTTCAAATTCTGAAATCTACGAAAAAGGGTCTGTGAATAGTCTAAAGGCAAAAGAATTCTTGCAATTTTTTCTCCATCTTATCATAGGTCTTAATTTTGTCTTTTCCCTTTTTTGTTCTTTCCTTTTGCACATGATCCCACTAGATCATGGCGTGACCCTTCAACTTGGTGCATGCAAATTTCACCTTCTTTTCCTCTGTCATAGGCTTCCAGTCAAAAAGCATTTCCATGGTGTTCAACCAATCTATTAACTCCTCTGGTTTAAGACTCCCTGCATATTCTAAAACTTCTATTTTGATCCCATCATTCCTCCCTTCTAGAGCCCTGAGCATCCTTTCTTCAAAAGGCATTCGCTCTAATTCTTCTTCTTCATGTTCTATATGTTGATTTGCATCTCCTTGGTCTGTCTCCTCATCGTACACTTCTCTTCGTATTATTCTCTGATTAGCCAACACATTTGTAAGATCCGCTACTTGCTTTTGGAGGTTTTGCATATCTCTAAGCATCCGAGCAAGACCTACTCTTCCCCTTACTTTCCCAGCCATATTCCTACTCTAATACCAGATGATGTAACCAATAAACTTTAATTCATTCACAAGATCTAAAAACCATACAAACACATGAGAGTGGAAAAATAACAATCTTTTATTCCTTCTCCATCCTAACTATTACAATGGAGGTTCAACCTCTTTATAACTGATATTTGAGATTTTCGAAATTTGTTAATTTTAGAAAATTCTCACATCACTTTAAAACCGACCACTAACTTAATGCTAACTAGAGTGACACTAGTTGTCAACTCTCTTTTGTGATTAGGTGCATAAACTAACATATAACTGATATATGAGATTTTAGAAAATTCTCGCATGAATCTAAAACTAACCACTAACTTAAAGATAACTCGAGTGACACTAGCTGTCAACTCGCTTTCTTCATTAGGTGCATAAACTAATAGATAACTGATAATTACAAATTAAAAAAAATCCTGCAAAAACACTAAAACCCAAATTTGAGGCACTATATGAAGGAATTAGGCCCCGAAAAAGTGTCAAAAAGGGTCCGATCAGAAGGATCTGATCTGTCACTGCAGTGAACTCTTCGAAACACAACTTCTTGTTAAATTTGAGCCCAAATATATAAACGAGTCAAAATTTATGACCCTCAGCAATCCAAGGTTCCGATATGTGTGTAATCTTTGGATAAGTTTACCTTCCATGCTTGAATTTGTTAAGTTTATACTTAAAACGAATTCCTTGTCTTCCAAGTTTATGCCTTCCCTAAGGTTTATGTTTGTAAGGATTGGAGTTTAAAATTTCTTACCTTGAATTATATAGCTGAGATTCAATCATGGCTACGCCTTGATTATGATTTTGTTTAAAAAGGAAAACATACCTAGTTCAATTTTGGACTTGGTTTCGGCAATCAATTCTTATTAAGAGAGTCTGAGAGAGGGATGTTGTTACAGTGACTTCAGAGTTTATGTTGCACATAAATTTGGTTTTTGGACGAGGAAATATTACTTCACAATTATAATCCTAATTGAGGATTTTATACCCAAGTTGTGGCGGTGTTTCAGTTGATAAATTTACATGGGTTCTTTTTACTTTCATAAGAGCAAAGGTTGAGTCCATGGTCTTCAATGGTAGTTTCTAGTTTGAAATATTGGCACGGGGCATTTACTTGTTCATGTTGTCTAGGATTTATTCCTTGAATTTATTCTAATTTCTTTAGAATTTGACATTGTAGGTTTGCTTACAATCGACCTTTCTTACATACTAAGTAAAACCCAGTCAAATATAATTGGCTCTCTTCATAAATTTGTTCCCCTTATAAATTACAGTTTATCCATATTTATAATATTTAGGATTTTATTTCATTAATGAACAAGTTCCTTCTATAACATGGTCAGAGGAAGAGTTTTGGAATATTGTCCTACTAACAAACTCTTCATTCGGTCTTTACTGAGCCGCTCTAGGTCAACCATGCAAATCTTGGCCATATTGCAAACAAGAGTAAGTTACATAAGCAAATCATGTTGATTTGAGTTTGGTTTTTGTGGTGTAATTCGTCTTCTTCCATTCTATGGTTATAGGGTAATTATGGAAGATTATACATGAGCATACCTAAACAATTACTGTAATAAATCTATCCTTTTCATTTTCTTCTTCTCGTATTTATGAAAAACCAGTTTATTTAACAAAGAGTATTCTCATAATAGTACTGCCTTTACCAACATCTCCTTTCCTATGCACAAAATAAAATAAAGAATAATACATTGCTCATACATTTAAGTATAAACTGCAATTGTCAAAACAACTTATTTGAGAATTCCTCCAAGAATCTGAGCTAGGTAGGTCCACATATCACCCAACCATAGGCATTATGCAAGCAATCTTTAATTTTTTTGCCTCAAAAGCCACCCCAAAGTTGATCCATGATATCACTAGGAAGGTAATATAAGGATTTACAGATACTTCAATAGTTATAGTTTGTGTTTATAATATAATTTTCCAGCCAGGATTACTCACATTACCCACCCACCTAACATCTCCAGGTGCTCTTCAAGGTGTGCATAGAGAGCTCTTCACATTGGCTTGAGCCTATTCGGGATATTTTACCAGTTCTTGAAACTATATTCACTACCAATACGTGACTCCTATAACACCTCCATGTGCTCTTCAATATGATCATAGAGATCTCATTATCACTTCAATTTAACTAAACCTTTTCCAGGTGAGTAACTTGCTTGCTACTGGAACATATGATTTATTTTCTAGTTGATATGCTTGTTTCTAAACTCTATCTTTTCTTTCTCCTTATCTTCAAATCTTTCTCCCCCTTCTTATTCGCTCGTCCTTCTTCATTTATATCCCTCCTCCTCCCATTTGAATCCCTATTTATGCAAAAAGGGTCCCCCCTTTGACTCTTCCCATCTAACAAACAAATTGGTGCCTTTCACTATATCTATGGTATATTGGCTATATTTTTGGAGAGGAGGTTTCAACTACTTTAGTGACAAGAGAAATTAACTACTTGACATCCCATACCGATAGATTTACTTTTCACTTTATGATATCATGGTCCTTCTTTTGTGGAACCTTGCCCAATAAGCTTTGGAATTCTGATATGTTTATTTACATAATTAAATATGGATATTTACAACAACACCATCAATAATAGTAATATATTATGGTTATTCGTAATCATATCGCAAAACATGCTAATAATTAACTAACACTTCTTATTTTTAAGGGTAATACCACGGGGCATTACAAAAATGAAGACATGGAAAGGGATGAAATTCATTGCAAGATTTCTCAAATATAAGTTCAGTTGACAAATAAACTTTATCCAACAAGTGACTATGCTCATGGTTGCAGAGATTAGGTGGTTCAAGTGACCAACTGCATACATACCCACATCATTAAAACACCAATTATGCTTTTCTCTAAAATGCAAGCCTACAAATATAATATATCCCTTGTAGCCATCTCAAACCCAAAATAAACAAATAACAATTATAATCCTACTCCCCCAAATGTTAACCCACTAGTATGGAAATGAATAAAATCTAATTATAAACCAAATGCTTCTGTCAAGCTCTACAAAAAAACAACAACTAATTTTTTACTTGCTAGAATCAAAATGAACTAAAATATTTCTCAACTAAGATGAAACAAAGCCTACAAATTCGACATTTTTTCAAAAATATAATGATTGGGATTGGATGGTAAGTAAAGTCGAGAACAAGTTCATCTTGTGGTGCAATAAATGGCTAAGCCGTGGTGGAAGACTATTTCTACTAAACTCCCCAATGGAGGCCATTCCGATCTATTGGGTCTCTCTTACTTATATCCTGTGTATATCCCTTTGGGTATATTAGTTTGTATCAGAAAATTAGCTTTCAAATTTCTCTGGAAATCAAATTCTTATGACAGTTCATTCTCCTGGATTGTGTAGGGAAAAATTGCTTTGCCGAAGGAGAATGGTGGGTGGGTACTGAAAGATTCTTCCATATTTGTGAAAAGTCTTGTTGCAAAAGGTATTTGGCATATCATAAAAGGCAAATGTTTGTGGGATAAACTTATGTTTCAAAAATATATCTTCCCCCTTTGCACCGAGGAATGGATTAGATTGAGACGTAAATCATATCGATATGTCTCCCCTATGTGGCGGGTCCTCATCTCCATGTTTCACTTGATTGGTGACTAGTTAATGTGGAAAGTTGGTGACGATAGAAGACTCTGTACCAGACATGACCTGTGGACTTGGTGTTCTCATGCGTACAAGCTTCCACAACATACGGTAGTTCATATGGTGGATCATGGCTTTAGATTTATATCACATATCAGTGATATTTGACATGCTTCTCATATGCACCAGATTTGGATGAAGGCAGAAGATTTGGGTTTTACAAACGGGGACATCGGAATTTGGAACACATATATAAATAATCTTCATGACTGCAACATCAGACTTGTTAATAAAGTTCATAAACTTGTTTGGTCCATAAATCTCAAAAGTGTCGAGTATCTACCTAGGCTAGGATTGTTGAGTATGTGTTATATTCTTTGCATGTGTGTGTATGTGGGGGGGGGGGGGGGTGTCTTTGACCGCGCACCTAACGATCGCCTCCATCTAGTGCTCCATTGTATGCATTGGGCGCTGGCTCAGGGGGGGTTGTGGGGGGGTTGTAGGGGGGTGTGTCGACACCCTCCCCCTTCCGCGAAGTGGACATTAGAAATGAGCGTTAGCCCATTTCCAATACGAGCGAAGTGAGTTCAAATTTTATGGGCTATTTTTGTGTTCTTTCTAAAAATATGTAATTTAATCCCGGTTAAGGGATTGGAGTCTATTTTCTAATCCGGGTTAACGGATTAGAGTTTTGGATGTTGCGGAATACCTATATTTGTATTGTGAGTGGTTAATAGTCAATATGAGAAAATAAGAGGTGCAGCTCTAAGTTTTGTTGGTTTTCCTAGTTAAGGGTTTCTGGGGTAAATCTCTGTGTATTATGTGCGAATGTCGTGGTGTAATCTGTATTTTGCTTAAAAGAATCTGTATGCTTTGCTTCTCTACAACAGGTTTAAAACTTACACGGATATCATGTTCTCAGGGATGAAGAGGACCATATAGAACCGCCCTAATGGAACATAGCTCTTTGGAAGCTTCAATGTCCACTCAAAATTAAGTTGTTTTTCTGGCTTGTTCTCCATGATAAGGTAGTTGTTTTGGATGTGTCGAAAAAAAGAATTTGGTTTGGACCTGGATGGTTCCCATTATGCAAGTTTGAAAATGAACATTTTGATCATATTTCCTTTTTTTGCTCATATATTCAGAGAATGGTTGATTATGCCTCACAATTAAAAGAATGAACTTCATGTGGTAGGGTGTTGATCTTAATGAAGCTCTAAGGAATTGGTTCAACAACGGTATTTTACAGGATTTTTTTATCTCTCCCATCTCTCCTGATTTGGTATACATGGTTAGCAAGAAATTTAGTTATCTTTCAAGAGTTTTATATCGATCCATCATATAAAGTCTCTAAAAGCTTGACAGTCCTAGATCTTTTCCCACAAGTTCCATATACCCAAAAAATTTGAAATATCGCTATAGAGAACATCGATAAATCTAGGTGTTGGGGATTTTTTTACAACACCTCATAGGGGAATCAAGCTTTAGGTGGAGCAGGTGGCATCTTATACTTCAACGATCACCAGTGGAATCAATTTTCTGCTGGAGTGGGTTTGAGCACCAACAATCGTCTAGAGTTGATGGCCCTAAAATTGATTATGATGTTTGCTCTCTCCAAGAATGTTCATAATGTTCAGATTTTTGGGGAATCCAAGTTGGTTGTTCAGTGGATGAAGCTAAATCAGTCCCCAAAAAACCTCAATATACAACCCATTCTTGAAGAGGCCTTTAGATTCTCTGAAATGTTTACGAAGTTCACTTTCCATCACATCTTTAGAGAAAGAAATGGAACTGCTAATCAACTATCCAAGGAAGGTCTTGATGTCAGAGATGGTTTTTGAATTCTCAAGGAAATGGATCATGACATATTTATGGAGCATGATCTAGGCCCCCATCTTGGTTAAATTGCTCACTTTTTCTCAGGTCTCTTTTTCATAGAACACCCCAAGTGCTTAAACATTGGGATTCAATCCCATATCTATTTTTTCTATATGAACTGAAAAAGTTTCATCTACAGTTTGCAAAATGTTGTCTTTGTTATTTATGGTCTTCATAGACTAGATAATCAACTTTTGATGAATGACTAAATGCTTTATACAAGCATAATTCCGAACTCTTTTGGCTGACTATAAGTCATAGATCAATGTAAAAGGTGATTTATAACTAATCTAAATTGTGCTCTTTTTTTATGAGGAAAAAATATCATTGCACTAGTTGAATCAATATAAATTTAAAAATATGATCAAACAAGATCTTAAGAATCTCACATTTTTCTTAAAGTGAATCCTTATAGAACCAAAATAGATCATAAACAATTCATAACAAACATAAAACAAAATCCTACAAATTGGCCAATTGAGATGTAAAATACAAGAACAAAACTTGAAAATTTGTAAAATAGACTTTACATGGTAAATTGAAAATCAAATACAAATCTAATTGGTGAGAGAATACAAAATCTTGGGAATCTAGCCTCTCTTTCAGAAATGCCCATTTTAGCTCGTATGCTTTTGATCCAATATCAATAAAATGAAATGAGATATATCATACTTGGGATGTTCAAGTATAAAAACAAAATAGCCTAGTAACCAATATAAAAACAAAAACATTTCAAACTTGGGATCTTCAAGTATAAAAACAAAATGACCCACTATTTAATATGAAACAAATTTATTTCAAACTAGTCTCTAAAAAAATGTCATATGCAATAACTTGCAGCCACTAGAAACTGCAGAGAAAGCACGATCCATACAACATCTAACTTGACATCCTCAAGAACGATTGAACCGTGTTTAAGAAACCTTAAACACATTGGTAGCACCTAGTGGTAAATTACATTGAAAGAAAGATGATGTTTCTAAAAAAAGACTCAAGTGTACAATTTCAAAAAAATATGTTGAGCTCCCAACTCAAAGTTACTGTAATGTTTATGAAAACCAACAACTACTATTCTGCAATTTCAATGCTTCTTAGGCCCATGATTTTATGACCTATGGAAAACATTGTTGGAGTTGTTAGTCTACACCCATTATGGGTCACTATTTTGCAATAAAATAAGAAGTCATTTGTAAGGAGGAATCATACAATCCCTTGCCAATTAAAATACAAGGTTTTGTGATCGCATTTAGTAACCTAAGAGATTTTGGGCATTGAAATTTCAAGGCTTACAAATTGCATTCCATTAATATAGATATGCATCCATAGCAATCAAAGTTGTGACTTGCACCCAATAACAGAGACCAACCTCCGAAAAATTAAGTTTTACCTAATAAAAAATTCCAAAATTTATCCCAAAAGTCCCTTGGTGTAGGATGTAGTTGCTACATTTGAGTGTTGACTATATCAAATAATGTGGTTTGGTTTAATGACATGAAAGAATTTTACAAATATTTGGGTAAATTTGCTAAGGCATGTAGAACTCCTATTGATGTAGATTCACAATGATATGTGGATTATTTTCTATTGATTATTTCTTGTTTAGAGGTAAACATTTTTTTACATTGACAAGGTAAACAAGGGAAAACAACATCAAGGAATCACACAGTTATAGTCTTGGGAACCATTTTGTAAGAGTTTTTTTTTTTTCCTTGGAAAAATTCGTAATTTTATTTCAAAGAGGAACAAAATTACATTATGCACATGTAATAGAATCACTAAGATCCCTACATTGTCACATATTACATCCCATATTAATTACATCAAAAATCCAATCAAAAATTGATGATTTGGCTGTCTTCCAGCCTTCATCTCCGACTACTGTCTCAGAAATGGAAGTCTTGACCATCGCTGATCAACTGCTGTCCATACATCCCTCATAAAAATCCATACAAATTCAAAATTGATGATGTGGCTGTCCTCCAGCCTGCATCTCGACCACAAATGTATCAAATGATGAAGATCGTGACCATCTCAGTTCAACTAAAATGATTCTATCCATAGAGCCCGCCATATACAGAATATGCTATAGCTCGTGTATGGTGTTAGCTTCGAGCTATTGTTCCAGCCGGTCCTCAATGTCATAAAAATAAACCTGTGGAGTGCCTCCCGTTGAGCGAATTCAGCGAGCAGCCATCCCATATCTCCCTAAGCAAAAAATGCGTGGTAGATCAATGCAGTGCCTCATTTGTTAAAATTCAATATGCTAAGACAGAAAATAGCAGCATTACATTCCATTTCACAATAATAGCATATACAGGATCACTGAAGAAACAACAAGCATAGCATAAACACAAGAGACACAGATTTATCCTGGGAAACCCTCATGGGGTAGAAAACCCAGTAAAGCTTCCTCAATATAGATGACCAGCAATATACAAAGATGCAAACCAAAGACATGATCTCCTTCTCCACTGTAGCAGACCTCTCCTCCAATAGGTGCGCCTCCCTTGAATGAGTGAGTGTGTATAATGAGGAACACACCTCCTCTATTTATACACTACTTTGATATGTATTTTACACAAGTACACGTAGGCTCGTATTTAACCAATAGGTTAAATAACCCACTACAACTAACTGGGCCGACCCCTCTAGGGTGGTCTAATAACCCTTTGACCCACATAACACATTTAGGGCCGACCCCCACTAGGGAAGTCTAATAACCCGAGTTACCACATTCCGACGGAGGAATAAACATCTCCGGATATACAATAAGATCTTCACGGAGGAATGAATCATCTCCGGAATAATAAAGTACAAATATAATATTCTTTGAAGTTACAATATTTAACACTCCCCCTTAACGAGAAGGATATTATAACAGTATCTGCACGAGCAAGGAGTCATCAACATCATACATGATACATCTATAAATCATTGGAAGCTTTCTCAACATCATCAGTAACTCAAGCAGTTACTGGAACATCTTCAATACTGGAACATCAACATCTTCAGTACTGAGTCTTTATCTTCTGCAGCACTCTCAGCATCGTCATCATACGATCATCAGCATCGTCATCATACGATCATCGTCATCACACGATCATCAGCATCGTCATCACACGATCATCAGCATCGTCATCATACGATCATCAGTATCATCACCGCACGATCATCAATACAAGTATCCTACGGATACAAGTAACCACATCATCAATACAAGTATCCTACCGATACAAGTAACCACATCATCAATACAAGTATCCTACCGATACAAGTAACCATATCATCAATACAAGTATCCTACCGATACAAGTAACCACATCATCAATACAAGTATCCTACCGATACAAGTAACCACATCATCAATACAAGTATCCTACCGATACAAGTAACCACATCATTAATACAAGTATCCTATCGATACAAGTAACCACATCATTAATACCATTACTTTCTCGGAGACCATTCGTCTACGGATCAATTCAGGGACCGAAGTCCGGGGATGATACAATCCCCTTCACGTACATTTTGAACTATCAGTTCCGGGATGATGCAATCCCCATCACGTACATTTTGAACTATCAGTTCCGGGATGATGCAATCCCCATCACGTACATTTTGAACTATCAGTTCCGGGATGATGCAATCCCCATCACGTACATTTTGAACTATCAGTTCCGGGATGATGCAATCCCCATCACGTACATTTTGAACTATCAGTTCCGGGATGATGCAATCCCCATCACGTACATTTTGAACTATCAGTTCCGGGATGATGCAATCCCCATCACGTACATTTTGAACTATCAGTTCCGGGATGATGCAATCCCCATCACGTACATTTTGAACTATCAGTTCCGGGATGATGCAATCCCCATCACGTACATTTTGAACTATCAGTTCCGGGATGATGCAATCCCCATCACGTACATTTTGAACTATCAGTTCTGGGATGATGCAATCCCCATCACGTACATTTTGAACTAAGGTCCAGGGACGATGCAGTCCTATCTTCTATTCTCGGAGACCTCACGTCTACGGCTCTCTTTAGGACTGAAAGTCCAAGGATGATCCAATCCCCTCAAGTCCACCAAGGACTTCATTCTCGGAGACCTTACGTCTACGGCTCTCTTTAGGACTGAAAGTCCAGGGATGATCCAATCCCCTCAACTGTCCACTAAGGACTTCATTCTCGGAGACCTTACGTCTACGGCTCTCTTTAGGACTGAAAGTCCAGGGATGATCCAATCCCCTCAACTGTCCACTAAGGACTTCATTCTCGGAGACCTTACATCTACGGCTCTCTTTAGGACTGAAAGTCCAGGGATGATCCAATCCCCTCAACTGTCCACTAAGGACTTCATTCTCGGAGACCTTACGTCTACGGCTCTCTTTAGGACTGAAAGTCCAGGGATGATCCAATCCCCTCAAGTCCACAAAGGAATTCATTCTCGGAGACCTCACGTCTACGGCTCTCTTTAGGACTGAAAGTCCAGGGATGATCCAATCCCTTCAACTGTATTCTCATCCATACAGGTACAATCATATATCACATCAAAACATGTATACATCACATCAAAACATGTGTACATCAAAACATGTATACATCAACACATGTATACATCACATCAAAAAAAAATGTGTTCATCATCACTAATCAAAACATGTGTACATCAAAACATGTATACATCACTAATCAAAACATGTACACATCACATCAAAACATGTGTACATCAAAACATGTATACATCACTTAATCAACACATGTACACATCACATCAAAACATGTATACATCACAACTAGCATGTATTCTTACTAATACATCTAATATCAAAACATGTATACATCACAACTAGCATGTATAAGTAAAGCTAAGTATTCTAAGTATAAGAGTCCTAAATCTAAATATTTCTAAGTAACTGGGTGTAGAGAACAGCTTACCTCATCAACGACCTTGTTGTTTGATGAGACAATTTCATCAGTAGTGACTATACTACTCCCCCTTTCGAGGAGGGTCCTTTTGAACTACACCAAGCTTGTCTCGGAAGTATTCAAACTTCACTCGAGACAGAGGTTTGGTTGGTAACTTCTTCTCTTGACGTAGAGGCTTGGTTAGTACAACGGTAACCTGTTACAAATTCAAACTTTTAGAGTTCCTTTCTGTGTCATATCTTGTTAGTTCCCTATGTTCTTTGACTTATCATGGAACACTAGATTCTATGTCATCTTGATACAACTCTAATTATCACATAGGATCTCAGTTGGTTCTATCTCTAAGTCAAACAATCCTAAAGCCAAACTTCTTCACAACTAGCAGAGCAAGCAGCCATATATTCCGCTTGTGCTTAGAGCCACACTAGACTGCTTCCAGCTAAACCACGAGATCATGGCTAATCCCAGACAATAACATCCTCTCGATGTGTTCTTCTTGTCTGATACACTTCCTGCCCAAACAGAATCTGAATAGCCATCTGAAGTCATGATCTTCAAGATAGCATAGATCAAATTCTATCGTGTCCTTTATGTGCCTCATCACATACTTTGCAATTATCAGGTAAACACATCTAGTTTCCACTAGATACTAACTCAAGGTGTTCATAACAAAGCATATATCTAACCTAGTATATGTTAGATATATCAAAGACCCAATAAATTGACTGTACAAAGTTATATCCACTAACTCTGATGAGTTAACCCCTAACAGCTTCAAGTTGGAATCCATAAGAGTGGCCATTCCAACACCTCAAGTCATATTTCTCATCATACTTTCCCTGGTTGAGAAATATTCCTTCTGAGCCTTGCCATACTTCCAGACCTAGGAAGTAAAGCATCAATTTGAGATCTTTCAATTTTCATTTCTGCATTGAATGATCTTCTGCATATCTATCTGTGCCATCTCTCGTTAGATGGGTCTACTGATATGAGCCTCAATATCATTCGAACTCTGTGGTGAGTTCCTTCTTGCATCCATGTCATATGTGTATCATATTCAACCTTGTAGCAAAGGTTGAGATCCACATCACCCATGGTGATCATTAAGCTTATCAATTTATTATCGATCCTAGGTACCTATACAGAACCTGATTCATACTTCTTCTTTAATTACACCATACTTGGAGCAAACATCTTGTCGTGATTCTCTTCCCCTTTCTAAGAGAATCTTCTAGCCATGAGCCTTCTATATTTTGTTTGATTTGTAAATCTTCTTGTTTGAACATCCACCACTTGTACGGTGTCCATCATTCTTCATGACCTTTCCTACAAATCAAAATTAAGTACATGATTAGTAATACTTCATAATCATCAAAAGATAACCCATTATGCATACAGATATCATTTACATAGTGATGCAACTATTTTGACCATTACTTTGGCACAACACTTTCCCATATCCTGTATGCATACAGTGGCTATCTAGATGCCTTCCATCTCTACCAGAACATACTATCGAGAGTGTGCACAACTCTCAGCATGTCAGCAAAGAGGTTTCATTCTAGACAAGCAACAATGGAATGTTTGTCCAAGCATATGCACATTAGTTGTATACTGTTCAATGCTCTATGAATGTTTACACTCAGCATTATATATTCTAGGAATACAAATATGCATGCAGGCAATATCATTACTATTTCAAATAGCAACTCAAATACTTATCTTTTATGTTTGTGTGGCTGCCTCCCGCTTGATCTTCTGTATGTCTTTTGAACTTCTATTCATTCTGTACCACTGTGCATGCTCAAGAGTCATCCTCATGATCTCATATACAAACATACACTCATTAGTATATTCTAAATGCTATCAAAACATTATAGTACTAAATAATCTTGAAAACGTATAGTCATGATTATAGTTAATAAACATTAGTATTCAAGATTTCAGGGAAGTCTTCTTTTACTCATGCGTATCATTGATAAGAGATATAATATGCATAATCCCTTGGTTACTAACTTTATGAATGAGCATAACCAATCATTCCAAGTATACTTATATAAGGGATCCTAACACAAGGTAAGATTCATGGGAAACATACCTGGATTATTATACCTACTTGGTTATGTACAACATACCTAAACAACCTCTTCAATGATTTAGAGATCCTGAGCTAGAACCTGCATGTCTCATAGGTTAAGCATAATATAACAAAGTCATACATACCTCGTAAGTAGAACAAAGATTATGGATGAGTCTTTGTCTTCATGTTTTCATGGTCATGAAGCCTGATTTGTCTTTTGTGATGTACCTGTATCTTGTTAGCAGACAACCTCAACCTCACACAACACCATAATGCATTAGTACAATCATAAGTGTCAACACCCTAACCAATGAATATCTTCTATCATGCATTCATAATTTTGTTAAGGTGATACAACAAATCTAAAATCAAGATTGTACTAACTGTAATAATCATGAAGACAAACATACCATAAACTTAATCATGAACAAATCTCAAAACATACCTCGATGAGTCATACCTATCGAGATCGCTTGTAATCTCCTTATGTAAAGCCTTAGCCTCATCTCCCTCTGAAACATGAACTCCTTCACTTATGTAGGTGACCAATCTATCTTCTTCTAGGATTAACCCTATCCACTTGATTTGCAAGAACTGGACCTGGAGCTGGATATGGGTTTGTCAGAGAAACCCCAAAAATTCAAACTTTGAATTTCAGACTTCCGAAAGGATAGAAATATGCGCCTTGATGAGCTGATCAAACTGATATATTTAGAATTTGAAAACTGCAAAGTTTTACTCCTCAATTTTGCCTTTGAAACTTTCGGATTCACTGGACGTGACCCTGAACTGGGGTTTGATGAAGCCCACTCTTTTGCCCCATCAAAAAGTTTGAACCAAAGCTCTAAGCTTCTATTTTTCTGAGGAGCTTCCAGCCGTGGTCACAGATTTCAAAAATTCCTATTTTTACAGAAGCCCTAATTTTCCACTTTTCTGATCAAAGTCCCGAACTAGGGTCTAATCAAGCCCGGCCTTCTGCCCAACCAAAAATTCTGATCTTGGTCTCTAAATTTCTATTTTGATGAGTAGCATCCAGCCGTGGTCTCCGATTACAACAATTCCAACTTTCTTCAAAGCCCTAAATTTCGGAAGCCATGAATGAAGGTACCAAAAAATAATTCTGTTTTGACAGAAATATGTACCTGATTGTTTCTGGTGTAACTCCGAAATTTTTGATCCACAGGGTCTGAAAAAGTTTTCTGAGATAGCCTGACCTGTTAGCTTTCCATCCTGACAGGTCTGACCTCAATTGGATGTTCTGAGAGAGAGTTATGCCAAATGTCGCAACGTGACCTGTTTTGGGAAAATACAGGAGAGCGAACTTGTACGGCGTGCCACGTGTCACTGTTTGACCTTCGGCCTCTGAAAAAGTTTTCTGAGATAGCTCGGCCTGTTATCTTTCCATCCTGACAGGTCTGACCTCAATTGGATTCTCTGAGAGAGAGTTATGCCAAGTGTCGCAACGTGACCTGTTTATGGGATAATACAGGAGAGCGAACTTGTACGGCGTGCCACGTGTCACTGGTTCAACTTCGGCCTCTGAAAAAGTTTTCTGAGATAGTACAGTCTGTGTACTACCTGTCACTTTTCACGAAATTTCATTTGGATCTTCCTAGCCCAAGTTATGACCTTTTTCCCAAGGTCACCTGATTTTGACTCAGATCTGGAAGAGGCAGAAACCCTATATTGTACAGATCATAAATCACAAAGTACAACGAATTAGAGGTTGTCCTTTGGACACAAGGTACCTGGAGATCTTAGCTTCGTCCTGTAACAATTTCAGATCCGAAAACTTCGCCAAAACGGATTTATAGCGAAAGTGCTACGATGACTGGTTTTTGCTATGTAAAACCCTAACCTTCAAATTGTCGTAAGTAAAGCAAGTGTCTTTAGTGCCATACCTTGTCTTCCTTCAGGTTAGCTCTGATACCATGTTAAAATTCAATATGCTAAGACAGAAAATAGCAGCATTACATTCCATTTCACAATAATAGCATATACAGGATCACTGAAGAAACAACAAGCATAGCATAAACACAAGAGACACAGATTTATCCTGGGAAACCCTCATGGGGTAGAAAACCCAGTAAAGCTTCCTCAATATAGATGACCAGCAATATACAAAGATGCAAACCAAAGACATGATCTCCTTCTCCACTGTAGCAGACCTCTCCTCCAATAGGTGCGCCTCCCTTGAATGAGTGAGTGTGTATAATGAGGAACACACCTCCTCTATTTATACACTACTTTGATATGTATTTTACACAAGTACACGTAGGCTCGTATTTAACCAATAGGTTAAATAACCCACTACAACTAACTGGGCCGACCCCTCTAGGGTGGTCTAATAACCCTTTGACCCACATAACACATTTAGGGCCGACCCCCACTAGGGAAGTCTAATAACCCGAGTTACCACATTCCGACGGAGGAATAAACATCTCCGGATATACAATAAGATCTTCACGGAGGAATGAATCATCTCCGGAATAATAAAGTACAAATATAATATTCTTTGAAGTTACAATATTTAACATCATTATCCTCATAAAATGGTCTGTGATAATAGCTGAATGTGCCTGCCGGAGAATGAATAGTTATCCTCCATGTTCCATGAGCTAAAGCCTGCTGCGTTGCCTCCTTGGATAGCTGGTCTGCCATCCCATTCCGCTCCCTGTAAATATGTGTAAATGTGATGTGGTTAAAAGACAATTTTATCCGGTTCACCTCTT
This sequence comes from Larix kaempferi, assembly GCA_027924585.1. Taxonomy (NCBI): domain Eukaryota; kingdom Viridiplantae; phylum Streptophyta; class Pinopsida; order Pinales; family Pinaceae; genus Larix; species Larix kaempferi. The sequence goes on along the minus strand of BSBM01000092.1, from coordinate 4,608,157 downwards.
CCAGGATAGGTAATAGATCCATCACATGACACAGTGTAATCTCCTTTGCCCAGTTGATGACTAACAAGGAGTCACCAAAAATCTGAAGAGATAAGCATCCTTGTTCAAGAGCAAATAACATCAGCAATTTTAGAGACATGAGTTCTGCATAGTTATTTGTTCCTCTTCCCAAACCAGCCACTAGATGGAAATAATGCGCCTCTGATTTGTAAAGGACTCCCCCCCCTCCACAAACCGATTGTTGGTTTAAGGAGGCGCCATCAAAAAATGCCCACGGCATGGAGATATCAATCTGTTCTACCCGCACAGGTCGAGTTCTGCTCACTTTTACAGGGGCCACATAATGTAGAATAACCGCCACCATTTGTGCCACGACAGATTCCAGAGGAACCCTGCAGTCCTGGAATATCAGCTTATTGCGGGCAAGCCAAATGCCCCAAGTGTATATACACGGGAGAGCCTGGAAAGTGGAGGAAAATTGAACAGACCACCACGATTGGAATGCTTCCAGCACACTCGCACCCCTCCACCTCACCTTAATATCCAATCTATTGCTGATATCATTCCAAACAGCCTGTGAAAATCGACAATGAATAAAGAGATGAGCCAAGTTCTCTTCGGCATCCCTACAAAGAGGACAAATCCCCGGACCCTGGAGAAAACGTTTTTGCAGAATGTCCCAAGTAGGGGCCTTATTTTCCAGGATCGCCCAGAAGAGTAATTTAGCTTTACCCGGACATCTTAACTTCCACAATAATTTCCACCACCACACCAAATCCCTGTTATGGATTTCCACATTGAGCTGGATATATCCATATTTAGGTGAATATACTCCGGAGGGATGGTGATCCCAGATAAGTACATCAGCCCTATTGGTCAATCGAATATGGGTAAGTCTTAACAACCTTATATAATCCTCCCAGTCCCCCAGCAGTTCAGCCGAGATCCCAAGTTGTCGTGCAGAAATCCACCCCTGTTGCCAAAGTGTAGAAGCTCCTGGATCCTTTAAATCAGCCAGATAATAACAACCTCTAGTAGCCAAAAATGACCTCAGTTCCACAGAAAGGACATGTCCACCCCTGCATCCAACCCAAGGGTCCATCCCAATTCGAAGGAGACGCCCATCGCCAATCCGCCACACTAATCCAGAACCTACTAGAGGGAAATGCTGCACCACCGCTTTCCAGACCACATAGCAGTTTGCCCTCGACTTATTTCTCAGCCTGATCCATTCGAGAAGAGTTAAAGGGGCAATATATTTATGATATACCACTCTAGTCCAGAGACTCTGTGTATGAATTAATCGCCACGACACTTTGGCCCCCAAGGCTTTTGCAAACATGAAAATATTCTTTAAACCCCACCCACCCAAAGCCTTAGGAACAGCAATTTTCTCCCATCTGACCCACACCAATGCCCGATGCTCACTCGAACCCTTCCAAAGAAAGGCAAAACACAGTCGCCTGATCTGCTCCAGAACTCCAATGGGTATCCAAGCAAGAGACATCCAATACACCGGAATTGCTTCCAAGACTGATTTTATCAAAACCAGCCTCCCAGCCCGAGAGAGCCATTTATGACTCCAACCATGAAGACGCTGTTCTAATTTAGCTATTAACCAGCACCAATCTGTCTTCAAATAAGCATTCGGTTTCAAGTGAAAGCCAAGGTACTTTAAGCCATCATCTATATCCAAAGTCCTATATGGTAGTTTGTTAACCATACTAGGAATCTCCTGCTCGATTAAATTCGAGCATGTGATAGTAGATTTGTCAATATTTACTAACATACCCGCTGCAACTTGCACTAAATGGAGGCCTTCAACCACCTTGTCAATATCCAGTCTCGTGCCATCACAGAATATCAGGATGTCATCAACAAAAAGGAGATGTGTAATGAACAGTACCTGAGAGATAGATATGCCTCTAAAAGAACCATCAGCTTTTGCATTCAGAATAAATCGGCTAAGTCCTTCTGCAACAAGGAGAAACAACAGCGGAGACAGGGGACATCCCTGTCGAAGCCCCCTCCCAGCCTGGAAGAAAGGACTAGCAGAACCATTAATCAGAACAACAAAGTTCACCGTTGTGAGGCAGGCCATAATCCATCTGATAAATTCATAGCAGAACCCCAGATGGGTAAGAAGCATCCATATATAAAGTCAGCTAACCCTGTCAAATGCTTTGGAGAGATCAATCTTAATCACTGCACCCTTCTGCTTCTGCACCTTGAGAGTGTGTAATCCTTCCTGTGCAACTCCAATGGCCTCATGAATTTGGCGTCCTTCCAAGAAGCCAAATTGCTCACAATAAATATGCTTAGACAATATATTCTTGAGTCTTCGCGCCATAACCTTAGAGATGATCTTATAGATGCAATTACAGAGAGAAATTGGTCTGAATTCAGCAAAGCTAACAGGCTTGTCCGTCTTCGGTATAAGAGCTAAAAAGGTGGAGTTGAAGGGGCCATGGACAAACCCAGCCTTGCATGATTCTTCCACCACATTCAAAATCTCCTCCCCGAAGAAATCATAGAATCCTAAGAAGAATTCTATAGGCCAGCCATCTGGCCCTGGGCTACTATCTTTATTAAAGGATTTCATAACCATCGAGAGCTCATTCTGCGTCACCTCCTCCATCAACAGTCTGTTTTCTTCCTCCCCCACAAAACTGGGAAAAAGCTGTGTCACCCGAATAACCTCAGCAATGGATACTCCAGGTGGAGCCGTGAATAAATCTCCAAAGTGTCGAACTCCCAACTCTGCTAATCCATCAAAGCTGGAAACCTGTTCCCCAGTATCAGAAGATAGTTCCCAGATAGAGTTGGTGAATTTTCTCCCCTTAGCATATGCTTGAAAAAATTTAGTATTCTCATCACCGCACTGAAGCCAAACCGCCCTGCTTTTCATTCTCCACAGCTCTTCTCTCTCACACAGAATCACATTCCTGCGTCTCTCCCACTCCAACAACTCACCTTTCTGCATTTCATCCAGGAATCCCATGCCCAGACTATTAAGTAACCTAGCAATGTTTATCTCAGCAGCTTGTAAGTTCAGATCATCAAACACCCTTTTGTCATGAGCCCAGTTGCTAGTGGCCTCTTTAATTCTTTTAAGATTGTGATAAAAGTGAGCACCAGCAGGCATGTGAGAGTCATGAGGTCGATGAACCCATTGCTCCTGAACCAGATTAATGAAAGTCTCCTCCTTCAGCCAGCTAGGATTGAATTTGAAGGGGCTGGGTGGTTTTTTCTTGCTACCTCGTAACTCCAGGAAGATGGGGCAATGGTCAGATATCCCACCTGACCCTACCCACTGTCTGACAACATCAACCCCATGTGCCAACCCTTCGGCCACCAGAAACCTATCTAGTCGTTTAGCCACTCTATGAACCCCAGCTCTCATATTCCTCCAAGTAGGAGATAGCTGGGATGGTATAATGTCGAGAAGATCCTTCCTGACAAAGGCATTAATGAAATAGTTTGCTAATGAATCCGGAGCTGCCCGAGGCCCCCAGACTTTAGAAGACCCCAGAGTAAGATTGAAATCCCCACCCAAAATCACATCCCTGCCATCGAATATATCCATACCTAACAAGGAGTCCCAGTAGCCCACCCTATTTAAGTAGGGCCCATAAATATTGAGTACCGTGATCATCCGCCCTATCTCAGCATCCCAAACTTCCAAACCAAGACCAGAGGATATCCCCCAAGAACAATCACATCTGCAGCTCTTGACCTTCCACCCCGATGCCAACCCTCCAGAGCGCCCCCGGGCATCCACTCCTACAAACTTCCAACCAGGGAGTAACGATTCTAATGCACGAACTACATCCTCACAGCCACCCAAAGTTTCTTGCAGCATTAATACATCCGGTTGATTTAAGTCAACCAGCCTCCGAAGCGATGATTTTTTAATGGGGCTCGCCAACCCACGACAATTGAAGGACATAATTTTCATAAAAAACCCCCATCCTGGGCTTTCACTGCTCTAGGTGCCCACTCAATAGATGATTGTGTTCCCATCACTAAATCCACTTTAGCCCGTTCTTTAGCTTTAGTCATATGGGATTTACGTCCCCGGCCTTTCCCCTCAACACTAGAGGCCAATTCAGGTAGTCCCTTGCCCCCCGATCCAACTGCAGGAATCTCCCTACTACGAAGAGCATATCGAATACTCCTACCCTCGGAGCATGTAGAGTGTGAGGTGGAAACAAAAGATGGCGTGACATTACCCATATCAGGCCGAAGAGGATGATCATCCAGACGAGGAGGAGACCCATGCTGCCCCCCCCCAATACAAATGGGTCATCTAGTAAGGATACGGAAGGAGAAAGGAAATGAGACATACCCGTGTGTATCTCAGGTGGACCCCGACGAATAGAGGGCATCTCCCGCGGCAATAATGTGGCCTGAGAATTCGGAGATACAGAACACAAAGAATCCCCCTCAATGACAGGAGGCGCGCGCCCATGCTTCTCCTTTCCAGTGTTCACCAAGGATGGCAATAGATCCTCTGATTCGAGCCTCCCACAATTAACAGAATGTTCCACAGAATCAAGAATCCCCCCCCCTTCAGGTGCAGGCCCACTCCCACCCTCCACCACCACCTTAGAGTCCACTTTCAACACTGGGACAACTACAGCATCTGCAGCATCATCAGTCAGAGGCTTACTTTGCCGAAACGATAAGGGACAACAGGCTACAAGATGTCCAAGAGCATGGCAGCGATGACACCTAAACGGCACGCCCACATAATCCAGTGTTTGAACATAATCCCCATCCTTAGAATGAACTTTAATCTCAGCAGAAAGTCCCATCCGAATATCGAGATTGACTAATATCTTAGCAACCGAGTATATGCCAGTCTTAAGATGGGAGGAATCAGAGCACACGTAATCACCAAGATAATTTCCGATCTCAGCAAACCGAGTCTCGTTCCACATATGCATGGGAAGTCCAGGAAGCTTAACCCACAGCGGTTCTTTAGCTACTCTTTCCGTTTTAGCGTCGAAGAAGGGGGACCATCTTTTCAGAACAAGAGGGACTCCCAGCATCGACCAATGTTTACTCAGAACAGCATTGACCTCCCCTCTGTTCAAGAAAATGAAGGAGAACCAACCTTTCGACAAGACACGGACCTCAGGGACTGATGGCGCGATGTTAATCCACTGCTCTGCCACCCAACGCTGAAGGAAGCCTCTGCCTAATCTCCTGCCTCTAACATGTCTGACCACAGCAGTATGTGAGTAATCCACGGCCTCTTCCAACGTAACATCGACCCCCAGCACTAAAAGATCCAGTCTCTTACGTTCTTTGACCTTCTTAACAGGGATTTTAAGGGAGTCAGCCTTGGCAGACATCCCTGTTCGTGGCTGGGAATCGTCATCAGTCAAAAGTTCATCTCTCCCCAGGACCGCCATCAATGCACCACACTGCTGCCAGCGAATAGGGCCAATCGAATTAAACAATGAATGTAAAACAGATAAAGAAGCTGGATCCAATGGGAAAATGTGCAAGAATAGAGACCCTTCCCAGAATCTTGTCCAGAGTTGTATTCATCCAAGAAATACAACCACAACGCCCCAGCTTTAATATCCGCAGCAGTATACACTCCCAATCAGAGCATCTCAATCCACTTCAGCTCGAATCCACCAGAACTCATCTGCCATTAAAGAACAAACAGCAACAAGCCCGGACTCTAGCTCCCACGCCGCTATGGTGTCAATGTGCACAGCTCCAGTCACAATGGTTCTCAACTCGCACAGAATCCCCACACAGGGTAGAAACTCCGCAAATCCCTCATAATGCCGCCCATTGTAGTGCACAAATCAATAGGCACGAACCTCACCACCATTTTGTAAGAGTTAAAGTAGGCACAAGCAAAGATTTAAACAAATTTGAAGCTCATAAACAAATAGAATATATGTGAATGTGCTTTACCTCTTTTCCCCTATGTTTTATATTCATAACCACAACTTATAAAAATTATAACAAGGCTTGCATTTTTTTGGCATGCCACCATTCTCCAAAAGAGTAGATGAAACAAATATAGGTGACCACCAAAATCTATTTTCAAAATTCTTTCAAGACATCAGTGGTGATTTTCCATTGTCTACCCCTACAATAGCACAAACTTAAACTCACAATCAAATTCCCAAAACCCAGTAGCTCCTAGTCAAAATCCAAAAACCCTCTAACAAACGATGCCCTAGTAAACATAATGTTAATACGTTAACCAAAAAAATCTACAAGCTGAATACAAGTACAAGGACATTCACACAATAATGACAATTGTTTTCTCATTGATAACATCAACAATTTTCAATTTTCTCTCTATAAGCACCGGGGCAAGTTGGTATAGTCTTTAATCCAGTATTAATAAAGCTATACACAACCCTTTTAAATGAGCACTTAGACTATCCATTCCATATCATATCATCCATTGGAGGTTTACACTGCCAAAGTCATCATGAATTGAATCTCACACAAACTGCTATTTAAAATATCAAGGTGTGATGTTTCTTGCCATCAATACCTCATTGGAAGATAATTCCAACAATAGAGAAATGGAATACATATAATGTATCTAATTTAAGAGTTCTAGATATTTTTTTGATTCTTTGTTTTTTATTTCATTAGTCATGAAAAGGAAAAACATATTTATACTATACATGTAATAATAAAGAAGTCCAATGATGTAGTTTGCGATAATAACAAAGAGCTATTGTCATGTGATGTATGAACTCTATAACAAAAAAATATAATGCTCAAGTTTGAATGTCACGATAGCAAGAACTTGGCTTGTAGTATGCAATAAAAAGATTCATAGTTTAATGCTCATTCATAATGCTTCTTCAAAACTAGAGTTTATAATAAAAAACGCATTGAATCTTTTATTTGCACAGCGGAAACAAGAAATCAAACTATTCAATGACACAAGATATTTTGGGCAATTCCCCTGGAAAAAGCAATTTATTTTTGTCATTAATTTATGGAAAACGAGACCTAAATCAATGACAAAAATAAAGCCTTGAAAAGGAATGATAGCTTATTTTTTGCATATATACCATAGAATGCAACATACTACCGATTATGTGATTATGTTTGTTAGCCAACTCCATTTTTCACATCAAAGATTTGTGAATATATTTAACATTTTCAATTTTCCCCATTTTTTTTATTTTTATTTTTATTTTTTATGTTTAAACAAATCATCATTTCCACTTGGCCTACACAACACCATTGGTTCATATGATGCATACAAGACATTGTTGATCCATTAACCTATAATATTTCTCCATGGAGGACCAACAATTCAACTTAATCTTCCAACATTCTACTGTGATGATGTATAAATGTTCCACCAAGTTTCTGAGATGCGGGGAGGCAAGAGTGAGGAAGTTGGGATATATACACAATCGAACTTTGCATAATTTGTCTTTAATGGTTTGGAATTATGGTTGGGAATCCTTAACATATTTATTCATTATAATTTTAATATCATATGTATTATTTACTAAATCGTGTCATAAAATTCAAACTTGTCTAATTTAGAGCCGAATCCAAGTCCTAGTTCAAGTTGACCCTTGGCCGATTCCAATTCCAAGTTCGAGTTTTAAAGCTTTGATTTTCGTATCATTGGTATACACAAGGGGTTCAATCTTCTCATTTTTGTAGTATACTTAACACATATATAGATAGAAGTAAAAGGAAAAGACTCAGAAATGGCAATCAAAATTATCTCAAAGCAATGGATGAAGAAGAAAAATAAGAGTTACTCAAGCTTTCCTCACTAAACACATATGATGTAGAAAGCTTGTTAAAAACTTCACTTGAATCTAACCCTGAATTTGTGCACCTCCTTAATGTCATTCATGTCCTTAACAATTCCTTCCGTACCTCCAAGGGTTTGAATAACTTAGATGAGTTGCGGTGTAGAAGAAAACACTACCCATAAGTTGAAAGCATCTCAATGAACAAAAGAGAGGAAAAGATCTTTGCTCCTGGATATTCGGTGAAAAGATTTGATCCCTAGAGATTTGGCCTTGGATATTTGATCTTGAGGTCAACAACCTAACGATGGATATATACTAAAAAATGTCAAAAACCCTAAGATATGTTACCAAAATTTAGCGGCATATAGTTTCTCGGCGTCTTTTGTGAGATTGACCTAGTGGATGTTGAGCGATTGGATGTTGGGTATTCATTACACAAATAGTGGGTGAGAGCTGAACTCTACAAACAACAATACAATATGGGTAGTGGGTAGCCTAAACATGGAATTAAGATAGAACGAACACAATAGATGATTGTTGCATATTATTGTTCCTTTTATGAGAAGAGTAATGCCGAAAGATATCACTGAGATAAAGAATAATGATGTTGTGATATTCATCAGAAAAAAAACTTTGTCAACGTGCCATAGTGACAAAACTTCATCAACATAATAACAAATACATGACAACATTATATTCGACTAAAACACCATGAATATGAAATAATATCAAAAAAACACATTCTCATAAAGAAACGTCTATCAATACAAATATATTAAAAGTTAAAAATTAGTATAAACTTCATCCCATCACAACGAGTACTAGCACCCACAAACCCTAATAAATACATTATTGATTATCGATTACAAAATAAACCAAACATACAATTAACAAACATTGTAATTATTTTTACAGCATAATACCTATCTATTCTCAATACTGATTTAAATGAAAAGAAAATGCAAATCACAATTCCTCCATTTGCATATAAAAATACTAAACCGGACAAGGCCATCGGAAACGAAAGAATTCGAGGCATGCCAAATACGTCTGCAGTACTGCAAAACATATTTGATTACAGCTGAAGAAGCAGGTTGGGTTGGTCAGATTTCTTGTTTATACAACTGCCCACATGCATACAGCATCCTCATTTTTCACCGTCTCTTTATTTATGACTATTTTGGTTTCCGTTAGGCTGCAGGAGGAGGCATGTGAAGCACTGAAAACAAATAGAAGAACAAGTCTCGGGCGAGCATGGCGAGCAACAATACGTTCACACTGTCGAAAGAGAGCGAGCTTCGAATCGAAGTTGGGTGGGATGCACCCCTCCGCTTACAGCTTACCTCTGGCGCCGCTGAAATCTTCGGCACCGAGTTGCCCCCTCAATACTGGCTCACCTTCCCTCCCGCCCACAAATTCGCGGTACGAAAAACCGGTTACACATTTCAGTTTTTAGTATCAACATTTAAATAGGCCTTTTCTTGAATTGGCGGTTCATCTGGGTTTCATTAGGAGAAAAAATCTTTAGAGTAGTTCAGCAGGGCTTAAGGGTTTAGGGTTTTGAAAATGAGTAATTTCAAACATTTTCGTATAATTTCTTCAAACGTTTTGTATCTGTTAAGTGTTTCTAGATTTGAGTATCGCTCTGGTTGTTTTGTACCTTTTCGTTTCAGGCTGTGACGGGCTTTTTAAAATTTTATTTTAAAATTCTCTCTACTGTTTATTATTATTGATGAAACAATACCTAATGTACAAAGCATATCAAAGAAAAGGTGCAACACATTGGTATTAGCCTATTCATTATGCTGTCGGGACTTTAATGTCACGGACTATCAGACATCTCATGCACTTCTCTGGCACCATTTGAAAATGGGACAGCGAACTGAAGATGGAGGCAAGCAACAGCGTTTTATTAATGCGCCCTTCCATTATATGCCCGTGCCAAGCCATACATTCTAAGTATATACACCGGCTTTATATACCATGTATGCCATAGCCCCCCCCCTCTCCACACATATTTATATATATATACACACACACACAAACCAGCACATATATACCATATATACTCATGAACACGTCCGCAATATATACAGCTGTGTTGCAAATATCTCCGATTTTCCCTGTTTTTCTGATTTTGTCTGAGTTTTTGGAGTGGAAATTCCCGAGTTTTTCAGGCCCGTGTTTAAGCTTGCTTTTTGCTGTTTCTTTTCAGATTTCCCGAGTTTTAATAACTCCTGCTGAGTTTTTCTCAATGTTGAGTCTTGCAATACTGATATATAGCCAGTATACATACTGACATATATACTTTTGAGATATATGCCAAGTGTATATATAGACATATATACTATGTTACATGAGTATGCATATCCAAACCTCAGGGACATGTCTCAAATGGGACGCCATATTGGTGACATGGAGTATGTCTCGGGTATGGCCAAGTTGTACCCAATTTGATAGGGTATGCAGGGGATACGTCCCCACCCCTATTCTTCGTGTCTTGGACCTGTGGTCCCACCCTGTGGGAGAGGTACTTCCATGCATCCCCGTGCAAGAAAAAAGAAAATAAAGAAATAACTGTAATTGCTCCATGCTTTCCTAGTTGATCTACCGGTACCAACCCTCTACTGTCTATTAAAGCCTATTCAAACCCTAAGTCGACACATTTCCACCATTTTCTATTCATTTTGTTGTTAGTGTTGGGTATTCCTTCACTGTAAGGCATTCATATGTAGCTGAAAATTCACACTTGCAAAGGAATATATATATATATATCTCTGTGGAGAAACCAACCCTCCCCCAAACAAAAACAGGGTATGACGGTGTAATAAAACATAGGAAACCCTGCCTCACATATATATTACACCGTCATACCCTGTTTTTGTTTGGGGGAGGGGTGGTTTCTGCACATGTATTGGGTACATGTGCCCATGTACGAGAAACTTGGTCTAACATAAGCATGATAAAGGCATACAAGTCAAATGGCATTAGTAAGATGCCATTGCCTATGTCTGCAATCACCTGTCACACAATGGTGTTGGAAGGGTGCACAAATGTGGGACATTAAAGATTTGATAGCACAATGCACGAGATGAATTTCAATTGCATAAGTGTAATTCTCTTTGCTAAACTTAACAGTAAATTTTATGATACATTGGCAATTATTCTCTGCATTTCATTGTCTTGCTGAATTGGAACATGGACATGAACTAGGTGATGTACTTGTATCATGCAAAAACCCCTAGCCAAGGCCATTCCACAATTATTATTACAATATCCAAAAATGAAGGCCCCAAAGGGCAAACTGGATAGTAAATATCCACTACTATGGATGAACAAAATTTATAAAAGATGACGACCTGCCAGCCTGAGCACCTGTTGCCACCATGAAAGTGGAAGGGGGAAACTCATCACCATTATGCTTCACAAGGGCCAGCTAACTTTTTTAAAATACTTGTGGAAATTAGGGGTCACATACCACATCTACATTTTCATATAGCTGCTCACCTTCCAGTATGGTTGTACAAAGCTAACTTTTTTAAAATGCTTGTGTGAAAATGAGGGGTCACGTCACATCCCACATCTACATTTTCCTATAGCTGCTCACCTTCGATATGGTTGTAGAAAGCTAACTTTTAAAAAATGCTTGTGTGGAAATGAGGGGTCACATCCCACATCTACATTTTCCTATAACTGCTCACCTTCCAATATGGTTGTAGAAATACATCGAATCTTATCGTTACTAGGTGGGCATTGAGGTTTATTGCAGTGGCCATTTGGCCATTTCTGCCTTATTTCTCTATCTGTTGGGCCTGCCTGCTTGATGCTGGTGTGGCTGCCCCGATCCTTGATGCAATTGCTTTGACCAAGCTAGAGAGGGGATTGGTGGAACTTTTCCCATAGTATAGGGAGGCCCCCCTTAGAATTCCAGTGCTTGGTGAAGTTTAGTCTAGGCACATTGTCACATTGTTGATAACATACTTTGTTTGAATTTGCTGGTGGATAACTGTTGTCGTTTATTGATGTTTTAGTGAGAGTTAGCACTTCTTACTTTTAGTTGTCTCTTAAGCTTTTAATGTTTATGTTTACATCATGAAATATTGCTATTTTACCGAATTGGAACAATTTGAGACTATATTGGCGAATTAGAAACATATCAACTTTTGTAACCTTGTTATTCTAGGATTTGGGATATCTATTATTAGGTTTCCTAAGTTATTGAAACCAATGTTTTTAAAACCGTGCAAACCGGAATTGGAATCGGTCGGTTTGATCGACCAGTCAAAGAGTAAACCTGACTCGGCAGAAAACTTGGGTTGGGAACTGGTTCGATAATGAATCGGTTGGACCAAAGCCTTAACTGGTCGGTTTGTTACCGAATGGTCCAAACTGGTCGACTTCAACAATAACCGACCGGTTCAATGTACAACCATCCTTAGAACTGCACGAGCATAAATGTGAACGCAAACATGGTTGAAAATAAATGGCACAGTTGTAGAGGAGAAACGAGCCGACAAGGAGGAATATCGAGCCGCCGTAGAGGAAAAACGGGCCATTGTTGTTAAGGAAACGAGTCGTCGTCGTCGCTGTTGAGTCAACACTGGTATAGTTCAAGAAGTAGTCAGCTTTGATAGTCTTTTGTTGTAGTTCCATATGTTTAAAGGGAATGTGCCCCAGATCAAGCCTCAAACAGACCTCAACATTAGCCTCAACCCAACACACTTATGAAAGAGAACAAATGAAGTATGATCAAGCATTTATATATATATGACTGTGTAATGCTACCCGGCATGAAGTTTTTCATTGGTGCTTACTCCTATTTATCACCCTAGGTATGCCAAGAATGAAGAATAAGGGTAGTTTAAATTTGCAAGAATGCTCAGAGTGCTGATCACTCCGGTGCATTACCTGTTCCATTTCTGGTTCTAGCTGACCCTCAACCGGTTTGACTCCTGGTTCCGAGTTTTAAAACATTGATTGAAACTATATTTTGTGAGTAATTGTTGCGATGTGAGGGATATCTTTTCTCAAGGAGCACATTCATGATGGGGATGGGTGTCTTTCACACTATACCTTGATCTCTTTGCCTCTATTTGTTAATGATGCGATCCTCTTGGCCTCGCTTACGGCATTGTGGAGACAACTTGAGTTGATTGGGCTCAAACAAAGAGATTGCATAGTCTTTTTCTTCTACGACACAACATTCATTACAAGCTAACATTACCTCAATATGCATCAAACTAAGAGGAGTTTAGGTCCCATCCTTTGCACTTTGAGCCATCTCTAGACTTGTCTCTTTCCTTCATAGAGTATGGGCTTTGAAATCTTGGTGGGGGTTGATACCCCTATTTGTCTCTCTGTTCTTTCGATACTTTTGCCTTTGTAGGACCCCTTGCATGGATTCATTGTTAGTTTTTAGAGGCCTCTAGATTACTTTAGCATGTGCCCATCTTTGCTAATCACTTTTCCCCTTTTAGTTATTCTCTAAATGTTCCAGGTTACCCTCATATTGTCTAAACATGACCTAAACTAGGTAATTAGAGAATACATCTACAAGCAATATATCCAAGTCACTTTTATTGCACCCCTTGAGGGTCTTAGTTCTAAAGAGGGCTTTATATTGTAGTGGTCATACTTGCAGATACATGTAAATACTAGATGCACACCCTTAGGATCCCTTGATAGTTCTGAGTTGGCTCTCATTAGCTTTGTATTGACACTTATCACCATCTTCCTTTCTCAGATAGAACATTCCAACTTTGCTACTTTTAGGAGATTGAGTCAGAGGAGCACCTCATCTTCATATTTCTTATATACTATGAGATTAAGAGGATGTTTGACTACCTATTGGGTTTTAGGTGGTTCCATTTCCAGATTCTTTCTTGTCCTGTGTGCTTGGGGCAATGCTGCAATAAGTGATAGGTAGAGGTCCAAGCGTCTTTGGGGATATTGGTGAGGCCTTGAATTTCCTCTTGACCCCCCTCAATCAAATTCCACGAGACTTTTGAGGAGCTCATGTCCCAAACATTGGGATGGACACCATCAGACCAACAGTTGGATCGACAACTCTAGGAGGGCCTAGAACCAGACTCCCTCTGCGGAGTACTACTCTCTAGGCTTTGTCGAGTAGACAGTTCTCCATTCAAAGATTCTCCCACCCTAGCATTGATTGTTAGGAGTGATGGACCTCCTTGATTGAAGGATTTGCTTAGGTTTCTCCTAAGATTTCACAGCTATGCCCCCTCAACCCTTGGTATCCTCCCAAGATTTCATAGCTAGGCCTCCTCAGGCTTGGGTACACTGCAAACAACATTATCAAGCAGTGCATTGGCCCCTTCTTAGTGATTAATGACTTGGTTGAGGAGCCTTCTTCTCTCCCCTCTCTTTCAGCCTCAGTTTTTGGTTCCGTCATGTCTTGACATATTCTTGTTATGGCTTTGCTTCAAGCCCTCATTTTGTATTTATTTTAGCTACACCATTCTTATTTTTTGTTGATAACCTAGTAGTAGGAGTTGCTTTTGCAGTCCTACTATGTATTTACGTTGGATGTAATTTTGTGTCCCATTAATCTACTTTTGTTATCATTCCTTGGACATTAGTAAAATAATCTTATCTTGTCTAAGTCCATTGATTTAGAAGAATGTCTTTTCTTATCAGCAACCTTGTTTATACCAAATAACTTATATATCGTTTTATCCCTTGCAAAATTCATTAATGACCTTTTGTGGTAAAGGTTATGTGAACTAGATTTTATCCAATGTTACTGGATCCGTTGGCCTTGGGGAATGGATACACGGATCCTTGGATCAAATACAGACTGGATTTGGATTCGCTTAGGATCTGCTTTGAAACCTAATGGCAATTTCATAAGGGTAGTGAATAGGCTATTGAATAGTGTTTCTAATAGCGAAATGGTGAAGAGTGTTTCTATTATTGCTTTGATGGGGGATCCTTAGTGAATTCTCATGGCAATGAACAAGGTTTCATTTGCTCGCCAACTATTCCCACACTCCATTCCCACACAAAAATTGTTGGATGCCATAGAATATGCTAGAACATTGGTGTTGGATTCGCCTAGTATCTGCTCTGAAACCAAATAGCAATTTGATAATGGTAGTGAACAAGGTTTTAAATAGCATTTCTATTAGCAAAATGTTGAAGAACATTTCTAAGATTGCTTTGATGGCAGATCCTTAGTGAATTCTCATGGCAATGAACAAGGTTTCATTTGCTCGCCAACTATTCCCACACTCCATTCCCACACCAAATCGTTGGATGCCCTAGAATGTGTTGGAACATTGGTTGCGCATTCTTTCCCTAGGCATGTTCATTGGGTTGAGGCTTTGAGCCCTCCATTTACTGACTGGTTCGTTTGTGTAATGCTGATCTGGTTCTTTAGCTTAATGCTCATTGAATCGAGTGCTCCATACATCGATTGGTTCATTGCTTTTTGGTATTATTATTGAGGGGTATGCTATATTATAATTTATAAACTTATAAATAATAATTTTTCTGCAGAAACCCACCAGGCATGTCTCCTCATTCTGAGGATGGTACTCAGGGTAAAACCAGATTCTTCAGGGCTCAAGGCCAAGTCAACATCTCAACAACAATTGACTCACAAAGAGCAAAATGTCACAAAGTGGGATTTGAGTGTGACCAGGGGAGGAAACACTTTTTTTCTCTCAACCACTCAAGCTACACCTAATTGACATCAAATTTATAAACTTATATATTCAAGTTATAAATTATAACTTATAAATTTATATATATTCATAAAATGCCCCTGTTAAAATCTATTACATCAATGGTTTTTTATAAGTATTATATATTATAAATGTATATATAAGTTCTATATTTAAAACTCTATTTATATTTCTAATTTTTATATAAGTTATATCTTTAAAAATTATAAACATCTATCTATATTGTTTGTACCTTCCATTTCCCTGCTGTATCCAGATCCTGGCTTTTCAAAAATCTGGTGGATCCGTATCCGATTCAAATCCTGGCTTTTCAAAAATCTGGCGGATCCATATCCGGATCTAAATCCTGGTAACTCATTTTTTTTTTATCTTTTTGGTGTTCATCTCGTCCTTTCAGTGAAATGACCTAGCCCAAGAGTCTAAGCCATCAAAACTTAAAAGCAGGTATCTGAAATTCATTGATCTGTTTGTTCTTGGTATTCCCTCATAATGCCTTGTTGAAAGGCTTTCTGGTTCAAATTTGGTCTACCAAAGTAGTTTTCCTGTATATAGTGATTCCTCCAGTTGAAATGTTATACTCTATCGGAATTACCATGGTTTTGAGGAGTCTTCTGAGGATTACTTCCTAGTAACTCTTGCATGTGTTGAGATTTTTGGTTTACTAATATGATATGTCAGTTTAACTTTAAGATATCAAAATATGTCCGATTGAATTACACGTGTTTCATGTGATTTTAACTGATAACACATGGTTTAGATTTCTGAAATATGTAGATCTAGCTCTGACAATTTTCTGACTTTCTAGATTTTCACATGGAATGGTGCTACTGTGGAAGTAGATGGTATAGCAGAAGTTGCATATGTTGCAGATGAGGTAATGAAATGTTCATTTCTAGCCTCTTGGTGCAGTTGCTTAGTAGGTGCAGATTTCCTTGTATATAGTTCATGGAGAGAGAAAATGATGGTATTCTAGCTTGGTTATTTTACTCTTTCATATAATTTTGACAAATGCCACATGTGCAGACACCTATGGTGAGCTATGTCAATGTGCATGCTGTGCTGGAACGTCGTCGAGTTCGTGCCAAGGAAACATCAAATTCTAATCCTTCTAATCATTTAGAGTCACAGGTAGTAACATTTTGTAATGTAAAATTAAAGGAATAGATCCAATGAGAAATCATCCTATAGAATTTTATATTGGTCTGCTTTTTAATTCAAATGATTAATTTGTCTCATCAATGGCTGAAAACAATCTAAAAATTCGTGGACATGTCTCGTGAAAGAAATGGCACATGCTTGACATGAACTTTGCCTTGGTATGGTTAAACTGTTATGTCTGAAACGGATACCAAATGAATTGAATCTAAGGCAAGAAACATGGCATGCTTAGAATCTGTGAACAATATGTCACTCTATAGGCCCACTTATTTCTGCATTGACTCTTGAGAGCTCGATATGCATTTCCTAGTTTTTGTTGCAGGGGTTTTGTAATATTTGTTTTTGATTTTTCTGGCAACAGTGAAGAATACAGGCATGGCCTTTCAATTCTACTGATAGTATATACTTCTAAATTCATTGCCACACTGACAACTGTTCCTAGGATCCTCTGAGAGTATCAATTTCCTAAGGGTGAATCTCTATTTCAGTTAATCCCTTATCCTAAATCTGGAGAGTTTGCTGCTTCTGCACTCATGCCTGTTCTTACATCCTTATTTCTCGCAACCTTGTGATTAGTTGTGGAATTCATATAATGAATGCCTATTATAGTACATTTTATAGATGGCTGCAGAGCAGCATGACCCAACATAGTTATGAGAAGTGAGAACACTAGGCGGATTCCAGTAATAAATTAACTGATGTGTTTATGCAGGGTCCAAGAGTTATTGTGGTCGGTCCCACTGATTCGGGAAAGAGCTCTCTGGCAAGGATGTTGCTTAGCTGGGCTGCAAGGCTGAGTTGGAAGCCGACTTTTGTGGATTTGGACATTGGGCAGGGATCCATATCCATTCCTGGATGTATTGCTGCAACCCCCATTGAAATGCCAATTGATCCTATTGAAGGAATACCTCTAGAGATGCCTATTGTCTACTTTTATGGGCACACAACACCAAGGTAAGACATCTTTCATGTAAGAGTTCATTGGAATTCTACTGTTCAGAAGTTAGCTATAATTGCTTCTTTGGCAAGGTCTGGGTTGTTGTAAGAATGCCAGCATTGGGTTTCTAGTAATGTTTCAATCTCTTAAAGTGAAAAGCCAAGTATTAAACAAATTGCTCAGACAGTGGGAACCCAGGATTGTACAAAGCAGTAGTGAAGGAACTTGCTAGAACTTTGGAGCAGCAGTTTGCTGTTAATGCGGAATCTCGAGCAGCAGGCATGGTGATCAATACAATGGGGTGGGTGGAAGGTGTTGGTTATGAGGTATTTATCAGAGATGTCACTCTATTGGACTCTAAATTTTTTGTTACCAAGTTCATTTTATGTTTGATGTTGAATACAGTGCAATATGCCCTATGTTATTGCATGAAATATTTGAATGGTACTAAATAATTGTGTTACCTGTTTTGTATATGTATGCAGTTACTTCTGCAAGCAATTGATACATTCCATGCAAATGTAGTGCTGGTTCTTGGACAGGTAATGTTTTTGCAGAACATTATTGTAACACAATTTTAGTTTTGAAAATAATTTTTGTATGCAGCTTTAAGCTACATATTTAGTTGCTAATGCTGTAAGTGCTCTTCCTTATTAAATTGAATAGCCACAGAGATGCAGAAAATAAAGGGCGTCTGCTGGTATAACTGGGCAATAAAATCTTATGTATAAGGTTGATTAATAAAACGTGACTCTACTGAACCATACGAGACATATTTCTATGAGAACACATCTCAAGATAACATATCAGCCACCGTTTTGGTGATAAAAGAGTGATGAAAGAGTAGTCTGACTTAGGATTCATGCCCAATCTGCAGAAATTGCATAATCATGCCTACGCGCTAATATTGTTTGAGGTGGCCTCCAACCCAAGGGAAGGGGTTGCGAAGAATATGAGACTCTTGACCACGTATTTGTTTGCAGAAGTATTATCGAGGAGATGTAACATCATTTCACTGCATGGAAGTCTATTGTTGTTTTGTGGACTTTCAAACGGCTTTCGACACAGTTCCATGAGCAACTTACAACTCTTCAAGGAGGTTCTTTGGGAATTTACGGTCCTATGTGAGAGTGTGACATGTGGAATTGATGCACCTTGTAGTTATCATAGGATATTCATAATAGGGTGAAATAAGGATGCTCTCTAGTGTTACAAGTGTCGGTGTGGCAAAAAACTTTGCAAGGCAGCAGAGTCAAGAGTTTGAATTGGCTTGGGCAAACCTCAACTAATGCAGAAATAAAAAATGTATTGGTAATAAACATTAGTAATTTCTGGGCATTTAAGGATCACCTTAGTGAATTTTTAGGCAGGTCAACGTGTCTTGTTGACCCATTAATGACTTGTGAGTACTTGTTAACTAAATTAACTGAATTCTTTAACCATGAATGCATAACAAGTGAGAAAACTAGCTAAAAAGATAGTAGGCATTACATGTAAAGAATGATTTTTATATTAATACACAATGAATAAAGTGAGATGTCAACACCTTGATGTTAGCTGTAGAAGGCAATGGACCTCTACAGCTGACCCAAGGGAGGGTTCTTTTTCTATTATTTTCTCAAGTTTCCAGCCAAGTGATTTTGTAGGTTGATTCCAAACGGTGAAAGGAAAAATGGATAATGGTTTCTCTCTCTCACATTCAGTATGAAATCTGGCAGCATAACCTTACTATGTTTATGGATATGGAATGGTGACTTTGAGGGCCGTATTTATAGGAAATAACGTGGACAATGCTAAGATCTAGTTCCAATGTGAATAATCCCCTTTTCATTGATGACTAAGTGGAGAAGTTAGCTTTTGGAGACCAAATCAACAACTATTTTTGGCCATAATAGTTAGGGCTTGTCCACTTTTAGCCATGATGTATTTTTGGCAAGTGTGCAACGATTAAGAGTAATCAAATTATGGTTTTGGAATCCTGTTGTGGTTTTTGAAGCTTTTAGTGTGACTTGCTGTCGCATAATTTTAGGGAAAACCCGTGACGTGTTAGTTAGGGTCAAAGTTTGACTTTGCTTCGGTTTTTGGTCACATTGTTAAAGTCATATGGTGATAGAGGTGATGAAAATGGGGCTAATATTGTCGAGAATGATGTTACAATGGTGATGATACTCATAACAAGGTAGGTGAGCAAAACTAGGCTGTTAACAAGTGCCCCTTGATGCGTGAGCTTAGGAGATCATCGTATGGCTGAAATACATCATCAGTTTTTATTTTCAATGCACTGGAAACCATGAATACTTGGACAAGGAATAAGGGCGAGTCAGAAGAAAGAGTCTTGCCCCCCAAAGGGGCTTCAAAGGCCATACCTGCAGACAAACCAAATTGAGGGGCTAGGTGTGTACAATATCAAATATAAGCGAGGTGGGCATCCCCATGCACATATCAATGTCTCGATACAATATGGGATTAAGAGTCAAAATCAAGCGGGATCATGATCAAGAGACATGAATCGCTGTTGGATACAATACATCACGAGGGTCAAAGAGGGGCCTAACCCAAGTACATAAATATGGTCCAACCAACTCATAGCTGATCTAAAGTACATGGGTAGGAACAATGGCATCTCGATGGGATGACAAATCACAACAACTGAAGCCTAGCTAAAACTGGAGGGCCCTAAGACCTGGAAGGAGTGATAGCATGAGAAACTCCTTACAGGTGGCTCGAAACGTTGAAGCACATAGCCAAATAGGTCTAGGGAATTGCAACTAAAATTGGATCACTATTGCTAATGTATCCTGGACTTCACATGAAGCTATGAGCTAAAGCGCTTCTATAAGAGATTGAAGAGATGGAGGCAATCGTGAAGGAACCGCCACACTATACAATTCTCAGTGGTGTAATGATGAGCTGGAGTCAAGCATGTGAGAACCAACCAAACTAAGGGGCAATGAGTTCTCCCCTCAGTTGGTCTAAGGCAACCCATCAATGCCACACTATACAATTCTCAGTGGTGCAATGATGAGTTGGAGTCAAGCACGTGAGAACCAACCAAACTAAGGGGCAATGAGTTCTCCCCTCAGTTGGTCTAAGGTAACCCATCAATGATGGTTATGGGGCCAAGGTACACAATGCCTTTATGCCTATCCTCTAGAATAAAGGTGTTGAAGTTGATAGAGGAAGGCCTGTTGAAAACAAAGTAATGCGGGTTGTTTGTTTACTAGCACGAAAGACGATGCAAGGATGTGAAAGGGATTGGTACTGAGACACCAAAAGGGGAATAGAGGGTCATAAAATGATTAATTCAATACTCTCTTTGTTTAGAGAAAAAAGACATGGTTGACTTGGAAAAATATGTATAACTTGTGGTAATATCCGAGGAGGGATACAAAGGGATGGTTAGGGGACATAACTGCAATGGGATACTCACGGAGGGGGATGAGGGGTAGTGAGGTCAACACTTTGTGGGGGCTAACATCGAAAAGGTTCCATGGGTGACTCATTGCATAGTACTCTAAGCAAAGGCGACTAGGTATGCTGCCATAGGAGATCATACACGGTTTGCAGTAGTGCTAAGGAACATTGTTGTATTGGTTTACCAAGTAAAAACGATACTAAAGAGAAGAGGGGTCAAGGAGATAAGTGTCCAATATACAATCAAATGAGTCAACATAACTGTGATAGCAGATGGAAGGGACCATGGATAGGACACTGATGGTAATCTCCTTGGGGGTAGGTGAATGGTGGCAAAATAATGTAACTTTTACAGTATGGATGATGAGGAGGGCTTATAAAATGTAAAATGGAACATTTCATCTTAATGGGGGAGTTCCATGGGTAGGTCAATGAGTGAGAATGAAGAAGCATATGAGGCTATATTTAATGTCATAGACTAGATGAACTCCCATTCTTATGGGGAAAAAGTGGCATGGGTATCAAAGTGCACATTGGGTACTAATGAATGGTAGCCCATGCAAGCAAGGTTTTACTGTTGGAGAAGGGCAAATGCAATGTTGGCTAGGTGAGGCCACTTGTCCAAACAATGGGGGTCCTATAGGCATAATGGGATCAAACAAGTCTAATGCATAAGATGTTTGCATAGGGGAACTACTTATATGCTAGTTTGTGTGTAGAACAACAAAGTGATCTTGACACAACTTGTACCTGTACTGTTAGAAAGTGACAAGGAGGAAGGTCTTCCTGCATGCATGTGTCCTTGCATGCAAAAGACTTAAATAAAGAAGCCAATTGTATTTAATGTATTTTCCCTAAGTTTTACTTTGGAAAATATATTAAAATGATCTAATTATTAATTGACTTAATGGAACACTTTTTTATAAAGTGAAAGTGAAAAATATTTAAGTGATGGCTAATCTAATCTTTAGCCATTGATCTTATCGGAGGATCTCATCCATTGATTTGCAGTGAGATTAGGTTTTTCGCTTAGCCAATGAGTTAAAAGGAGGATCAATTGGTGGAGAGGACACACACACATTTTGAGAGAGAGATTCTCGCTTATAGCTGTCAGTTGGAGAGTGAGAAGAAAGTTTGAGAGAGAGAGTTTTGCAGAGAAGATTGAGAAGCAGAGATTTTGTGTGATCGATAGAGCATCCAGGAAAGAGTGGACCATACGGATTTGCAGAGGTGAGAGTCGAGGTTGAGTTGCAGAGGGTTCCGTACAACAGCGAGTCGTACAGATCGTACAACCGTACGGATTCCATACAACAGGCCGTACAACTGCGCAAGAGATCGTACCATTCAACAGGTTTTCTCAGTGAGTTTGTTGTGGTTCGATTTTGCCAGGTTGGGCATAAATCAATTTTCTGAAATTGTAAAAGCTTCACATTTTCTTAAATAAAATATCTTCTCAGACTGTTGCATCGGTTTTTCCATCTTGGGTTTTGTCCGGGGGTTTATACCCAAAAAGATTTGTGTCTATTGTGTGATTGATATTTCTCTCAGTGTTTTATTTCCACTGCATTTTATTCTGGTGAAGAAATCCATGTGTGGGTAATAGTAATAACTTGGGTGCATTGATTAATCCAACTACTCTAGCCCTAGAGTGGATTTTAAGGAAATTTAGATGGTATCAGAGCTCTTATGAGCAAATCTGAGAGAAAGTAGCAAGTTGGTTGGATAGATCATTGTCATATCTATCCAAGGGTTTACAGATACTATTCATTATGGCCGCACAATTGAGAGTTGAGGATAGAGTCCAGGGGGCACCGAACTTTCCTACTTGGAAAGAGAGGGAGTCAGTGATGCTGATGAGCACATTGATGATCAGAAGGTGGCTCCCACAGATCCGACAAATTTGGCTAGGTGGAAGAAGATAGATTCCGGAGCTATGTTGGATGGGGTGAAGGACCATATAGTCCCTCATCTGTCTGGGGAGAAGTCCGCATTAGAGATGTGGAAGGCTTTGGAGAGTCTCTACCAAAGCAAGAACAAAAACCGGAAGATGGTGCTGCAGGAGAGATTGCGCATCTCCAGGATGGCCAAGGGTGAAGGAGTGGTGCCTTATCTAACAAGGCTCACGCAGATTAGGGATGAGCTTGGAGCAATGGGCGACTGGGGATGAGAAGCTAGTTCACATAACCCTCGATGGTTTCTCTAAACCATGGGATGGTTTCTCTAAGCCATGGGACGTCTTTTTCAAAGGCATGGTGGCTAGGGAGAAGCTCCCTGACTGGCAGAGATTGTGGGATGAATTCGCACAGGAAGAGACCCGCATGGGTCAAGGTTTAGCGTCATGCAACGGTTCACCACAGATTGTGGATGAAGAGGCTCTAGCTCTAACAAGCAAAGGTAAGGGGAAGGCAAAGAAGAAGAAGGGTGGTAAGAAGAACTTGGACATGTCAAAATTCAAGTGCTTCATATGCCACAAGCATGGACACTTTGCTTCCCAGCGCCCAGAGAGAAAGAAGAAGAACAACACAAAGATGGCAGGTTCATCTGAGGTGGATGGTTTAAACAAAATTTTTGATGAAGACTTTTGCTTGAAAGCTTGCATGGCAAGTTCCATCAACAACAGTATCTGGTATGTGGACAGCGGTGCATCTTGTCACATGACAAGACATAGGTCGTTCTTCAAGAGCTTGAAGGAGGGTGGAGTGAATCTCCATATTGAGTTAGGAGATGATGTGTGGTATCAGACGCAGGGTGTTGGCACTGTTTCGTTTCAGAGGGAGTCTGGAAAGATCATCAGCTTTGCTGATGTGTTATATGTCCCAAGGATGACGAAGAATCTCATATCAGTTTCCACACTAGAAGACAAGGGTTTTCTAGTGACTTTTCGGGACAGGAAAGTATATATCAGTCCACATGGGTCAGATTAGAGATTGGACAGGATGATTGGGGTTCGGAGTGGGAAGGTTTACAGACTACAGTTTGAGCCTGCAAAGGCTCTGGTCAACAACAATAGTAGTGATGGTGAGTTATGGCATATGAGGATGGCACACTTACATCATGGTGCACTGAGGCATCTTAGACAGGCAGTTATTGGAGTTCCTTCAATACAGGAGGAGAAGCACAACCACTGCAAGGGTTGTGCTTTGGGGAAGAACATTAAGAAACCTTTCCCACATAGTGAGCACAAGTCTGAGGGGGCCTTAGACTTGGCGCATTTGGATGTATGTGAACCGATGAGTGTCCATTCTTTCAGTGGTTACAGTTATTGTGTCACATTCATTGATGACTATTCCAGGAAAACTTGGATTTATTTCCTGAAGGCCAAGTCAGAGATCTTCGAGCGTTTCCGAGAGTTTAAGACTTGTGGAGAACTAGACAGAGAAGAAAATTTGGATATTGAGGACTGACAACTGATAGAGAGTTCATGGAGTACTGTGCATTAGAGGGTATCAAGAAGGAACACACTATTCCTCACACCTTGCAGCAGAATGGAGTGGCGGAGAGGAAGAACATGACACTGGTGAGTGCAGCCAAGGCCATGCTATTTGACCAGGGATTACCACTATTCCTATGGGCCGAGGCATTTCGGACTGCAGTATATGTCCAGAACAGGTGTCCCCACACAACATTGGGGAGGAAGACACCTGAGGAGGTATTCACAGGTACTAGACCAGATGTGATTCACTTACGCATATTTGGCAGTATTTGCTATTGTCACATTCATGTTGACACTAGGAAGAAGTTGGATCCTTCTGGAGAGAAGGGGCTTCTAGTTGGTTACAGTGAGACTTCCAAGGCTTATAGAGTATATGTCCCAGCTCGCAAGAGGATCATTGTGAGCAGGGGATGTCCAGTTTGATGAGGGCATAGCCTTGAGAAGATCTATGGACTTACCAACACAGGAGCAACCAGTTGAGGACTCAGGAGTCAAGCTGGAGGAGTCACAAACACTGACACATGGCATAGGATCTGGTAGTCAGAGGGAGTCAGGTGGCCAGGATCCTCCTATCATTGATGTGGAGGATGAGCAACAACAGGAGGAGGATAATTAGCAGCCGTAACAGGTAGACACTAGGCCACGACCTAGGTGGTATAGGTCCATTGTTCAGGATTCCAGGCAAGTGAATCTCCACGAAGCTCCATGAGGCGGAGCAAACCACAAGATAGATTGAGCTATATGGCACTGATGACAGAGTTGATTGACTCTGAACCTTCTAGTTTCGAGGAGGCCGCACAACATGATGTGTGGCAAGAGGCCATGGTTGAGGAGTATGACTCAATCATGAAGAAGTATGGGAGGTTGCGCTGAGGCCATAAGGTAAAAAGGTGGTGGGATCCAAATGGATCTACAAGGTAGAGCATGCATCAGACGAAAGTGTGGAGAAGTACAAGGCACGCTTCGTGGCGAAGGGGTATTCGCAGAAGGAAGGTATTGATTATGAGGAAACCTTCGCCCCTGTTGCTAGGTATTCTTCTATTCGGACTATCCTATCATTGGGAGCAGAGATGGGTTGGCGCGTTCATCAGATGGACATGAAGACTGCCTTCCTCAATGGGGTTATTGAGGAAGAGGTGTATATTGAGCAACTAGAGGGGTTTAAGGCGAAGAGCAGGGAGTCGCATGTATGCAGGTTGCAGAGAGCTCTTTATGGGCTCAAGCAGGCACCTCGAGCATGGTACTCCAAGATTGACAGCTATCTACGAGAGATGGGTTTCTAGCTGATTGAGGCAGACCATAACCTGTACTTCTTTTCAGGTGAGGTACCTCTCATATTGGTACTATATGTGGATGATCTCTTTCTTACAGGGGATGAGAGGCTAATCAAGGACTGCAAGTCCAATCTTGCAGTGGAGTTTGAGATGAAAGACCTTGGGTTGATGCATTACTTCCTTGGTCTGGAGGTTTGGCAGAGAGATGGGTGCTTCTTCATTGGACAAGGGAAGTATGTAGTAGAGATCTTGAAGAGATTCGAGATGGAGGATTGTAGATCTATGGCCACACCTCTAGTTACCAACTGGAGGAAGATCGAATTTATCGGGATTAGAGGAGTTTGATCCTACACTGTATAGGCAACTTATCGGGTCGCTTATGTATCTGGTCAACACTCGACCATACATCAGCTTTGCAGTTAACTCTTTGAGTCAGTTCATGGTGAACCCTCGAAGAGTGCATTGGACAACTGCAAAGCACATACTTCGCTACATCAGAGGCACATTGGAGTATGGTTTGGTTTATGAGCGCAGTGGTAGTATAAAGTTGGCATGGTTTACAGATGTTGACTGGGCAGAATGTGTAGAGGATCGGAAGAGCACTTCAGGTTGCTGCTTCAACATTGGATCAGGGGTTGTCTCTTGGTTCAACAGGAAGCAGAAGTTAGTTGCATTGAGCTCAGCAGAGGCTGAGTACATGGTAGCCAGCATGGCTGCATGTGAAGGGATGTGGTTGAGGAAGTTGCTCTCAGGATTGTTCGAGAGTGAGTTGGAGACTGCTATAGTTCACTTTGATAATCAAAGTGGTATCAACATTTTTGAGAATCCAGTGTTCCATGACAGGAGTAAATACATTGACATCCGGTATCACTTCCTCAGAGATTGTGTTCAGAGAGGAACCATTCGGTTGGAGTACATTCAGACAGATGAGCAGGTGGCAAACATATTCACCAAGGCACTTTGCAAATTCAAGTATGTAAAAATCCCTTCCTCGTTGAGAGGGAGTGTTAGAAAGTGACAACAAGGAATGTCTTCCTGCATGCATGTGTCCTTGCATGCAGGAGACTTAAATAAAGAAGCCAATTGTATTTAATGTATTTTTCCTAAGTTCTACTTTGGAAAATATATTAAAATGATCTAATTATTAATTGACTTAATGGAACACGTTTTATAAAGTGAAAGTGAAAAATATTTAAGTGATGGCTAATCTAATCTTAGCCATTGATATTTTCGGAGGATCTCATCCATTGATCTGTAGTGAGATTAGGTTTTTCGCTTAGCCAATGAGTTAAAAGGAGCATCAATTGGTGGAGAGGACACACACACATTCTGAGAGAGAGATTCTCGCTTATAGCTGTCAGCTAGAGAGTGAGAAGAAAGTTTGAGAGAGAGAGTTTTGCAGAGAAGAGAGCCGATGTTGAGTGGACCGTGCGGATTTGTAGAGGAGAGAGCCGAGGTTGAGTTGCAGAGTGTTTCATACAGCGGCCGTACAATAGGCATAACAACAGCCGGTCGTACATACCGTACATCTGCATAGATTTCGTACAACAGGCCGTACAGCTGCGCAGGAGACCGTACCATTCAACAGGTTTTCTTAGTGAGTTTGTTGTGGTTTGATTTTGCCAGGTTGGGCATAAATTGATTTTCTGAAATTTTAAAAGCTTCATATTTTCTTAATAAAATATCTTCTCAGACTGCTGCACCAATTTTCCCATCTTGGGTTTTGTCCCAGGGTTTATACCCAAAAAGATGTGTCTATTGTGTGATTGATATTTCTCTCGATGTTTTATTTCCGCTGCATTTTATTTTGGTGAAGAAATCCATGTGTGGTTAACAGTAATAATTTGGGTGCATTAATTAATCCAACTACTCTAGCCCTAGAGTGGATTTTAATGAAATTTACATCTACATATATAAACAATATCAAAGCGTAAAAATGTATTTGGAAGTAAAACGAATAGTACAAGTAGCATATAACATAGAAGAATGGACTAAACTACATGCATTAGGGAGAAAAATGGGCTTCCTTGAAAAAGATCTTAATTACACAAATTTGACTTATGGAATTAAGAAGATCATAGAACTAGGGTTCTAATGGTGTGAATGACACCTCAAATGGTTGTCGTATGAGTTTGTATGTAGTAGGATTGCATGGAAGGGTTTTGTTGGTCGTCGCGGGTTTTGATTCCTTTTTCATGATGTTCTAGTGCAAAAGGAATCGATAAGTGTGACAACATCACACTTGAGCAACAAAATTGAGCGATGGCCCATCACACTTGTTTGAAGAAAAAGTGTGACAATGTCGCATTGTTTTTGTGAACAGGTGGGATGCCTCATCACAACTGGTCTTGGGAAAGCTGTGATGATGTGTTGCACTTTTCTTGAGAAAAAGCGCATACTAACTGGATGAATTGTTGGGCAAAAACTGTAGCCATGAGGGTGAGATGGAGAGAGGGGGACATTTTGGGGTTTTACATATAGAACTTCAAAATAACCCAGTTGTGCAGAGGGCACTAGCATGGTATGAGCTTCTCAAGCTTGTTGAGAACTCATTGATGTGGTCAAGTGGTCTTCTATCAATGAAGATATTTAAGTGTTGGCACTTGGACATTGAGGCCTTCATGGTATAGGGTGAGAGGATCGACCTCACCGCCCACCCCCCTTGCTCCCGCTCTCGAAGCTCGCTCCCAGAACGCTCCTGAAGCGCTCTCGAGGTGCTCCCTACCTCTCCTATACTACGTTGATAATTTGATGACAATGTTATGGTACCTCCCTTCTTTGCCAAGCTCCTATAAAAGCTGTTATGGTTGATGATTTGATGACAATGTTATAAGTTTTAAATAATATATGATTAATGTTATATGGTTTAATCCATGTTTTCTATAGCTAATTCAACATCCTACATGTTTTTTAGATTTAAATCCATCAAAATATATTAAAATATATACTATATAAAAAACGCTCCTCAAGTGAGAGCTTTTGAAAGTTTCGCTTTTTGCTCCGTTCTCGTTCCCTGCTCCACTCTCCCAACAACTTAGGGCGAGACAACCAATGTGGCCATGGGATGTGGCTGTGGAGGACTACTTTGAGGCCCAATGCATGATAGGGGCTTCGCTACATGACTCCATTTGGATGGAGGACAGATGATGCTAAGAGACACGATTTATGGCGACAGGCGTACTACGTGTACTAGGGTTGGGAGGAATCCATAAAGTGTCCAATAATCAAATGATGATCATTGAGCAGGTACGGGGTGACACCTATTTTGTGTGGGTTCAATGTTCTTGATTGCGTTTAAACGCCAACTTATTCACTACAACAGGATGGGAGTAGATTTTGGTTTCAAGACATTCATCTGCTTTTACTTTTGTAAGAGGGTGTGAGGAACCTGCAACAATTAATTAATGAAAATACACGAGATAGCAGTAAGAATAGAACTCAGAATCACTTTATTGATCACATGCCACTTTGAGGGGGCAACCTCCTTTGAGCAAGCTCAATACAAATAACTTCACGGTACTTTCATTGGCCTCAACACACACTTATATACTAAGTCTATGCCCAATATTATGGGTCAATACCATGGGATATATAATACTACAAGACGACTTACAAAGCATATGCGTCCAATACTATGGGTCAATAACGTGGGCTAATACAAACTATGGATCAACAAATACTACAGGACGACTTACAAAGCATATGCGTCCAACAACAATATACTAACAAAGTAAAGAGAAGGGTTGACACGGGTTCCTAACAGAGGGTTCCTACATTGCACCCCCATGTTGTAGTTTGGGATGTAAGGCCTATGGAGCCTCGAATGCGATGATGGGGTGACACGATGTCAATGTTGTGGGCAACATCTTCCATCATGACTTCTTCACTTAGTGACGACAACTTCCTATTATTATTGAGGACTACTCTTATGAGAGTATGAATTACTGAGGTGACCTAGAGTTACCTTGGTCACGAGGCTAAGCGTGGGGACCTGATGGTATGTATGATATGTTACCTTGGTCACAAGGCTAAGCGTGGGGACCTGATGGTATGTATGATATGTTCCATGTGGTTGTCACCTTCTTGAACGAGGACTTCAATGACGGTACAGGAGGAGGTTGAGATGTAAAGGATAAAACCCTTTGCAAAATTTAGAGGGAAAATCAAGGATGTTGAAGTAAGAACACATTTAAGGGCGTCAAAGGAAGCTTGAGCTTGTTTGTCCCATACAAAGGGGATGTTAGAATGTAACAAACGCAAGAATTCATGAACAATTGTGGCGTAGTTTGGGATGAAGCAATGTAAGAAGTTCGCCTTGCCTCGAAGGCTTTTCAACTAGCGCAAAATCTAAGAGGGGGGAGTTCAAAGATGGCTGGAGCCTTCAAAAGATCAATGGTGATTGCTTGCTTAGAGACAATGAATTCTAACAATAGATCAACAAGAATGCAAGACACATCCTTAACGGGTGTAAGTGAATGTTATATCGATGACACTTGAGGAACACTTTTGGAGGATGTTCTAGGTATTGTGATCGTTTCTTTGAATGAGTCGTGAGATCATCCAAATATGTTAGGATATATCGATCATGTCATGGAAATAGAGTGACATGGCACATTGAAAGGTGGCTCCAACGTTCTTGAGTCCGAAGAGCATGACTCGTTAGGGAAGGTTCCCATGGGGTGGTGAAAGCAATTTATACTTGTCTTGAGGACGATTTTGGATTTGGTTGTACCTTGAGAAACCATCAACCATCCATAAGGGACAAAGCCTTGTGTCTTGCACATGCATCGATAATGTGGTTGATAAATGGGGTGGGGAAGTTGGCCTTGGGATAAGCTTTATTTAGATCACGATAATCAATATGAATGTGAATGGTGCCTTGATTCTTGTTGACTAGGATCAGATTGGATACCTAGGGGGCATATGCAATTGGGTATGTGAAATCTGCGTTGTGAAGTTTATCAATCTCATCTTAGATGTTTGGAGCTTTTGAAAGATGGACCTGCATTTGCTTTTGGCACACTAGTTCAACATTGGTCCAAGTGTTAATGCAATGTTCCACTATAGCGGGGGTCAAGTCTTGGCATTTTGCCATTTTGGCATAGACTAGGCAAAGACGTCTCAAAATTCTTGAAAGAGAGCTTTGTAGGTTGCAACTTTCTCAGAAGTGCAGGAGGCACTAATCAAGATGTTTTCAGTGACACCATGCTTAGTTGAAATGTTCACTTTGATATTGGAGATAAATTGGCCATATTTCCCTCCTCAAAGGCAATCAGAGTAGGGATCAAGTTCTTGAACCAATCAACATGTCTCGGGGAGTTAAATTTTTTCAATTCGATTGAGAATTGGTTTGAAGACTCACCAAATGAAAAGGATTCACGTGGGAGGAAACATGCACGATGATGCATATCATCACGTGGGTAATCGAGATTGGTGAGAGCATCAAGGATTTATTCGTTGTTTCAAAGGGTGGGGAGAGAAAGATCAGTGGGTTGATCACTACAGTGGGTGATAAAGAGGGTGATGCATCTGATCAAGAAATGTAATAGATGGATACCAGACCTTCATTTGGTTAGTTGGGTGGGGGAACCTCTTCAATGATAATAACTTGAGGTTTTGAGGACCTCTATTGTAATTTAACCAAAAATGCACAAAACTTTTGGAGTTCAATGCAATGGTATGAATAGTGGCCATAGATGCCACATAATGCACATGGGTGGTTGGTACGCAATGCATATTCGCTATGTTTGGTATTGTTAGGAAGGGTGATGTGAACAATGGGGGTGTTTGCATAAAAGCTTTCTCATCTTGAACGTGGATGTCACTATGCAAAATAGGCAATTCGAGACACTAATGAGTGGGGTGACCAAGTATATCGTAGATGGCAGTGGGGGTAGGGGCTTGAGGGGCTGTTGTAGAAGGGGCGGTAATGACCATGTTTAGGGCAGATTGAATTGTCAAGTTCTTGGTTTTGCACCTATCCTTCTTTTTGGGAGGAGTTTTTGTGGAAGGAGGGGCCTCCTTCATAACCATGAGTGGTGGGGCATTAGGAGTACCAACTGGGTTAACGAGGGTTAAGGCTTCTTGGCGAGTGGGTTGGGGGTTCGATGGAGTAAGGTACCCAATAGGGAGGCCGAAAGTAAGTTCTGGGAGGTTAAGAGTAGCCATCATGACGGTTTCAACCATCCTTGGAGGGGGAAAAAGGAACAATGTTTGATGGATAGGCATTCTTGCCCATAGATGTCTTGCCATAGGCTTAGGGTTGGGTGAATTTTGCTTATGTAGCAGGAGTGTTTTCAGAAGTAATGGTGCATAACTTTGAAAACTCCTCTTGGCTTGTAATAGGGGGAGGCCTTGAAAATATTCCAATTAGAGAGGTGTCTTGGAAAGATTGCCTTTGGTAAACGAAGGCTTAGAAAGGTTGCCCTTGATTGCAAGCAAGATTTTTTTTTGATTATAGGCAACTTTGGGATCATGATAGGTAAGTCGATCAAGTATGATGATCTTCTTGTTACGAGGGAACATCTAGTCCAAACATAGTGGAAGTGACTTCTTTCACAATGCACATGTAGCTACAACCAAGGATGTTAGGATCTGATTGAGCATCAACAACCTGAATATCTATCAAGGCTATCTTACCAGCGAGTGCAATGGGAACGATTTGGAGAAGGCCTTGCAACTGAGGTCTATAGTTGTACACAAGTAATGTCATGAGGGACATGGTCAACTCGAAGGAACCTAGCTTCTTCTAGATATGGGTTGACATGACACAAGTGGAGGCTTCTTCGTTAATGATACATCGACGGATAATCAAATTTTTGATGGTGATAGAAACTTGGAAGGTTTTCGAAGAAGTCGTTAGGGTTCAACTTGAAGGTGATCATATGAGTGTCGAAAGGATCTATTTCACCTAATGCAGGCAAAAGAGACTTTTGTTGCACATGCCTGTTATGGAGAACTTCAAAGGTAGACATGCCAACGGGGGATTGAGTCAGGTCATTCACAACACTATAGTTATGAATGACTCTAACGCTGAGGTGATGGGTTGTGCAATGTACGAGAATCTTAGACATCTTCGGGATAAGGTTTGCATTATGTCGTGGTAGATGTAATGTGGTCCTTTTGGTAAGGGCGAATCCTTATCCTCATGGGAATTGATGGGTCTACTTGGCATGCCATATTGATCGCATCAAGTGTGGAGTTTGACATCGATGGAGGTCATGAAGATGTTTTGGAAGGATGGGTCACTTGGAGGTCATTGCTGACTTAATGGGGAAGTTAGGTTTTGTAGACCAAATCAACAACTATTTTTGGCCATAGCAGTTAGTGTTTGTCCACTTTCAACCACTATGCCTTTTTGGGAAGCGCACAACAATTAAGCGTAACCGATTTATGGTTTTGAGACCCCATTATGATTTTCGAAGCTTTTAGTGTGATGCATCGCAGTGCAATTTTAGGGAAAATCCACGACATTTTACTTCAGGTGAAACATTGACTTTGCTTTGTTTTTGGTCACATTGCTAAGGTCATATGGTGATGGAAATGGGGCTTATATTGTTGGGAATGATGTACAATGGTGATGTTACTTATGACAAGGCAGGTGAGTAAAATTAGGCTGTTAAAAAGGTCAAAGCCAATAGGTCTGTTAATAGTGATGCTCTCTATCCCTAATTAATTTTGGCTTGTAATTTAACAATCTTGAGCTACATATTTGTGAGGTTATCGAGATAAATGATTGTTGTTGGTTGTGTGTAGTTTTGATGTATATCGTATTTGTATATCATGTTCTCCTTTCCTCCTTACTTGTGTGGATATAATATAGTTTAATGCTTTGGTAGCCTTATGTAAGTCTAGAAGTTGGAATTTAACCTTGGCAAGACCATGGTCATGATTTTCAATGCCACTCTTTTAACCTTGATAAGATGGAATCTCACCTTCACACTCAAAACTTTGGTGAATGGGCATCTTTGGCTCTTATATATACACTGGCATTCATTTTTTAGGGTCCTAGACTGAATTTATGCTCGATAATAGAGCTTAGACTTTGCAAGGGTTAAGCGATATGGCAATATGCTTCCTTGTTACTTCTTGAGAGTGTTTTATGCTCCTCTTCTAGAATGTTGGCACCAAACATGGGTTATTTGATACTCTGATCCGTCCTTCAATGCGTTTTGAGAGGTTTCAAACTTTCTTCCTTTCTTGTGCCATCTATTCTTAGTAGAGAATGCCCGTGGAGATTATCTACATAGAGTTCACACATTGTGCTTTGAAACTGTGATTGACATTTCTTTTTATGTTCAAAGGTTAGGTCCATGGTAGGTACCCTCTTGTGAGAGAGGGAAAGTTGTCCTAGCATTATGCTTTTACAGGGTCATTGCCTTAGACCATGTTGAGTGGAAAAGAACAACTTGTTGGTGTGCAAATGTCTCTTCCAAAAATCAAGCATCTCCTTTGATCACCTATCCCCCCTAGTTTCTTACTTAATGCACCCAAACTTAATCTTTCAAAGGGAAAGATTAACAATGACTATTTGGAAGATCTATACAATATTTATGTCTATATTGTCAACACCTAAAGTTGCCAGGAAACGTGGGTGCGGGGGCGGGGACGCCACTTTTTGAAGTAGGGTACTTGGGTTCATTGGGGTACTATATATATATATATATATAAGTAGTTGTAACAAAACAATAAAATTAAAAGTTAAAAACATGTCACATGCATATTTCTTCATAATTCAATGATTTATCATTCATTCAACATTCCCATTGGAACATAAAATTTGATATCAAGTGGAAGTTATATTATGATTCCATTGTCATACTACATTCAAAAAACACCAAACAGTGATTTCATTCAATGATTTTGCTTGCTGTAACAATGTAACCTTGTCGTTGTATTCAACGTGGAAAGCCCTTCATGGTTTCACCAAACACTATCGCTGCGGAAAGCCCTTCACCAAACGCTGCCGCCGTTGAATGAAATGATCATGAGATGTTTGAATGGCAAATTATGATGTTTGAAGAGTTTGGGGGTCGTAATTTTAGGTTTTGGAGGGGGGCACCTTTCCCCCCTTCCTTTTATTTATTTCACTGCTTAAAAAATCAGGGTACTTCGTCCCCTCAACCAAACGAACCCATTTTTTCAAGCCGACGTCTCGTTTTCCTCAGTCAAGAACTTGGCCTGTATGGGTTCGCCAACTAAGAACCCGCACCTGAATCAGAGATGTGGGTTCGTGAACCCGGTGCGGGGACGCGAACCCTACCCTCGGTTATGCGAACCCATGCAACTAAGGTCAACACCCAAAATGAATTTCATCAAAACTTATATTGAGCATTCAATAGGGATGGTTCATGCGATACATTACAAGGTGAACTCAAAGTTAAGAGTTCAAATTTCAACATCGACGGTTTGTGAGTGCTAAATCAAACTTGGCTTTTGGTTGCAGATCTTTTATTGCTAAAGAGTTAAGGGATTGGAGAAGTTCTTGGTAGGTGGTTCATAGGAGATACATCCAGGTTCATAGGAGATACATCCAGGTTCATAGGAGATACATCTAGAAGACATATCATTCCCTCCTCAGTGCATTGATGGACAAGTTTTCATGACATATTGATTGCTATTTTGGAAAGTTACTCTAGGGCTATTTTAGTAGATTTCCCTCGTGCCTACAATTGACATGCAATGTTTGGATTATGCATGGGAGGATTTAGAGAGTGAAATGGGTATTCTTAGATCCTCGAGTTGGCAATTTTTAGAACTTCGTTGTTTTCAGCAGTTGATAACAGTTTTAAGCACCCAGTTGATAGTTTTCGAAAAGGGTAATTTAAGATTTTCTAGATATGCAATCTTGGAAAAATTTATCATTCTTGAAATATGATTGTAGGTTTGGATGCCTTTTGGGCAGTTAGAAATTTTATCATTCTTGAAATATGATTGTAGGTTTGGATGCCTTTTGGGTAGTTCTGCACATGGTTTTGTTTTGGTGGCATTCTGAGGTGGTTAAGGCCTTGGTCAAAGTTGGTCAAAGCTTTGTAAAAAAATAGAATATTGGGGCTTATGGAGAGAATCACATTTTTAGATACCTAGTATTGAATACAACATGGGGATCAAATTTGAGGGCAATTAGAGATTGTGAAATTTTGTTTATTTTTAGCCTTGGGATTTTTAGGAATTTGATGCTACTTTTGGAAACCCATTATGTTCATCAACTTTAGGGTCGAATTCCAGGTCATTTTGAGAAGTAATTTTTGGTAAATTTTATGAGGTTTGAATCTATTTAGAACATTATAGGAGGAGTTTTGGTGGGATTTCTAATTTTGGAGATCACTATTTATAAAAATTGGCCTAACTCGAATTGGGTTAAGCTAAAGTTGACCCTAAAATGTAATGGCCAACCCTTGAATTGGTATGACAATTCGTACCATGCTGAATTAGTTGATTCAACTAGTTCCCCAATGAGCTCGGTTTGTGGTTAACTATGGCAAAAAACTAGAAAAATAAAACAATTAAAAAAGCAAGAAAACCCTAAACCCCTTGGCCTTGCTTCCCCAGATCCCTAAATAATGTCTTAAAAGGAATCTGTGGTGGGCTCCATTTGGGTGGACTTTATATTTTTGGAGACCACTATTTATAAAAACTGGCCTAACCATTGGGTGGACTTTATATTTTTGGAGACCACTATTTATAAAAACTGGCCTAACCAGAATTGGGTTCTGCTGATTTTACCCTAAAATACAATTGCAACCCTTGAATTGGTTTGACAATTCTTTCCATGTTGAATTAGCTGATTCAACTAGTTCCCCAATGAACCCGGTATGTGCTCATCCATGGCATAAAACTAGAACAATAAAACAATAAAAAGCAAAAAAACAATAAAAAGCAAAAAAAACCCTAAAATCCTTAGCCTTGCTTCCTTAATCCCCTAAACAATGTTATAAAAGGAATGCTTCTTTTATATGCCTCACATGAGTAGACATTGTGTATTTGGTCTCTAATGATTTGGATTTACATTGATGTACACACACAAATTAAAATTTTGAAATTTTCACATTTGATGTATTTAGTAAATTGGTGCATAAACTGAGTCGATCTATTGAGTTGATTCCAAGTTTGATTGGCCACTTCCCCTCAATTCAAGGATGGTACTCGAGGTAAATTGTTTGGTTTTAGTTTTGGCAAACCTAATGTAATATCCTTGACCTGAAATCAGATGATATTATCTCAATCTAGAACATCGCAATCAGAAAATTGCATAACAAAAACTAGTCTTCAAAACTAGTTGAGATGAAACTAGTCTTGAAGAATGATTCACCTACCCAAAGCTTGACTGATGGACACCTTTGGATTTGCCAAATGTACTGGGGAGTGTGCAGCAGCAAGGACAACAACATCAAGGCTAACGTCTGAGTTCTAAGCACAATGTACTGGGGCCATTTATATTTTGAACATCAGCCAGGCTAAAGTTTACTCCAAGGCTGCCTGGGCACACCAGCATATTCCTACTAAATTCTTTCACTTACACTTGACATCAACCAGAGGTGTATAACAGGTCATAACCCCCTAATATACTGCTGGACAAGTTTCAGAGAGGTTTTGGGAGGTTCTGGCAGTGTCTGGAGTCAAGGGGAGAAAGAGATCTAGGCTGGACTGCTCAACTAGTTTGTTTCCAGGCTCTTCCAAGCAGGCATAGAGGGTCACGAAAACTCAGTCTGAGGCTTGGGTTGGATTTATTAATGTCTTAAGGACCTGTAATGACTTGTAGGACAAAAAATAGATAGCCAGAGGCTATTTCATTAAAGTTACTGCAAAACTAGTCATGAATTCATGCCCAACGAGCTAGTCTTGAAATATACAAACACAATCAACCTCTTAAGGCTCTTGAATATCTGATTTTGGACTTGGAATGGATTCTCCAGACCATTAAAAACCTAAAACAACCTTCAAAAAGGAAAATGGTTTCATATAACTCAGTATATTACAATTCCTGGAAAACTAGTCAATTAAATTTGCACAAAGAGCTAGTGTTGAGAATTATCGACTCAAACAACCTCTAAGGCTCTTGAAATCTTCTTCTGATATTTAATGTAACTTAGACATGACATTAATAGCAGTAACAAATACTCACTAAGCTGATTAAACAATAAACATAAGTCTTGTGACTTTATCTTCACAGAGAGTCATTAATAGTGAGTTATTACAATGAATGGAAGAATGTTACAGAAGAGTAAGAAGAGGAGATGTTGACACTAAATATGATCTGTATGATGATAATGATCTGCTGACTGCTCATGGGAGGCGCATTGATTTTCTGTAGCTTCTTGCAAGCTCTCTAGTTGATTTCTCTCTCTCTCAATGAAACTCATTAAAACTCATTAAACTCGCTTGGATCTCTGCATCAATTTTGAACAGTGTTATAAAAAACGGCCTGGAACCGGCCAAATCGGCTGGTCCAACCGGTTCCAAGGGTTTTCCGGTCTGACTGTTTGATTCAGCCCATTTTTTACTGGTTCTGTATGGAGCGGGGCGGTTTCCACCAGGAACCTCCCGGTTTCGTACAAACCGACCAGTTTTCTCAAACCGACTGGGTTTCGTATGGAACAGGCCGGTTTCATACCGGGTCTTTCTAGGGCAAAAAACATACGTTTTGATTTTTTTAAAAAAAATTAAAAAACCAAAAAGTTTGGGCATGTCGGCCACATCCACTAACCTAATTACCATACAATCACTATATATTGATGCGGGGACCCTCAATTGCAATTACGATTCATAATCATCTTTGGATTTTTCTAGGCTGAGCATACGAATTACGAAGTTAGGGCAACAGGGCGTTCGGGAGTTTGGAATCGAATCTCAATTGTGGGCCATGACACAACCGAATTTTGGTTTTATACACTGTTGCATGCTATATACATGAGAAACTTTGCATATTTGTGTATAATGGTTTGAATTCACATGGATGCACATGAATATATATTTATTTTTTGAAAATATGAATATTTTATGTATTTTTGCTCAATCGGTTTTTTTCCCGGTTTTTGTCTGGTTCCGATCTGGGTTCGGGTCCTAGGGTCGATCGGTTTGACCACCAGTCCGGTTCTGATAACATTGATTCTGAGGACTGATCTACACATGAAATAGATGGTTCAGATCTGCAATTTGACTCAGTGATGAAGACTGGATGTCATCATCCTCTCAGTAGAAGCAGGGGCACATCTCCCAGCTAAGACTAGGGGCACACCTTCCAGGTCAATGAGGCAAAATTGCACTCAATTCAAATCACAGATTCACAAATGATCAAAAAGATGTGAAATGGAGTTGTCATCCTTCTTTTATAGATTGAGGTGACTTGTTGACCAAGTAAGATAGGCTAAGGTGCCCTCATGGAGTGGTTAAGGTTGCTTTGCTTTCTGCTTTAGCTTTTGCCTTGCTTTCTGCTTTTGCTTTATCCCACTTTTGTTTTTTTATCCTGCTTTTTCTTGCTTTTCTACCTTATCCTGCGTTTTCTTGCCTTTATCCTGCTTCTCTACCTTATCCTGCGTTTTCCTCCCTTTATCCTGCTTTTCTGCTTTGTCTTGCTTTTGTCATGCTTTTCTGCCTTGTCCTTCTTTTGTCCTGCTTTTTTGCTGTGTTCTGCTTTTCCTGAGCTTTGCTGCTTTCCTGCCTTGTGCCAGCGTTTCTTCTCTTTTTCCTACCTACCTTGCTTTGATTGCTTTATCTTTATCTTTCCTTCCTTTGTCCTGCTTTTTCTGCTTTTGTACTGCTTTGACCTGCTTTTGTCCTGCTTTTCTGCTTTATTATGCTTTTCTTGAGCTTTGCTGCTTTCCTGCCTCGTGTCAACTTTTCTTCTCTTTTTCCTACTTTCCTTGCTTTTACTGCTTTATCTTTCCTTCCTTTGCAAGTTACCTCTTAGTTAACCTTATCCTCTAAGGCACACTTGTGGAGCATTATCCACTTTATTCCAAAATAAAAATATCTAATTAATAAAAATTACTTCTACCAAGTGCATTTCTTAGGGTAAAAATAAAATTAAACTTCCTAACTAATTAATGCCTTAACTTCAGAATTAACCTCAAGTGCATGAAATTTCCTCCTCAACCCAAGGGATTGGTTGGGCTAGGAACTCCTTCCACTAAACATCAATGAGCGGACATGGCACCTAATGTAATGGGGACATCAAGTGAGGATCACAATATTTACAGAGGCAACCGGTTTGAGACTTGACCCCATGACCTCTTGCTTGCAATTCACAACACAACCACTTGAGCTAACCCATCGAGCTACCTATGGTGTGTCACTTGAGGAAGCTTCCTCAACATTGCTGTGGGCCACACACTTCTTATTCATGGCATAAAGTAGTGCGTTGCCCTTTGAGTACAAGTTTGACTTTCATAGTGTCTATCACTCCCAAGTTACTTTCTATTTTTATCTTGGCTGCCCTAGGATCTTTGAGAGTGATTGGTGTGTTCCTACTTGTCCGGGTACTTGTTTGTTCTAGACCCTTTGGCAATAAAGATCTATCAAGTACTCTTTTGGCGACCATTCTTGTGTTCATTTGTGTAAGAATTTCTATGGTTTGTAAACTTGTACTTGCTCTTATTGCATTCTTAATAGGAAATTGAGTAGTAGGAATCAAATAATTTTGTTTCCCCTACTTGCATTTGTTACATTCATTTTTGCCTCCATATAAGGCACCGGTCAATTTATGTGGTTATCTAATCATTTAAAATATACAAACTTAATTGGTTTTACTTGATTTATATGCACATTTGAGATGGATTTGTTTAGATAAGGCCCTAGCACCAAAATATCTTGCTACACACTAATAATCACACACAAAAACACAAGGTAGCAAGCAAACAAGCATGGAAGAGAAATCAAATAATACCCACTTGAAGCAATTCGACTTGATGACTTGAAGCAATTTGACTTGATGATCAATGCCTATGCCCATGGCATTATGGAGTCACAAATGGATTCACTGGGCTTCGAAATCGATCCCAAATATAGAAATAAAACTTGACTTAAGTGAAAACTACCCAATAAACCTCAACATGCATTTAACAAAAGTTTTGGAAGATAAATTTTATTTATAGTGACAACTAGTTTTCAGAGTCAAAGATCCGGTTGCTCACCTGGATTCAGAAGTTTGGTGGAGTTCTTTCTCCTCACCCAACATCACTAAATAGATCCCACTTTTGCTTCTAGCCGAGATGCACTTTTTGTCCTGTGAGCTTCAACCTGCAAAACAAATGAGCAAACAATTAGAGAAGTGAATCACACTAACCAAAAGATAAACTCACAATTTGCAAATCGAATTAGCAAGCAAAGGAA
This sequence comes from Larix kaempferi, assembly GCA_027924585.1. NCBI lineage: Eukaryota > Viridiplantae > Streptophyta > Pinopsida > Pinales > Pinaceae > Larix > Larix kaempferi. Next base: position 4,567,130 of record BSBM01000092.1, on the reverse strand, counting down.
ATAGCAAGAAATGAATAGCATATGCAAATCGATTTCATTCACAGAAGAAACCCCTTGTCAAAGAGATAAAGTTGCCCAAGTCACCCTAGGCAAAATCGTCCTCTTCCCTGCAAGCGAAATACACAATATAAATCTCCAAGGCAAGAAATAATCAAGATCTAGTAGTAGAAGGAGCTCAAAAAGAAAGAAAATCTATCAAACACATCCTTGAATTAAGATATTTGCACCACAAGAAGTTTTGATATTATTTTTGCTGAAAATGAGCCAAGAGTCCCTTTACAAATGAGGAGCTCTTTCTCTTTTAAAGATTAAGAGAGGCAAAACCCCTAACTCATCCTTATACAGACGATTGAGATTATAAGATGCCAATACATGATCAATGGTTGAGATTTGATCTCATTTGATCTTTTTAATATAGATGGAAATGACCATCTCTTGGAGGGGGTTGAATTACCTCCTATTGCCCAAGTTTGTCCATTGAGTCCTCTTGCTTGATCACATCGATCTCTTCCTATATAGCTAAGTCTTTAGCCTCGGTTTGTTTTGTTTGTTCACTTTTAATTAATGTCCAAAAATTCTTACTCTTGAGAATGTCAATCATCCTTCTCTTCCAAGAGAGATAGTTAGTACCAATTAATTCAAGAACAAAAGCTACTTCAAAATTCATAATGATGAATCAAGAAACTAAACCCTAATGCAACAATATAAGAAGCCAAGATTTAGAAGATATAGTGAATAAAACCAGAAATTTATCATCAATAACGAAACCCAACAACAACTTACTGACGGATTTGTGAACCTAAGGTAATGAAAATGAAAATAAAAAAGGTTTCGACAAAGAATTTGTCTAAAAACAAGGCCCACATGCTTTCCTTGCAGACATGGTGCGTGCGTAACAAGGCCCACACGCTTTCTCTTTGTACAATGTATGTGTATATGCACTTCCAGTGAAGGAAAGGTGCATGGGTACTTGAAAGTTGAAACAACCCAAAATTGTAATTTGCCAGAAGCATTCATCGTCCTGAATGAAAACTTGCGACAAAATCACAACTAGAGACGAACAAACAACCAGATTTGTTGCAAGAAAGAAGATCCTTGATATCAAGTTAGTATCAATGTTGCAAAAATCATCTCGGCGAAAAAATGGGCAGGGTCCAGAAAACATCGTTTCGGAATATCTCGGGAACACATTGGCAAAGATAGACAATATATCGACAAACTTAAAAAAATACAAAAAATTCATTTTTAAACTTCTAAAGTAACAAGAACATCAAATAAACACATTGCCACATGAATATGGAAATAAAATTGATATATAAGATATATAAGATGTCTAGTGATACATCACACATAAAAAATGAATCGTGTCCTAAATCCCGAGTCATAATTTTTTTTATAAATGTATCTCATGGTCATCATGATGACTCATCACCAATGAAATCAAGTAAATAAACTATTGATTCCCTCTACCCCTTTTATGGGTAAAGGTAATCGTTGTGGAAATGGCTCTCCCTCTAGAACTAGGAGTAGGTGCCCTTGAGGCTTGTGGGCCTCGTATCGAACTTTGACGTCCTCTAGAAGAAGACCTTGCAAAATGATGTCCTCTAGAAATTGAGGAAGACCCTCAAAACTGATATCCTGTAGAAGAAGAAGGTAGAGTAGGTAGACTCTGATCAAGTTCTCTACCACTGCTAGTGCTACTACTAGGTCTATCTCCCTCTAACTTTGACTGTGGCTCTGACAGTGGCACACTCCCAAATTCAGTGTGAAACTGAAAATCCTTTGGAACATCCTCATCCAGAGCCTCTGCATCATTATCAGTATCATGATCATTCTCTATTCAATCACGGGCTGCCTCCTTAACAGGTTCCTCACACTCCACCCTCCACGTAGCAGTGGTGTCAATCCCATCTTATGAAATGGCTTCGCGTCAAGTTTTCTCTCAATCTGCTTCAACCACAACCTGATATTGTAGTAGACGTAGACCACATCATTAAGGTGTTAGGTATCCAACCTGTAGGAAAATCATACATTATAATACATAAATTAGAAGGTAAAAGGGCATAAAATTATAAATTACAATTTAATAATTTATAATGAATTTGAATTTCTCTAACCCGTTGTGCTTTTTGGTGTGTACTTTTTCAAATACACTTCAGTTCCGCTCACAACTGGAAGAGCTACATGTCTGGCTAAGCACCCGAATGGAAAGCATCTGTAGAATAGGTACTCTGGAGCCATAATTCTCCCACCAAGTATCTACAACAAATTAGAGAAACATAAGAAAAGACAATGAAATTTAAAACAAAGAAAGAACTTAAGAAGAGAATGAAATTTGAAACTTGAAACTTGAAACAAGGTGAAGCTTACCTGGTATTATGTTGGTCCCGTCATTAATAGCCATCTCAAACCCAATTAATCCCATTGCCCTCTTATAGAGTTCCAACTCTTGGGAAAGCTTTGTACGATTAGCTGCACTTGGCACCGTCCTTTGGACACACTTGTAGAATCCATCCATAACCTCTGCATCAAACCTAAAGCCATAGGAGTAAGAGAACGCAGGGTTGAGGTATAATCCTGCAACATCAATCATCCTCCATATCATTTGTTGTCTCTCATGCCCCTGATCTCCCTTGCCCTCATAATAGGCACAAATGGATAATTTGGCCCTATCCATGGCCTCATATAAGTAGCCCATCGTGGGCTTGTCTCCATCAACCAAGCGAGGAACCTTTACCAAAGGTTCGGTGATGGTGCACACCTCCTTCAACGCATCCCAAAAGCTCTCATGGTATGTAATTAGCTTGAAGGTTGCTTGCCCCTCTGGTCTAGTGATAAATGATAAATCACACCATTAAGGTGAAAGGAACATTGCATGCAAGTCCCACATAGAACTCAAGAGAGACCGAAGAGAAATAAGGCTAGAGGCAAAGCGTGTGATGGGAGGATGCACCAACTCTGTCACTTGTGAACTGTCTCATCAAGCTAAGCACCGTTGCATGATCGTATATAAATTTTGTGATTCTCTGCGCTAAATCAATGGTATCCTTGATCCATTCGATTTTTCTTATATCCCCTGAAAATCAAATCAAGGCAATGAGTGGTACGAGTCTAGAACAGTTTAGGATACCTGAACATAAGCATCCAACCAACAACCACATAATTCGTAGCATTGTCTGTTATGACTTGGACAACATGCTGCAGGCCTATATCTTAGGTGGACCCATCCAACAAGTCACATAGTAATGCTGTATCTTTGACATGTGCAGATGCATCCACGCATTTCAGAAACATAGTCCCCTTGGAACAATGAACCAAGAAATTGAGAAGGGTCCTACCATTCCTATCGGTCCAACCATTTGATACCACAATGCATCTTGTGAACTTCCATGAATGCCAAAGCTCCTGCAACCTGCGAGTGCAATTGACCTTTTCATTTTGAAGGATGGGCCCTCTCATCTCCTCATAAGTTGAGGGCTTATACCTCGGTCCATCAATAGCAGTTGCCTCACTCATGGACACATAGAATGGGTTCTTGGCAAAGTTGAATGGAATATTACTCCATAGCAGGTATTGACCCACAAGTTTGTCTGCCTCTTCTTTCTCCTTTACTTTTACCATGGACCTTATAACTAGGTGTGGATCTTGGCACAAAGAAAGGTGATGTTTCCGAAGGCATTGTGGACTGTGTGGAGTGGGTATCCGGACCTGTCCCTTTAGTCCCCACTCCCACTGTAAACCTAGATTTTGAAGCCATTTCTTTTCTCAAGGCCTCCTTGAACTATTTCTTTTGCCCAATTCCTTCAATTGCTTGTCTGGTCTTAACAATGATTTCTTGGGTTGTTTTGTTGCAAGGGCCCACATCATGCCTTGTAATTTATGCAAGGTGGTATTTTAGCCTACTTATCCCACCCGCCATTTTCTTCCCAAATAGATTGCAAGTAAGAACCTGCCGATTGTCTGGGTCAACATGTGTGCCTCACTCCCAGGATGGATCCAAAGCCTCAACACCTTTTATATGGAAAAAATGAACCCAAGGAAAGAGAAAAACATTTTTTAGCATATGTGATTGATGGAAATTTTAAAAACAACGATAAATCAATAATACATTTAGCATCCAAACTTGGTTTTGAAGAGGAAAAGAAATGGACATTTTTGTATGGATTTCTATGGGCCTAGGGCAAGAAAATCTCAAAAAATGTTTTTGGTCATACATGATTGCTGCAAATTAACATAACAACAACAAAAATATGGTTTATGATCCATTAAAATTCGGTTATGAAGAGGGAAAACTCATTGACATTGCAAAACTATAAAAATCTATCTTGGAAAAATTAGAAATGATGGCCAATTTTTTTTACACACCTTCAAATGTGATAATTGCTGAAAAGACTCCCAAATTTCAATGCCCAATCTACGATTTCAATCCTCGATGGCAAATGATTTCAAGTGCAAAACCCTCCTTGAGAAAATGTGTGATGATGCTCTTCTGCTCCTCGCTGTAATTTGCAAATGACCAAAAAAAGTGAAAATCGGCTTTCAGAACCCCCGTTCTGGCTCGACCACTTTTTTCCCATCGACTTGTGATTTCTCGGAGAAAAAATTGTGATTTTTTTGACAATTTTTTACCGAAAATTGGTCGGCAGTTGGACTCGTGATTTCTCACAATGTCTCCGATTTCTTGGCGATATTTGCAACACTGGTTAGTATACAATGGATTTCAACTAAGATCTACAGGAAAAATCAAGAAAAACTTGATTTTTTTTAAAATAAATGGTGAAAGTTCGGATTTTGAGAAAAAATCTCAGACATGTAGAAAAATGCCTAGATCTAAAGAAAAAACACAAGGGTTAGATATATCTGGTGGCAAATCTACTAGAGAAGGAGGCCTCCGAAAAAAATTAGAGGATCTTGGTGCTTGTAAAAAAATTTAACAAAAAAATACCAAAGAAGGTAGAGCATAGTAACCAATTTTGATACCATGTTAGGATATTGAGAAATATGTATAAACATACAACGGTATATTTGCTAACATGCAAATCAATAGCAAGAATCTATTAGTCTTGACTTCTATCTATACAAGCACCATATAATCAAAATAGTAAGTGAGACACAAGAGAAAAGGAAATAGTACACCAGACATACGTGTTAAAACCCCACATCCACAGGAAGGTATGGTCTTCTTTATTCTTTTAAAATCTCCAATCTTACACTTGAGCTCCACTCCATATATGCTAATTACAACTTTATAATAACATCACAACATAATAGCTAGAGGTATGGAAGAACTACATCCCATAATATATGTGGGATAAATGATTTTCCACCTCCTTATATAATGAACGGTAATAGGAGAATATTTCTCCATGATGCATGGCTAGCTCCTCTTACATAAGATGGAGTCAATTATGCCTTCCTTTGCTAGATAAGACATCATAACATATTATGATATCACACTAGACATCATTACACATTCCAACAAAATTTAATCTAAACGACAAAACATCCATGTATTCCAATCAAACATTGATTATCTAAGTCACATGACACAAGGACATGGAGGATACAAAAATACGAGTGTCCGACACGTACACAGTGACCCCTGGAATCAGGACATGTTCTCTCTCTCTCTCTCTCTCTCTCTCTCTATCTATATATATATAGATCCATTTAAAAAAAAAACTAGAACATTTACAAATATTCAATAGAAATTAGAATCAATACACATTACACATTCACAAATCACAATATAGCCATAGGCGATGGCTCAAGATGTCGGAACCATATTTCTCATTAAGTCATCAAAATCAAAATGTATTACATAGATGTCGGAATGCCACTGGAAAATAGTAAATACAAAAAGGGGTAGATCAAGATGGAAGAATCTCATCTATCAATAGTCCTCCATTCTTGAATCAACAAACTCATCACCGCCCTCTTCTTCATCCTCCTCCTCCTCTCTGCCCATCTGACGATCTGCATCTGTTGGTGTGGAGGATGACCCCTCCAAAGGATCACTATCATCAAAAGTGATCGGCTCTAGCACTGGATCTTTAAGATCCATGTTGGCTAATGCTAACTCAGTATTGCTGTCCAAACCCATATCATCAGGAAAGACACCCCACATCTTTGTCTTTCCCTTCACCCACTCCTCCCTCTTCTTGTAAATAAGATGAAGGTTGGAGTGCACATACACCATTGTCTCTGCCCTGGACTGGACTGCTCAAGTTTGCTCTTCTTCAAATTGTACAAGTTCCCATATGTGCTCCAATTCCTCTCACAACAAGAGGATGAAGTAACTTGAGAGATGACCCTCAAGGCTAACTTCTATAGAATAGGGCATGTTGCCCCTTGAGTTGCCCACCAAACATAGGGTTTCTTAACCCCCCTGTCTTTGAGCATATCATAGCCTCCAAATCTCCCACTGGCAGTGGAAAACTCTACAAAGCCCTCCTCTCCTGTGAAATCTCTCCATCCATGTGAGGAGGGACTCTGTGTGAGGGCCTCGGCCCACCATTGAGCCAGTCATGACTGTAGAACTTGGGGTTCAATGAGTGGGCCAAGCAATGCAAAGGTGTGCAATTCTTATCACACATGGAGATAAGAATATTCTGTATGGTGGACCATAAGTTTTCTGCCGATGTCTTATACTCGGCACACTCATTCTCCAAAACAATGATCCTCATGGACTCAATCATGGAAATCCCACTCCTCATAAACATCTTGGGCTGGTCTGTGTCTGCAAACCACAACAAAGAAATGACTGGCTCCATGATCTTAATGGGTAGATCTACCCTCTCCCACCAACCATCATCTAACACTGTGTACTTTACCTTTTTTGAAGCAATCTGATCCGTTTTTCTCCAAAAAGACCAAAACTCTGAAATAACAAATTTAATTCAATGACAACTATGTTCCAAAAGATAAATTAGATATGTTCAAAGGAGTACAAGGGGATTTGATCACTTCTTGACACCCCTACTGCATATAAGAATGCTTGACAGCTGCCACTAAGACGAAGATATCAGACTGGAAGAAAGTAGGAGGGGAGTAGTAGATAGGAAGCTTAAGGAAGAGACCGTTGATCTGCTCCTCTTGCTACTTCTGAATTAGTTCTTTAAGTAAAATCTGAATCTTTATTAGAAAATTAGCTTGTTTTTCTCCCAAGGAAAAGTCCACCTTATTACCAAAACATATTTCATGCCAAAATCGAAGTAACTTTTTCTCAAAGATAGATCTGCCAATTAAAACTTGAATAAGGCTCATGATGCCTCTGAGGCTGTCCTGTCTATAGGATTGGTTTGTTCTTTCTAAAGTTGAATTCTCTTTTCAGAATAGTGCTCCAATCTGGCGTGATTGGAATTTGAGATTCCCATGAAAGTGCCTCTCCTGTACTAGAAAAAATCCTCAAGAAGAGTAATAAACAAATCTAATCTTATGCTAAAATTAGCCTTGATGGCAGCACCAATATGCTGAGATAGCCATCACAAAAACAATGCTGAATATGAAAACTTGCCATGCCCTTCTTTGTCTTGGTGCAGACCAGAAATAACACAAAAAAGTCAGTGCTCTTTAGGTACTAAAGGCAATGCACCTTGGTTCGAAAATGAGCATCAAGCTAGCTCAGAAAAAAAGGTAGCATCCTTCCTTTCTTAAATTATCATCAAATGATCTGGACATCAACACTGCTTCCCTGGTGCAAATCAACGGCAAATCTGTCCTGAAGTATAGTGCTTTTGTGGTCATTAGTTGGACATTAATTAAATTATCTCATCTCATCTAGTTATCTTATCTACTGGTATAAACTCCTTGAGACCAGGGTCTCCACTTTTAAAAAATTAGAATAAAGACGGTGCTCCAGGCTTGGAAACAGCAATAAACAGTGCCTTAACCTCTGGCTCTTCTTCTATCCTATGACTTCTTATTTTCAGCCATCCAAGGCTCCTTGTTAGCACCCTTGGCAAAACATTCTGTCTTTAAACAACCGAAAGGATACAGCACTCGCTTGATTTATATCATATTTCCAAAAAAAAAAAGATACAACATTGAAAAATAAACTATCATTAGAACAACACATTTTCAACTGCAGCAACTTGATTCCCTTCTCTGAACACCTGTTCATCGATGGTTCCTTCCTGCAACAGCAAAATCTTCCTTTGAAATTTGATGAGCCATAGAATTGAACTCTCTATAGATATGAGAGCAAGAAAGTGTTTCGTAACTCTCTTGACCTGTAGGAACTGCATCATAAGGGGCTCAAGTAGGAGATTATTGATTCTACATTTCAGATTGGACCAATCCAACATCGATTTCGAGTTTCCAAACACTTCAATTCTTTACAACCTTGTCTGCTGCTACCTAAATAGAAGCCACATAGCAAAGAGTTCAGCTCGATTGTTTGTACCTAGGCCCACTGCTACTTCTGCATATTGATGACTGAATTAGATTTTTTGAAGCATTGTATTCAATTGCTGTTTTTCTTCATTGAGACTACTGAGACGTATTATTTTTTAGGTTCATGTATCTATTTTCATAAATAAGCAGCTCTTTATTTGATGGGTCCTACTATGAAATTATTGCAACAGGAAAAGCTTTGTAGCATGTTGAAAGATGTTCTGAAAGGTAAAGCAAATGTAGACATTGTCAAGCTCCACAAATCAGGGGGAGTGGTTCCAAGAAATTCTAAGTATCGGCAGCGGATGCGTATTTACAGGACACGGGTAAGAGCAGTGATGCAATATGACATTCTTTAAATTGCAGCTGCCTTAAAACATTTTTATTTATAGCCATCCATTTTCATAGTTCATTCAAATCTATTGACATTTTCTGTACAGGCGTTTGGGTTCATTGTTACAGCTGCAGTACTTCTTTGTATCACATTAATAAGTCATTGCTCATTCTTATTCCAATCGTTCTCTTCTGTAATATAAATTTTTATTAAAGCATTGGTTGTATGTATCAGGTTATTGACATGTTAATAAATATCCTATTTAAAAATTTATGAGACTTGCCACTTTAAATGAATGTTCAATTTTGTTCTATGTAATCAAGAAATACTTTACTGCAAGTGATGCCCTGATTTTTCCATATACCTTCGTCAATGCCAGAGACTGGGAATGCCAAGGGGCAGCAAGCGGTGAACGGATATTAGGACTGACTCGAAACCTGAAATTGCAAAGTTTCTTCACTTAAAATATAGCTTCAACAGCCTAAATTGAAGGTGATATGGCCACATGGAGCTGTTGAGATGAATAAGTTCTTTGAGCATCTTAACAGTCGTTCCAAAGACATAAAGTTCACCATGGAACTAGAAGAGAATGGGAGCATCATCCCATTCCTGGATGTTTTGGTGACCAGGAGACAGGATGGAACACTAGGGCACGGAGTATTCAGGAAGAAAACACATACCGAAAGCTATCTCCACGTAGATTCCCATCACCACCCTTCTCAAAAAATTGGGGTGCTTAACACTTTAGCCACAAGAGCATTAAGAACCTCTGATGATGAGCATCTTGATGAGGGGAAAGAACACCTCACCAGAGTCTTCAAGAACATAGGCTATAAGACTATAAGTATAAAGATATCCAGAGAGCTATGTAGAAAGCAAGCAAGGAGACTGGCACTCGTAACAGTCAAGCACCTAGCAGGAGAGCCTACCTTCCCACATCTGAGGGATCACAGACAAGATTGAAAAAGCCCTAAAAAGGAAAGAGATTACAACCTCATTAAAACCTTTAGAAACCATTAGACAGAAAATGAAACCTTTTAAAGACTGTTGACCAGCAACAATGCAAGGCCATCTATAAAGTAGCATGTTCCTGTGGGAAATGCTATATTGGTGAAACAGGATGTTCCTTCCATACAAGGATAAAAGAGCATGGAGCAGATATTAAGAATGAATGAATGCATACCTCAGCACGAGCAGAACACTCTTTCAAAACCAAGCATCATGTGTGCTTGGAAGACACTAAGATCCTTGCTAAAGAGAATCACTATCTCAAACGACGGTTTCGAGAAGCCTTGGAGATAATCAAACATCCAAACAACCTGAATAGAGATGGAGGCGTTGAGTTGAGTACTATTTGGCTTCCCGTGCTCATCAACCAAAGAACAAGAGGAGGTCATGTATGATTTTTCTACTTACCCCCTTAATTTAGGATAACCCTAAATTAATAATTTTTATAGGTATATTCAGATTTCGCATAGTTAATGACATCCTTAAGAATGACCTAATATTTATCCTAACCTATTATATAGTAATTTATACACAATTTTTTGACAACCCTAATAAATTACCTATTAGCTACTCACTTATTCAATAGCAAACCTTCTATAGAATAATTATACATTAATTTATGACAGCGCTAATAAATAACCTAATAATCAATCATTACCCTAATTAATATCCTAGTTTGCAATTTAATAGAAAACCTATTATACATTAATATCAAATCATATCATTCATATATTAGAAATTCCTTTAGCCCATTAGCTTATTTTAAAATTGTAATAGAATTATATGTTGGAAATAGTGCAACTTTGGAAGTTATTCTTGTACCTCCTATGGGACAAGATATCAATGTATTTGATCATGTAAAACCCTTGAAAGAATCAATCTAAACCATGGGGCGAAATCACAAAGAAATGATTTATTAAATGTAATTTTTTGTATTCCCCCAAGTCAAGTCTGCCTAGTGGGTAGGTAAACTGCCCCAAAACAGTGGTCAGTTTGCTCCAAACAATGGGTAGAACTGCCCCAGTCAGGTCAGCCCAGTTAGGGAAAGTTAGTTCAGCCCAGTAAGGGAAAAAGTCACCTTTTGATGTGTATAAATAGAGAATTCAACCTCTCATTTGGTCATTCACTAAAGCAAGTTCGCTCTAGCCAAGAGAGGTTCACTACTGCAGCTAGGAGACTGAATTTTTGGGGTTCTCCACTATTGGAGAAGTTTCTCTCTTGTTTTCATGGGTTTGCACTACTACTATCTCGATGTACATCATGCTCTATTGGAAGGTTTGAGCTCGAGGGAGACAAATAGCTTTGTCTATGGTTGGGAGATGATTGTTCTTATCATCATGGTTAAATGAGCTCCACTCATTTTGTTTCTGTGCTTTGCCATTCTTTTAGTGATCTCGGTTATGCTGCTATAAACATTTAACATGGATTTAGAACAGTGCTGAAAGAGACAAGTGCAAGAAACTAGGGCTTCCCGAATTTCGTGTTTCACAGAATTGATCCAGAAAGACCTCTACTCAATTCGCCCTGGGAAGGCACAGTTATTCATGGAGGAAGATTTTCATTCATAGAACTTTCGAATCTGACCTAATTTCTGCTGGGGACAAGAAACTAGGGTTTCACATTTCGGGGCCTTCCTCTCTCAGTTTGGCTTGAAAAGTGCATTGGAAATTTTGCCCTAGGGAAGGCGCATCTTTGGTGAAGGAAAATTCCATTTCTGAGAAGTTTCATTTTGACCTAATTCTGTAGCTGCTGCAGTTACTGCAGAAATTAGGGTTTTAAGTTTTGTGTTGTTCGGTACACAGATTTGGCTCGATCCTACCTTCTCTCAACTCGCCTTAATAGGATGCATCTATCTGTGGAGTTAGTTTTGCAAGATTCCAAACTTCATTTTTTGACCCTCTCTGCTAGGGTTTTTGAAACAAGTTTCAGCTTTTCAGTCTTCAGTCAAGATGGTTGTTGGACACAGAGTAGAAGATAGATTATAAGGAGTCTCAAACTTCTGATCTTGGAAGAGCAGAATGCTCATGCTCCTAAATGAACATGATCTCAAGGATCATATACTCAGAAATATTCTAGAGCCAAAGGGAGCCAGAGAGAAATCAAGAAGAATGAAGCCACAACTATGAGGATATTGATGGACTCAGTAAAAGATCATCTTGTACCTCTCATTGCAAGCGAGGATTCAACCAAGAAGATGTATGATGCCTTGAAGAATCTATATGAGAATGAGAATCCTAGCAGAATTTTATCTCTAAAAGATCAACTTCGTCAAGTGAAGTTTACCAAAGATGATTCAGTTTCTTCTTATTTCTTGAAGATTGCCCAAATCAGAGATCAACTAGCAGCTGTTGACGAAAGTGTCCTTGACAGAGATCTTGTGTTGACATCTATGAGTGGACTTCCTCCAGAATGAAAGCCATTTGTGAAAGGGACATGTGCTCGTGGTCGGTTACCTAATTTTGATCAGTTTTGGTCAGAATGTATCCAAGAGGAAACGAAGGAGCTTGTCTCTACCTCAAAGGAAAAAGAGAAGAACTAGTTCTTGCAGCCAAAAATGGAAGGAAGAAAGGAAAGTGGAACAAGGGCAAGAGATCCTGTCAGTCCAAAATCCAAAGATCAAGAAAGATAAATCGAAGGTTCAATATTACAAATGTGGCAAGTTAGGTCACTTTGCCGCAGAATGTTGTAAGAAAGGAAAAGAAAAGCATGATTCCCCTATAGCCAAGAAGAGAAAGCAACATGTCTCAATTGCTGATGTTGACAAAGAGTCTTCATAGGAAAGGCCAAAGAATGCAGAAGAATTCTTCCTTTGATGGAAGACTTGAATCTATACATGAATACTTCAGAGATTTTTTAAAAGTTCAGAACTTGAAGGTCAGTGTTTTTGAGGACCTCAGTGATCGTTGCAAGGAGTCAGAGATCAAGTGGGAGTCCACAAAACATACAAAAGATAAGTATTTAATTTTTTTTTAAAGTCTTTGTCATATGATTATGAAATTGTGCAATAGACTTATATAGTTTTCTATTATACATCTATATATGATTGACAAGTTGTAGGCTCATGTAGTGCATATCATGCATATGATGAGTAAGTAGACTATAATGTTGCACAACATCCCGTTGGATGGGTGTTGTGATTGAAGCATTGGTTAAGTTGGTTACATAATTGTGCATAAGAATTTGTCATTGCATTAAAATGAGTTGATTGAATTTCATGATCATGCAATATTACTAACTATTTGACTGAATCTGACTTGTAGGAAAGATCATGTGCTATGACCTACAAGAGAAAGATGATGAGGCTTGTTCCGAAGAACCAGTGATTATTATCGATATGCACATTCAATCATATGTGGACCCATAACCCACAGGTCCAATGGATCTCATATGGAGATTGACGATTGAGAGCAAGAGGCAGAGTTGCAGAGGGAGTCTGCAACACAAAGGGAGATGATCTGTGAATTTGAAATGAGAGACCTGGGGGTTGATGCATTATTTCTTGGAGGTGTGGTAAGGACCTAATGAGATCTTCCTTAGACAAGGGAAGTATACCATTGGAAACAAATCTGAAGAAGTTACTTGCTTCTGCCATATCTTCAGATTTAGTAGATCCCACCATGTATCGTCAGTTGATTGGCTCCTTGTTGTACCTGGTTAATACTAGGCCAGGTATTTGCTATGCAGAGACATCTTCGCGGTACTATTGGTTATGGACTGAGATATGCCTTAGAAAATGGAGTGAAACTAGTGGGCTTCACAGATTCAGATTGGGCCAGTAGTTCGTCTCATAATATGGAGGATGAAGACAATGTAGTATTGGCAGAGAAGGGAAAGAAGTTCAAGAAGGGCCCTAAGAGTGGGGCCAAGAAATAGAGTGGCGAGTAAATGAGAGACATGAGCAAAGTCAAGTGCTTTGCTTGCCAGAAGTTTGGACACTATGCTGGACAATGTCCGAACAAGAAGAAGAAATGATAGCAGACGACAACAATAATAGATATTGATGATTTTCTATACGATTTGAGGGAGAGTTTTCTCTCTATGCTGGTTGTACAGAGAGAGCATCTATCACCAGCAATGATGTGGAGGATTAGATATAGTATTCTCTATTGGTTGGCCATTCGTTGAGTGCTTCCACCACTCCTTCCACTTGGTACATTGATAGTGGGGCTTCGATCCATATGACAGGTGTTTGAGATATGTTCACCGAGATGATCGAGACCGGCTTGAGTCTAGAGGTAGTGTTGGGTGATGACACTGTTGTGAGAGCAGTTGGGCGAGGGACTATCAACTTTCAGAGGGAGTCCATGCAACCCATGACGTTGAGGGATGTCTTGTACGTCCCCGGGCTGAAGAAGAACCTTGTTTCAGTTTCCACTATTGCGGATAGGGGCTTTGGGGTGTATGTCCTAGATGGGAAAGTGTATGTTTTTCCCAGAGCAGCAGGACCATCTACTTCATATGCCATTGGAGTTAGATGTGGGAAATTGTACAAGCTTCTCTTTTGACCTCATCATGGATTGGCTCACACTAGCAGTAACAGTGAGTTGTGTAGCCTCATCATGCATTGGCTCACACTAGCAGTAACAACGAGTTGTGTGAGTTGTGGCACAAGAGGATGGCCCACCTTCATCATTCAACTTTGAGATTGCTGAGGGAGATGTCTATAGGTTTACCGCAGTTGAGCACAGAGCAGAGTGGTGTGTGCAGAGGGTGTGCTTTGTGAAAGTACACCAAGACTGCTTTTCTGAGCAGTGATAGCAAATCGAGAGGAGTACTGGATTTGATACATTCTGATTTATGTGGACCCATGTCTTCTGCCTCATTGACAGGTTTTGAGTACTATCTCAGTTTCATTGATGATTACTCCAGGAAGACCTGGATCTATTTCCTGAAAAACAAGAAGTCTGAGGAAGTATTGAAGAGGTTCCAAGAGTTCAAAGCTCTTTTGGAGAACCAAACAGGGAGGAAGATTTAGGCACTTAGGTTAGAAAATTTGGGTGAGTATACCTCCAAGGAGTTTTATGAGTTTTGTAGATAGGAGGGCATTAGGAGGCAGTTGATTGTTCCATATACTCCACAGCAGAATGGAGTTGTCGAAAGGAAGAACAAAGCTATAGTGGGAGCACCTAGAGCCATGCTGCATGATCAAAGTCTTCCTTTCTTTCTATGGGTTGAGGTTTGTAATATTGCTATTTATGTGCAGAACAGGAGTCCACACCGTGCTTTAGGGTGTAAAAATCCTTAGGAGATGCTCACCGGAAAGAGTCCAGAGATAGGCCACTTCCGTATATTTTGATGCCTTACATATTCTCATGTCTCTTCTGAGAAGAGGACAAATTTAGAGCCCACTGCAGAGAAAGGCATCTTTGTTGGTTATGATGAGACTTCGAAGGCCTTTCGCTTATACCTTCTTGCACAGAGGAAAGTTGTGGTGAGGAGGGAGGTGAGATTTGAGGAGTGGGCCTTCAGGAAGTCTTGTGATTCAGAGATGGTGGAGCAGCAAGTTATTACTCCACAAGTGACAACATCTCAGAGTTCAGCTAATCAGAGTGCAGGGTCATAGGTTTCAGGGGTGACTGGTCCACAGGTTTCAAGATCTACAAGTTCAGGGACTCTGTCTACAGATACTTTTGGTACAAGGACAAGTTCTCTGTAATGTCCCTTGTTAGGAATTTTTTTAAAATTTCAATTTTTCACTTTTTTCCTTGGTTTGACCTTGGACTAGTTTCGATCTCTAGGTCCCAAATTTGCCCCAAATGATCCCAAATCTTCTAAGAAGGTATATGAATGATATTAGAACATAAATATGTGTTTCAGGGATTCCTTTGTACCTTTAAAACACTTCTGCAAATACTCTTTCAATTCTGGTCAATGTAGGTAACTTTACTAGTGATTTCCCTTTGACTAGTATTGGTCTCTAGGTCTCAAATTGACTCCAAATGCCTTCAAATCTTCAAGGAAGGTTTATGAATGATATTAGGAATTGAATATGATGTTCAGGGATAACATATATCCACCAAAAGACCTCTGCAAACTCTCTTAAGATTCTGGACCAAGTATGCAATTTTACTAGTAATTTGGGGTTCAAATCCCCTTGAGGTAAGTACTGAAAATGGCTTCCCAAATGCCTCCAAACCCACTCAAATTTATGAACAGAGGTATGTAATGTGTTAAGTATGTTATTAAGGTCTCATATGCACCAGTAATGGTTTATTACAATTGTTCTCACCCTCTCCCATTGAACTGCAAAAATCCCCAATTCGACCCTTGGGGAAATGGCACTATTTCACCTCCCAATACAACTAAACTGAGTAAAAATGCTTCAAATGCTCAAGTACAGTACATGAAACTTGTAGAATACATCCATGGCAGTATATTGATCACAAATATATCAGAGAATCATCCATTCATTCGAAATCATCATCAATACATTGGTTCACAACAAGGTAGTGGGGAAATGGCATTGTTCTTCCATTAAAAATGAGATTTATACATTTCTACTTGGAATTTCGACCTGAAACTTTCTGGAGATGAAGAACAGAGTATTTACTTCATATTACAAAAGAAATTGGGCATTAGAAGCTCCCCCAAAGAGTACAATAGCTCACCAAAAACGCCCTCCCTCAAGGATCAAGAATATGCCATCAAAACTGGAAATGGTTGAAGGAGCGAGCTGCAATAGAAGAAACCATGAGCTGCCCTGTAGCTTACACCTGCAAATAAAGACTCCATTAAAGCTCCAAATGAAAGGTCTGAATGGCCTTTCCAATTGCCAACTTGGATGGGAATCTTTCACCCTCGAAATTGGCTAAGGCAAGAAACTAGTCATCCACTAGCTCTCCCTCTTCACAAATGCAATTGCAAATTCTACAAATGATCAAAAGCCATTCTCATACTTCATTTCTACATTTTATAACCAACATTAGCCTTCTAAGGGTCGAAATCCTCTCAATAGATTCAATAGATTTTCATTTAGGAAATATTCCACATTTGCCACTTGTCTCCTAGTTCCAACCTTCCATCTTCTCCCAAATTCGATTTTGAGTCTCTTTGGCTTCTCCAACTCCCAAATTCGCCTTCTTTGAGCCTATTTTTGGGGCTGACATGTCATAGTGGTCAGATGTCAGAGGTCGGGTCTGCAATTTGTCATATTTGTCATAGATGCTCCATCATTGGTGTCATAGGGGCTAGGGAATCTAGCCCAAGTGTCCACAAACTTCCACTTTGACTCTTTATCTTCCATGGAGGTTACCAATCCTTCCAAATTCGACCTAAGATGCTCAATGACATGTGTTATGACTTACCAACTCACCCAAGAGTGTTCACATTCCCATTAATTCGAATTTGCAAAAGAGAGATACCATGTATTATGAAAAATCAAGCTAGTGTGGGTCCCACATCCTCCATATGTCTTCAAAACCATTTGTCACTTAGGATTTCTCTTGAATTTCTTTATTCACTCTATTTATTAAATACTTGAACCTTTCTAATGTCTAAACATCATTTATTATCCCCCTTATTCCAAATCCCAAAGCTTCCACCCCAAACCTAGGAAACTAGTAATTTTCCTCCTTGGCAATTATTTGACCCTTAACATCAATTTTACAAACTCTAATGAATATGGCTAATGTGATTAGGCCATTGTGACCCAATTCCAAATTTGGGACATGACAAATCCTCCCTTCCCAATATTGCTTGTCCTCAAGCAATTTCAAACATGGGTGTTGAAGAACCTGCTTTCTGTATAATTCTTTGAAGTTGCCATTGCATTGCCAAACCTTGAGTCTTTGAGTTTCCATGAATATTTTAGAGAGGAACCACCATGTTTGCTGCTGCACTACTCTTATTAAAATCACTTTATTAAGTGGGGAATCCATCTCCCATGCTGCTTGCTTCCCCCCAAAAAATGAAACCAATGAGACAAAAATTATTCCAGGGTCCCATTGCTTGTATTGCAGCCCAACAATTAAGAGTGCTCTCCAACCTACACCATTAGATAAGAGGATTCCTGGATCCCATTTTCTTGTATGCATTCTTCCAAACATCATGAGTACCAAATATATATCATCAAAGTACATAACAACATAATGAAAATGTACATCAAGGATATGCTTCATCAAAGAGTCATGAAAGTGCTTATACCTCCAAGCAAGTAGCCCACCATTTTCCAAGTGCATACAAGCTTCAAGTGACCAATCAAATCTACTCCAATGACATAGGTGAGGATCCCATGCCCTATAATGCTGCTCCAAAAGGATGTGATATGCATCAAAATATTCAGCCATGTATTCTTTCATCCAAGAAGTGAATGAAGAATCTCCACTAGAATCTGAACCAAATAATGAGCAGAAAAAACAAGGAGACTTCAAATGACTCAAAGAAGTCTCACCCATACATCCATGAATGTGAGAATCATAAAGATGTAACAAAGTATGTGGCTGCCAACAAAAATGTTCTCCCATCATAAATCTATTCATCCAAGTGTTGGATGAAGTTCCTCTAACATCAAATGAACCCAGTGTTGAGCAAGAAAAACCATGAGTATTCAAGTGACTCAAATCCATATCATAGGTGCATCCATGTAGATTTGAATCATCATAAAGTGACAAATTATGCTGCTGCAAATGTGAATAAAAATGTGCTCCAACCATGTCATCATAGAAGTTAAATCTAGGAGTTCCATACTCCTCATGTGGCACCATAAAAAAGAACGCTTTCACCCATACTTCATTGTGACTAATACTGCAAAACATGGAATTGTAGGATGTAGGAGAATGTACTAACTCACCCAAATGATCAAAAAGTTCAGGAGTTTCATCATGGGAAGGATCCATGTGGGTAGTATTATGCAGCTCCTTCAAAAGTGTGAACTCTTTGTCATAGTTTGGTTCCAATGTAGAGGAATCATGCTCTTCTTTAAAAATTGCATAACCTTCATCAAGAGGCAATTCAAATTTCTCTTCCACCACATCAAGTGTTTGGATCTCTTCAAGTTCATCTTCAAACACATCAAGAACATTCAAATTTTCACATTTCTCATGATCCACCATGTCATGAGAATCCTCCAAACAATCTACCATTTGACAATCTGAAACATAGGAGGAAAAACAAGTATCTTGCAGCTTTTCAAGAAGTTGCTCATTTTGAATTGTGAGCTTATGAATATCCTCATTATTCTTCAAGTATGCATCATGTAACAATTCATTAAGCACAAACAAATGGTTTCTATCAAAAAGCAAAGACATGAAATTACCTTTGATGTGGCACATTGCTCTTTGAATCTTTTCCATGTCTTCAAGGAAGGATGTTTCCTCCAATGAAGTAGCTCTCCAACAAGAATTTGACACCAATGCTTGAGTGTCATGGAGAATGCTGAGGGACTCTTGGATCTTATTTTCATTCATCTTTAAGGACCCTTCAATTAAATGAGGCTCTTGCAAATGAACCTCCTCATCTTCTTCAATTTTGCTTGGACCAACTTCATGAAGCTCAAGTGGTGATGGGGAAGTTGATCTTGGTTCTTCTTCAACTGCTACAAGGTCTTCATTATCATGCTTAATGAAACTTGTACTTGTAGAAACATTTTCAAAAGTGATCTCTATGTCACCAACATAGAGGTGTGAGCACCCATCAGTAGGTACTCCTTCATAGTTTAAGCATCCATCGGTAGATGCTCTTTGGTTCATGTTTAAGCTAGAAGGTGTCTCGAAATAATCTTCCATATTTTCAATAGAATCTTCTTCATGCTCTTGTGATGTCTCCTCCTTTTGCTCCTTAAAGCAAGATGATGCATTTTGCCCCTTGTTTTCCTTAGGATCAATAATTTTGAATCTCTTCTTGAATAAATCTCAAAAGCTCTCCTCAAGGAGGACATCATTTCATGCACACATATATGATACTCGCTCCAAGGGTTTTTACAAGAAGGACATAAACCTTTCTTCACTAAATCCACATCTTCATTTTTGGGCCTATTTTCAAAAACATGTTCAGCATAGTACTCAAAAGACATGGCATTTTGTGTATTTTTGCTAAAAGCAAGATATTCTTGATATTTTTGATATTGTTGGGGCAAGGTTTTATATTTTGCTCTCCATCTTTGGAACTCACTCATAGAATTATCTTTGGTTGGTGTAGATGACATCATTGGTGTAGATGACTTCCAAGAGGCTCTACTAGATCAAACATGCTGTAGATGACATCATTGAGAAGTACAAGGCTCGTTTTGTGGCACGAGGGTTCTCACAGGTAGAGGGAGTAGACTACGACGAGACCTTTGTGTCGGTTGCTCGATATTCCTTGATCAAAGCAGTGATCTCCATAGTAGCAAAGTTGGGTTGGAAGATCCACCAGATGGATGTGAAGACCACATTTCTCAATGGTCTTCTACAGGAGGAGGTGCACTTAGAGCATCCAAAGGGATTTGAGATTCATGGGAGAGATTCTCTTGTGTGCAGGCTGGAAAAGGCCTTGTATGGACTGAAGCATGCACCTCGACCTTGGTATTCAAAGATTGATTCTTACTTGTTGTTGATTGGATTTTAGAAGAGTGAGGCTGATCCCAACCTATATTTCATTATGGTTGGAGATGATCCACTCATTCTTTTGCTATATGTTAATGACTTGTTTATCACATGAGAGGAGCATTTGATTGCAGCTTGCAAGAAGGATCTTGCTTCACAGTTTGAGCTGACTGATCTTGGGTTGATGCACTATTATTTGGGGATGGAGATTTTGCAGGAGGATGGACATGTTTTCCTGGGGCAAGGAAAATATGTAGCTGATGTTCTGAGGAGATTTCGGGTGGAGGGTTGCAGACCTAAGTCCACACCTATGATGACCAACTGGAAGAAGCTTCATGCTTATGAGGGAGAGTTTGTAGATCCTACCCTATATCGTCAGATCATAGGTTCGTTGATGTATCTGGTCAACACTCGACTAGATTTGTGTTTTGCGGTGAACACTCTCAGTCAGTTCATGATGGAGCTTAGGAGAGTGCACTGGATGGCCACAAAACATGTACTGAGGTACCTTGCTGGGATAGTGGACTATGGTCTGGACTACATGAGGTCAGATGGAGTTGGTTTGATTGGATTCACAGATTCAGATTGGGTAGGCAGTGTAGCGGACTGGAAGAGCACTTCCGGTTGTTGCTTCCGTTTGGGCTTGGCAGTAGTGTCATGGTTCAGACGGAAGCAAAAGTCGGTTGCATTGAGTTCTGCAGAGGTTGAGTATATGGCAACCAATCAGGCTAGTTGCGAGGCATTGTGGCTTTGCAAGTTATGGGTTGGTTTATTTGATCAGGAGTTGAGACCTACAATTGTTTATTGTGATAATCAAAGTTGAATCAAGCTCTCTGAGAATCCGGTGTTCCATGACAGGTCTTTCTCCTTTTTCAGAGTTGAATCAAGCTCTCTGAGAGTTGATACTTGTTGCAGTTAAAGCATCGAACCTTGCTGAGGTCTTTCTCCTTTTTCTTCCATTTGCCCTTGCCTTTGCTTACAAGGGCAACATTGTCTTCACTGCTCCAAGTGCTATTCTGGAATGTCCCCTACCGAGACTCTTCTTGAACAAAGTCATCCCATAACCTTGTCCAATCTGGAAGTTTCTCTCTAGCAACTACTCCTTGCACAAATGTGTGACACTTTGCAGTGAAACCATTAAGAGCATATTTGACTAGCTCTTCATCTTCCACTTTCTCACCAGCAGCACCCAGTTCATCTCTAACTTGGGTAATTTTTGTGAGATAAGTGGTTACTGTATCAACAGCAGTCATCTTGGTGTTCCTCAGTTTTTCTCCGAGAACCATCTTTCTATTTTTGTTCTTGCTTTGGTAAAGAGTACATAAAGCGTTCCAAATTTCAAAAGCATGTGACTTACCTGTGATGTGGGGTATCACACGATCTTTTATGGAGTCCAAAAATATTCCGCGTGCCTTGATATCTTTCTTATGAAATCCACTCTTCTAAGCAACATCTGAGGGAACTGTGATGGTGTCAGAAGCACCAGCAATATCCCATAGCTGCAACTCTTTGAACAACACAGTTACGCGTTCTTTCCAAGGGCTGAAATTATCAGACCCATCCAGTCTGTCTTCATACCTTAATCTTGTTGAGGCCATGACTTTAAGTGATCCTAACTTGAACTTTGTTCTGTCCAACTGTCTTGATTGCTTTCAAGGAATCACAAAATTCACAAACTGACAGAGCCAAGCTTTGATACCATGTAAAAAATTAAAGGAATGTATTAAAACCTTATTCAGACATTTCTTCAAACACTTTGCTTCATAAATGATTTAATGCTGCTCTGAGTTATTTAAAATCAGAAATAACTTGAACAAGAAATACTCAATGAAACAAGCACTCAAACACTGTAGAATGTGAACACGTGTTTAGGGCCAAGCGCAGGGCAAAACCTCACAAGAGGAAAACACAGAGAGATGTCTTTTATTAAATGAGAACAAAATTGGAATTATCATAACTCAGAAATTCATCTTTCCTTCAACAAAACTCATAAATGTAGTTAAACCAACTTATCTCAACAAATTTTAGACTGTTGTACGAACAGTGTGTTGAGATATTGTAATTTCTAAGAATATTATATTTGTACTTTATTATTCCGGAGATGTTTCATTTCTCCGTGGAGACCCTATTGTATATCCAGAGATGTTTATTCCTCCGAGAGAATGTGGTAACTAGGGTTATTAGATCTCCCATGTGAGGTCGGCCCTAAGTTAGCTGTTTAGGGGTTATTAGACTCTCTTAGGAGAGGTTGGCCCAGTTAGGGTGAAAAGTCAGTTAGAAGATGAGTATAAGTAGAGGAGGTGTGTTCCTCACTTATCACTCATTCACTCACTTGTGTATTGCGCATAGGAGAGAGAGAGATCTGCATAGGAGGAGAAGGAGCTCTTGTTTGGAGACTACATCTTTGTATTGGTTGATTATCTATTTGAGGAAAGCTTTGCTGGGTTTTCTACCTCATGAGGGTTTCATAGGGTAAATCTTTGTCTATCTTGTGATTGTGTTTCTTTCAGTGATCTTGCTTGTGAATTTAGGCTAAACTTAACATGGTATCAGAGCTAGCCTGAATAGGACATCACAAGGTGAAAATACCTCTCTCCTCATCCGGTGAAAAATTAGGGTTTCTGCAAAAGTTGGAATTTTTGGATTCTAAGAGCATGGCTGGATGCTTCTCCTAAAGATCGAAATTCTGAGCCCCTAGATTGAACTTTTTGAGTGTGTAGAACCCCGGGCTTTGTCAAACCCGAGTTTGACTTCTGGACCAGAAAACAAGTAAACCAGAAAAACTGTGCACCTATGCACTAGTAAACCAAAAAAAGTGCGAACTAGAAAACCATAAATTTTGTTGCAGATCCGAAAGTTGCTGATCAGATTTGAAGGGTGAAAAGTTGAAGTTTCCAGAAGCAGAGTACACCAGTCATCTCAATTCAATCAAGCACATCTCCTGGTAAGTTCTATTCCATCTTTTGAGAAACTTCAATCTCTGTGACCTCCTGGATAAGATGGCTCCAAGCACTAAGCTTGAAGTCAAGCTAGAGGGTATAGAGAATTTTCGGGCATGGAAATATAGGATTGGTCTCATTCTTGAAGAAAATGATCTTGCCCAATATATCAAAGATGAGGTTGCACAACCTGCGGAAGATGAAGCCAAAGAGAAGTAGAAGGACTTGATCAGGGCAAAGAGAATCATTGCTGATTCTATAAAGGACCACTTGATTCCCCCAATGGCATCCAAGAAGACCCCAAAGGAAATGTATGATGCCCTAGGCAGAATGTATGAAGGAAGGAATATCAACAGGAAGATGAATTTGAGGACTCAATTGAGGAGAATCTATTCAAGATTATTTCACAAGGGTCTCCCAGTTCAAGGAACAACTCGAAGCCATTGGAGACACTCTTGATGAAGATGAACTAGTCATGACTACTCTCAATGGTCTCACTAGACCTTGGGATTCTTTCATCCAAACCATGTGTGCAAGGAAAGAAAGTATGAAGTTTGATGTGGTATGGGAGGATTGCATTCAAGAAGAAGCTAGGGTAGCCAATAGAGAATCATTGCTCAAAGAAGATGACCAAGCTTTGGCCACCCACACCAAAAGAAGGAGTCAGTCATTTCAACCCCAAGAAGAATGACCACAAGGAGTCTCAACCTCCTCATAGATTTAAAAGGAGAGGAGGAGTAAGTTCAGAAAAGAGACCTCTCCTCAGTTCAATGTTACAGTTGTCACAAACTAGGACACATTGCTAGAAATTGTCCTTCAAAGAAGAAGAAGAAGAATCTTCACAAAAGACATCAAGCACATTTGGCAAAAGATGATAGTGAAGAAGAAGAAGAAGAGGAAAGGCCTCAAAAGAAAAAGAACTAAAATAGAGGAAGGTGCAGAAGAATATGTTCTATTCTCTGCACTCTCTGGGTCTATAACACCTGGAGAAGATACATGGCTCATTGATAGTGGTGCTTCCAATCACATGACAGGACAGAAGAAGACTCTTTCAAGACTTGAAGAGAAGACCTCTCCACAGAAGGTATCTTTAGGAGATGACTATCAATATCCCATCAAGGGATTTGGTGAAGCAAGCTACAAGCTTGATTCTGGAACTCCATTGAAGATGAAGGAAATCTTATATGTACTAGGTTTGAAAAAGAACTTACTTTCTATCTCAGCATTAGATAAGAAAGGCTATAGGGTTGCATTCATAGATGGACAAGTACTCATGTGGCCCAAAGGGAAATCAATTGAGGATGCAATTGTTATTGGTGAAGAGGAAGGAGGGCTATACAGACTCAAGGGTCATCCAGAAGCTGCCCTTGTTCATGAAGCCACTAGCCCTAGTTAGCTATGGCATAGGAGGCTTGCTCACATTAACTACAAAGCACTACCTCATGTGAGCAAGGTAGTTATAGGACTACCAGATTTGAAGATTGATCATGATGGCACATGCAAAGGATGTGCAAAAGGGAAGAATATCAAGAACCCATTTCCAAAGAGTGAAACAAAGATTAAAAGTACTTTGGAATTGATTCACTCAAATGTATATGGACCAATGCCCTCCACATCCTTGAGTGGATATGAATATTACCTTACATTTATTGATGACTACTCAAGGAAGACTTGGATATATTTCCTAAAGGGAAAAGATGAAGTCTTTGGAAAGTTCAAGGAATTTAAAGCCATGATAGAAAATCATTCAGAAAAGAAGATCAAAATACTCAGGACAGATAATGGTGGAGAATATACTTCAAAGGATTTTGAAGTCTTTTGTAAAGAAGCTGGAATCAAGAGGGAACTAACCACACCCTACAATCCTCAACAAAATGGTGTTGCGGAGAGAAAAACAATGATACATGATCAAGACCTACCTATGTATCTATGGGCTGAAGCAGCCAGGACAACAGTCTATGTGCAAAATAGACTATCTCATAGTGCTCTTGAATTCAAGACCCCAGAAGAAGTGTTCACAGGGAAGAAGCCTGAGGTAAGCCACCTCAAGATATTTGGATGCCCAATATATATTCACATACCAAAAGAAAAGAGAACTAAGCTGGATCCTTCTGGAAATAAGGGAATATTTGTTGGATATTGTGAAGCATCCAAAGCATTCAGAATATACATCCCAGGATTCCATCATATGGAAATTAGTAGGGATATGACATTTGATGAAGAGGCAGCTCTCAAAAGATCTAAGAAGTGCTAGTATGAAGAAGTATATGAGGAAGATTCACCTCCCAGAATTGCAGAGGCTGTATCCACCCCTAAAGATGTAACACCTGAAGACCATGACATGATAGAACCACAAGAACCCCCTACCATAAACATATCAAGAAAGAGAAAGCCAACATGGGCAAGAGACATTATACTAGGAGCAAAAAAGTATGGAGCTCCTGAAGGCTCCACTAGAGTGAGCAAGAAACCAAAGTCATTCTTCAACTATATGGTTTTGATGTGTGATCTTGTAGACGAAGAATCCACTAGTTATGAAGAGGCATCTCATAAGAAAGAGTGGGTAGAGGCAATGACGGAGGAATACCAGTCAATAATGAAGAATGATGTTTGGGATATAGTCCCCAAACCAAAGGACAAGAGTGTGGTATCCTCCAAATGTATATACAAGATAAAGTATGCTACGAATGGTAGCATTGAAAAGTATAAGGCAAAGGTTTGTTGCCAGAGGATTCTCTCAGAAAGAGGGAATTGACTATGAAGAGACATTTGCACCAGTTGCAAGGTACACTTCCATTAGAACCATCATGGCACTTGCATCCATGATGAAGTGGGAATTACACCAGATGGATGTGAAGACAACCTTCCTGAATGGTGTGATTGAGGAGGAAGTGTACATAGAACAACCATAAGGATTTGAGGTTGAAGATAGAAGAACCCATGTATGCAAACTAAAGAAGGCTTTGTATGGGTTGAAACAAGCTCCCAGAGCTTGGTATGGAAGAATTGACAGTTTCTGGACAAGCTTTGGCTTTACCAAAAGTAAAGCTGATCCTAATCTTAATCTCAAAGTTATGGATGATGAACCTATCATATTGTTGCTATATGTGGATGATCTATTTTTGACTGGAAATGAGAAACAAATTGTCGAGTGTAAGAAGAAGCTCTCTACAGAGTTTGAGATGAAAGATCTCGGATTGATGCACTACTTCCTAGGTCTGGAAGTATGGCAAGGCCCAGAAGTGATCTTTCTCAACCAGGGAAAGTATGCGGTGGAAATCTTGAAAAGATTTGATATGTTGGAATGCAAAGCCATGGCCACTCCCATGGATTCCAACTTGAAGCTGTTAGCTGATGACTCATCAGAGTTAGTGGATGTGATTCTGTACAGACAGATTATTGGGTCACTGATGTATCTGGCGAATACCAGGCCAGATATATGCTTTGCTGTGAACACCTTGAGTCAGTATCTAGTGGAACCTAGACGTGTTCACCTGATAGCAGGAAGCAATTTAGTGTGGCTCTCAGCACAGCTGAAGCAGAATATATTACTGCTTGCACTGCTAGCTGTGAAGCGATATGGTTTCGGAAGTTGTTATCAGGATTATTTGACTTAGAGATGGACCCAACTGTGATCCTGTGTGATAACCAGAGTTGTATCAAGATGACAGAGAATCCAGTGTTCCATGATAAGTCAAAGCACATAGAGATCCGATATTTTTATATATGGGATATGGTGCAGAAAGGAGCTATCAAGCTCGAATATGTGAGCACTTATGAACAAGTTGTTGATATATTAACCAAACCTCTGTCTCGAGTAAAGTTTGAATATTTCCGAGACAAGCTTGGTGTAGTTTAGAAGGACCCTACTCGAAAGGGGGAGTGATATGGGTACTTTATTATTTCGGAGATGTTTCATTCCTCCGTGGAGACCCTATTGTATATCCGGAGATGTTTATTCCTCCGAGAGAATGTGGTAACTAAGGTTATTAGATCTCTCATGTGGGGTCGACCCTAAGTTAGTTGTTTAGGGGTTATTAGACTCTCTTAGGAGAGGTCGGCCCAGTTAGGGTTAAAAGTCAGTTAGAAGATGAGTATAAGTAGAGGAGGTGTGTTCCTCACTTATCACTCATTCACCCATTTGTGTATTGCGCATAGGAGAGAGAGAGAGAGATCTGCATAGGAGAGAAGGAGCTCTTGTTTGGAGACTACATCTTTGTATTGGTTGATTATCTATATTGAGGAAAGCTTTGCTGGGTTTTCTACCCCATGAGGGTTTCCCAGGGTAAATCTTTGTCTATCTTGTGATTGTGTTTCTTTTAGTGATCTTCCTTGTGAATTTAGGCTAAACTTAACACAGTGTACGAGCTATCTCGAAAACTGTGCAAACAAAAACTGTATGGACTTCCTTGAAAACTATGCCAATAGAGGACTATATGGCTTGTACGGATTGTACAATTTCTATGCCTCGATTTTTGTGCCAACAAATGACTGTACGGACTATTTGTAGATTGTCTTGGGGACTTTTCCAATGATTTTTTCTAGGGAACTGTGCTCATAAAATCCGAAATGACTTCTCTTCTCTTTCACAGTGTGTTTTCTCTTTCACTTAGACTTGTATTTATACTTTTGCTTTCCCAAAACCCTAACTATTGTTTCATCCAACGGTTAAGATGATTTTGATCTAAAGGCTTATATTCAATGCTCTTTTATTAATTACATCTCATAATTATTAATACATTAAATAACTTTTGAGACAACTTAAAGTACATAATGCTAAAGTACTTTATTAAAAAAGTCACTTTAAAATTATAACAAGTCTAGGAAACACAACGTTGTGTCCCCCCCCATGGCAAACACAAAAACATGGGGCTAAAGACATTCCTCATTGCAAATTTCAACACATGGCTACGCCTATGGAAATAAATCTGAAGAAGTTACTTGCTTCTGCCATATCTTTAGATTTAGTAGATCTCACTATGTACCATCAGTTGATTGGCTCCTTGTTGTACCTAGTTAATACTAGGCCAGATATTTGCTATGCAGAGATATCTTCGTGGTACTATTGGTTATGGACTGAGATATGCCTCAGAAAATGGAGCGAAACTAGTAGGCTTCACAGATTCAGATTGGGCCAATAGTGCAGTTGACAGAAGGAGCACCTCTGGGTGTTGTTTTAGCTTGAAATTAGCTATGGTTTCTTGAATCAGCAAGAAACAGACTTCTATGGCACTCAATATAGCCGAGGCAGAGTACATCATGGCCAGTGCAGCTAGTAAGGAAGCAGTATGGCTTCGGAAGCTCCTTGCAGATTTGTTTGGTCATGATCTTGATGTGACAACGATATTCCGTGATAGAAGGGAGCAGTGAAGCTCCAGTATATCTCTACAGATGAGCAGGTTGTCGATATCCTTACCATGCCCTTGTCCAGAATGAAGGCTTGGGGTGGTGTAGATTTCCTTCCTTAGGAAGGGATACTGATGACCAGTGTGGCTGTTGATGAGGCACAATCCGAGACTTGTGCCTGACTCCTTTATGGAGTGTGTCCCTGTGTGATATGGTTCCTTTGTGGAACATAATCCTTTGTGGAGTGTGTCCCTGTGTGGGATGGTTCCTTTGTGGAACAAACTCCTTTGTGGAGTGTTTCCCTGTGTGATATGGTTCTTTGTGGAACAAATTCCTTTGTGGAGTGTGTCCTTGTGTGGGATGGTTCCTTTGTGGAACAGACTCCTTTGTGGAGTGTGTCCCTGTGTGGGATAGTTCCTTTGTGGAACATACTCTTTTGTGGAGTGTGTCCCTTTGTGGGATGGTTCCTTTGTGGAACGTTCTCCTGTGTGGAGAGTGCTCCTGTGTGGAGTGTGGGCCCAAAGGGGTGAACTAGCTGCAGTTATCATCGCCTTCCAGTTGTAATAACTAGTAAATTGGAAGAAGTGTCTTCTTGGGGAGTGTAGCCTCCTTTCGATTTGAGATCGATACAGTGCTTGGAAGAAGTGTCTTCCTGGGGAGTGTAGCCTCCTTTCGATTTGAGATCGAAGTGCTTGGAAGAAGTGTCTTCCTAGGGAGTGCAACCTCCTTTCAATTTGAGATCGATAAAGTGCTTTGAAGAGGTGTCTTCCTAGGAGTGTAGCCTTCTTTCGATTTGAGATTGAGAAAGTGTATGAGGAAGTAATCCTCTGTGGTCTAGAATGACCAAGCTGATCAAGTAGATCAGATATCTTCTTTGAAAAGATGATATGGTCCCTTTGTGGGATGGTTCCTTTGTGGAACGTGCTCCTTTCTGGAGTTTGACTCTTTGTGGGATGGTTCCTTTGTGGAATGTACTTTTTTGTGGATGGTTCCTTTGTGGAACGTTCTCCTTTGTGGAGAGTACTCATTTGTGGAGTGTATCCTTGTGTGGAAATGGAGCTTCTTATGATAACAAGATGTGTTTCGATGTGATGATCATACGTGCTCAGACGAGATGATCAGATGTGTTCCGATGTGACGATCATATGTGCTCAGAAGAGATGATCGAATGTGTTTCGATGTGATGATCATACGTGCTCAGATGAGATGATCGGATGTGTTTCGACGTGATGATACCTCTCTAGTTAAGAGGGAGTGTTGATGATGTAGGCACCCGATGGATTGGGTTGAGTTGAGGCCCATTGTATTGATGCACGATCGACTCTCCGATGGACCGTGTAGAGATGTTGAGCTGAGGCACGAGTGACTCCTCTATGGATAGGGCGCAGTCGTGGAGCTAGTGCATGTTCTATGATGGACTGAATTGAGCAGATGCACGAAGATTGATTTGTTAACGCTTGTCGACGGACTGAGATTGTGTTGGAAGACCTTCCTTATGATATAGAGAGGTTAGAGATAGCCGTGATGTACAGAGGATATCCAGATGTGTTTCAGTATGATAATACTGATGACACCTCCCTAGCTAAAAGGGAGTGTTGGAGTAGTAGCTGCATGGGTCATCACCTCATAGGTCGACCAAAGAAAGAATAAAATTAGAATACAGTGTCCGAAGAATACCTTCCTTGTTGAGAGGGAGTGTTGGAAATAGTGCAAATTTGGAAGTTATTCTTGTACCTCCTAGGGGACAAGATATCAATGTATTTGATCATGTAAAACCCTTGAAAGAATCAATGTAAACCTTGGGTTGAAATCACAAAGAAAATATTTACTAAATGTAATTTTTTGTATTCCCCCAAGTCAAGTTGGCCCAGTGGGTAAACTGTGCCCCAAAATAGTGGGCAGTTTTCCCCAAACAATGGGCCGAACTGCCCCAGTCAGGTCGGCCCAGTTAGGGAAAGTTAGGTCGGCCCAGTAAGGGAAAAAGTCACCTTTTGATGTGTATAAATAGAGAGTTCGACCTCTCATTTGGTCCTTCACTAAAGCAAGTTCGCTCTAGCCAAGAGAGGTTCTCCACTGCAGCTAGGAGACTGAATTTTTGGGGTTTTCCACTATTGGAGAAGTTTCTCTCTTGTTTTCTTGGGTTTGCGCTACTACTATCTGGTTGT
This sequence comes from Larix kaempferi, assembly GCA_027924585.1. NCBI lineage: Eukaryota > Viridiplantae > Streptophyta > Pinopsida > Pinales > Pinaceae > Larix > Larix kaempferi. Next base: position 4,536,424 of record BSBM01000092.1, on the reverse strand, counting down.
ACATCATTCTCTATTGGAAGGTCCGGGCTTGGGGGAGACAAATAACTTTGTCTATGGTTGGGAGATGATTGTTCTTATCATCATGGTTAATTGAGCTTCACACTCATTTTGTTTCCGTGCTTTGCCATTCTTTTAGTGATCCTGGTTACGCTGCTATAAACATTAACATTATATTCTAAATAAAGAAAAATCAAAATATAACTTATATTTCTTTTTCTATGCTAATTTATTATTTATAATCTTATTAAATTTTAAATACAACTAAAATAAACTTTATACTTTATTTTAGAAGTTTTCTCTTTAAACCCTAATTTCTTATTACCCTAATTACTCTTGGACGCTGACGTGTGTTGTTGAAACTATTCTCATTCTGCATCATCGTATTAATAGATCTGGTCTCAAACTCTAACAATCGACAGATAGATGATGAATCCCGGTGTGGATTTGAATCCGAGGAAAGAATTTGAAATTGTTCACCACGTAAATCTTGGAACATAAATAATTTTTTCATACCCGAACCATGTGACATAGGTTGTGTGTGAGGTTGAAGACAAATGTATAGCCAATGAAATGGAAGCCTAGTGGATCATTTAAGACATCATCAACCGCACTGATGAACCAATGCCCCGTTGGCTATCAACATTGAGGATTAACTCCCAAGGAAAATATATGTTTTAAATTTAATACTAAGCTTTCTCAGAACAAATATTATATAACTAAGTTAAATGAGTGCTGGGATCAAGGGCTAAAAAGCCTCATCTATAATCATATTGTGGTTCATTATAACAGAAATGGAGAAGACTCGCCAAAGAATAAAGAATAGGACTGAAGAAGTCCAATCTGGGTGCTAAAAGGCTCAATTTCTCGCATACAATTGCTCTACCAATTACACACAAATGGTCCCGTAACAATCTTAAAAGGATTGTTGAAATCTTTTCCATTACTTACGGGGTTCAAGATAAGGACAAGGTAGATGCCATAATTTGGTGGCTTGGACAATAAAGTGCACCCTAAAAGAAAATGGAAGACTGGAAGTAAAAGAATTCATGTGGCTACTCTTAGTAAAAGGAGCAAGGAGACTGGGATCTATTAAGCATTTCTAAGCAAATATGGAAAAAGATGTTGGAAATGAAATACTTGGGAGGAAGAGATCCCAACATACTTCTTTCTGAAGGATGTCCAATGGTTGCAATCACAATACTTTGGAGACATGAAAACAGCCTGGTCAATTCTAGTGTCTAATTTATTTGTCAATCCAGCAGAGGAAGGAAGATGAGCAAACTCTTGGACAATAAACTGGAGGAGACCCAACTTGGCTATGCTAGATAAGGTAGTGAGCATCCATTACATCAAGGGCACTGTTATCACCTAAACTGTAGTTACCCCTGTGGATGTATCCATAAATGGATGGCAATAGGGAAGGGCAACTCAAAAGGTGCAACCACGATCACCTCGACCTCCAATAGATGGTTGTCACGCCAATCGAGGCAACCTTCACTTTATGTTATCTAGCCCATACAACAAAGGGGGAGACCCGATCTACTCCCGACAGGAGAGATCAATCCAAGACACCAAATCAAGTTAAGATTAAGTGAAATAAGGTGTATGGTTTATCCTAGACCTTAGGATGAAGTCACAAGGTAAGTGAGGGGTTCAATGAGTATAGCTTTGGTTCATTGTTGATGTGAGAGTGACTTATGATATTTGAAGTGAGTTCTAGGATTAGAGTACTAGTTCAATGTGAGAAAATCCACTGCCTTAGGAACCGTGTCCAATGTAGGGTAGTTTAGGGGTTGAATTGGGGCTAACTAGTACAAGAGACAAGCTTGATCATGATATATGTTGACATCAAAGGATTTAGTCCACCACACAAGGATCAAACCACAAGTTAATCCAACAATCGAGGAAAGTCGAATTGACTTGGAGAGAGATCAGTGCCTTGGGAATTGGGATTAATAGAGTCAAAGTGAAGTTAACTTGTGGTTAATGACTCCTATTGCATGTAGCAAGTGGGCAATTGAAGGTTTGATGGATGAATAAGTCTAGATCTAAAGATTCAAGGTTTGACCTAAGTGGACCACAATCCCTTAAAACAAGGAATGCTATCCCCAAGGCAAGATTTGATGAAGTGATCAACTAGACCTAGGTTTTGAATTATGCTCGTTCCAAATCTACTAAAATCTCATGTACCTACGTCCTAGAAGTGGACCAACTCCAATCTCCAAGGAAGTGCGACTTTGCCCAAGGAGGGTAAAATGTGGGATAAATGGGATCATGACAAGTCCAATGACATCCAAATTTTAGATCCAAGTAGGGTGATCAAGTGAGAGTGTGGATCTACAATTTCAAGGCAATCCAATGGCTAGATCTTACTAGATCTGAGTTTGAAGATACCAAGTGGTCCAAAATGGGGATTAAAATTTAAATCCCTTAAAATGTGGAATAGGGTCCACAAGGTAGAAATTGCCAAAGTAAGAGTCTAGGGGTAGGTTTTAGGATGTACAGATCATGAATCAATTAAAATCTCAACTACCCATCAACTAGATCTAGGTCAACCCAACTCTCCAAGAAGTGCGCCCTCACTTGGGGAAGCCAAGTTGGCTTTGGAAGGGGATCGAATGAAGGCCAATCCTCACCAAACTATAGATCCGGGATGCGGTGGATACTATAGAGGTGGGTTTTCAATATTATACCCAACAACCCACTAGATCTCAGTAGATCTAAGAAAATGTAACAATGGGGGTTTTGATTAATTAGGGTTTGAAATATTTAAGACAAGTGGATAGATCATGGAGATAGAAATTACCTTAAGATCATACCTGAGTGATGAAGAGAGATGCCTTGATGTTGAGGAAAAGATTCCCGCAGAGATCAAATGAGAGATGGTTGATTTTGCTTGCCAAATTGATGGCGTAGCCCACAAGTGCGACCTCCTCTACCTGTTAAACCAAGGAATAGCGATTCAATCAGCAAGACCAAATATGGAGGAAATACAAGCGAAATGCAATAGTAACATGAAATAGAAGGTCCTGGGACAGTAATACTCCTTGTTACCAACGAAAAGATCCAAAGAAGAAGTAGGGAGAGTCTTCCCCTACCAATACTTCCTCCTCAAAGCAAATCGGCCTCCACCTGTAGATGCAAAAACGTGGTACAAAAGATATGGCAAAACAAGATCTCCAATAACTCAGTGCAAAGGAAAAACCAATGAACGGACACCAAAAACATTCACCACAACACTCGAGATAGATTCAATAATAATTTTCTATTCCAATAATCCAGAGCCACAAGTCCCCTTTACAATGAGAGGCTCCCTCCTTTAAATAGATAGGAGAGGCACCAAAATCCTAACCACTTTTTGAATGAGTGGCTAAGATTAAAAGATACAAATGTCTAATCAATGGTTGAGACGAGCTCAACAATAAAATACATGGATCACTAATAAAATATAACATAAGTGGACAAAATCGCCCTAGGAGAGGGGAATCCCACCATATCATGATGACAAAATATAATAAGAAGCTTATGGTGGGTCCAAGGGGTAATTTTAGCCACCCTTGGTCAATCCCCATAGCACAATAATAATAAAATAGTCATCAATATACTAAATTGTGTCTCTATGGACAAATCGTGGGCCTTAAGAGGCCTCAGAAATCATCAGAAAGTGCCATATGTGATGGATGCGGGCCCCGATGAAGCTGAAACTGCTGGAGGAGGTGTGGAAGACATCAACCCATCATCACTGATTATCCCATGCCAAGACATTGCCTCAGTAGCCCAAATCGAATTCCTCAATAGCCATTTCTACCAATCCTGAAATGCCTCAGGAAGCGTGAAACTGCCCCAAACTGCCTCCTGGAGTGCTTGCACTGTCAAGGTGAGGGCATTAGTGTGTCCGGGAGGGAGGTAATATGGTAAAAACAAGTGGCTGGACCACCCCCTCCAAGCACAGCGCCCTAGGTCAACCAAATAAAAATCCTCTTTGCTCTGACAGGGTCTCCGACAGACCAAAACTGCACTGGGTTAGCCTACTGAGGCTCAATCATCATTGTAAGTGCTCGGAACTAAAAACAGACTATCTCATTGGACTCAGAAGGTCCAAATTCATCCAAGATGTGTACTCATACACCATATGAGTCTCTGCATGATCATATAATATATCCAATATACCGGAATAGGTGAAATAATAATAATCTGTAAATGATCAATAAATGCTGAAAACCATGAATCATCATCATAAACCTGTATCTGATGCATAGAATCATCATGTACATGTACATAGACCATCTATCATCTATCTGTATCATCACAAGGTCCAACCATCTCATGTCCTATGGTTGACCTTGGTTAAACTAGGTTTGACCAAGTCAACATGACCAAATATAACTCAGACTATCATCAGAAGCTGTTGCAAAGTGTCAAAGGTTAATGCATGCTCTACAACTTATTCAAATAACAATTATAACACAAAGTAATCATTACTGGCGATCCAGATCCAAATATATAATGTCATTAATTATTATTATTACTCAGACTAGACTTTCAGGACCATACTCACTTCATAGCTGTGATCAATTTGCTAATGAAGGGTGAAGGCTAAAATAACTAGCTAGGCTAAGGGATGACTTGACTGACTCAACATTGTGACACTTTGGAACAGGGAAAGGGAATACACACCATAGTATATACTGAATGAGCAACAACACAGGGAATGACGGTGTCTCACAAATGGATGAGTTGTTCAAAGAGGGTTTATTCACCTTTAACAGATGCGCACAATCCATAATACAAATGAGGCCAGCAATTATTTAGATATAGCATTTAAGTTCCATTGCTTTTGGGCCTGAAGCTTCCATAGCCTTGATCTATGTGTGTTTATAAACACATTGCATAGATTTACATTTATTTGAGGCTTTCTGTTGCAGGTGTGTTTTTAAGGCACTTGTTTACTTGAGCACTTCTAGGTGTGTCACAGACAACTTGTTTACCTAGGTATTTATTTCACAAAAGAAATAACATTTATTTTCATGGCCACTTTCATTTGGCATGCCTTTCATTCATGTGTGTTTAGAAACACATTGCATGAACGGGTTTTTCATACAAGATATAGCATTTCATTTTTCCAGATTTTGTTTTCATGGCAGCACTAAAAGTTTCAGGTTTAGCCAACACATCTTTAGTGACTAGGGGGAATTCACAAGGAACTCCAACTCACCATAGGTAAGTTTTGTCACCAACTCAGAGCCGAGACACAATAAACAGGGAAGCTCATCCAATACAGAGGCTACAGTGGGGAAAAGGTCCTCCGTGTCACTAGTCAAGTAGTAAGTCAGGGTGGTAAACTAAAAGGTAGGCAATGGATGGATGAAGACAATAATAATGTAGGCAACTCTAGCAAGCCAAGGTATGGTGGAATGATCACCTCTATTCTCCCTAAGGAGGGTAAAACCAATGAGTATGAATAGTGAACTTCTAAGTCTGAGTAGGGACAATATAATATATATAATAAGATCAACTAGGTCCACATATCTATATGATCGCCATATCATGACACTAGGTGCTAAGACATGCTATAAGAATAAATATAAAAGCAATATAACCAAAACACTATGATATACCTGCTGAGTCATATACCTGAATGCTCATCATCTGAACCATCATCTGTCCTCTAAAACTGCTGCTGTAACTCTGGGCACTACTGAATGCTCTATACAAATGGTATAATGGCCATATCGGTCATCTCTCTGAGTGTCCTGAGACTCAGTCATGGCATGGGAAATACAACTGCTGTCCAAAATCTGATAGTGATCCAATATAGATGCTCATCTCAGCGTCTCAATGTAAGGGCATTGGCTGAATAGTGTACTGGAATCAGAAAAATAATGTATGGTAGCCCGGCTACTATATATGTGATAACAGGCACACTGACAGAGAGGAGGGGTTAGTGGTTATACAAGATTTCTTCAATTTAAATGACACAAGTTGATGCATTTTATATGGGTTGATGTAAAATCATCTTAGAAGAAATATTTCTGGTATGACCCCATTTGTTAGAACAAGAATTGAGGAGGGTTCAGAGTTGTGCTTGAGGCAGGGTCTAAGGTGATACCTTATTCTTAACAAAAAAGCATTATCGAGACATATAAGAAGCAGTTCAGTATAAAACACCAGGGTTTCAATTCATAGCAAAGTAGGTATGGTGGAATTGAGGGGGCATCCTTTTACAAAGAGGGTTCAGAGTTGTGCTTGAGGTGGGGTCTAAGTTTATAGTTTATTCTTAACAAAAGGCCATTATGAAGACATCCAAGGACCAGTTCAATAGAAACAGCCGGGGTTTGAATTCTTAGATAAGTGGGTATGGTGGCCTGATGCTTTACCCAATAAGATAAGATAATTTTATTTATGTGACCACAAAGTTGGTCAATGGGACTCAAAAGTACGGCTAATATGAATGAACAGTGAGAGTGTGAAAGCAACTCCTATCACTACTCTATTAAAAGCAGAGAAAGATCGAACTAATTTTTGTTTTTGAAAAATATTTTTTATATTAACAGACTACATAGGTATATGTATAAAAAAGAGAAATCAAAAGTTGAAGGGTATATACAATGTTGAACCATGTCCTCTTCCTCAGTGATCCTAAAATAGAAATAAAATCAGAGTAAGCTGAGCCATTTAGTTCTTTCGCATCCTTAATCAGCACAAAACCTCTAGCTAACAGTGGTGTACATAGCTCGTCCTGCCAGTCACAACAAAAGGGCTGTAATGACTAATCTCTTTTGCAAAAACATACCTGCACCTTATTCACCGGATTGTGAATTAAACAGTGACCGAGACAGTGCCGGATTCCTGAGAAAGCAGAAAGCATGAAGTATTTGGAGTCACGAAAAAGTGTACCTCTCGAATGCACTTTTCCCAAAAAATACACTGAGTGGTGATCTTGAGCATGTTGCCAACAAGCCCTTGCAAAGCTGCAATCCCAAAACAGATGTTTCACTCAAGGTTAGATGAACCATGGGTGTGATCGGAATCGGCATGAAGAATCGAGCAGGTGAAGCACTCAGGAAATTAGGAATTAGGGGTTTGGAACTCTTAACACTGATTTAAAAAAGTATATATTTTTTTATTTTTTATTTTTTTATGAATCATTGCCTTCTAATTCAGAGAATTCTTAGGGTAATAAAAACTCTAAAGAAGTCTGTCTTGACTTCCAACTCTGCACATATCATAAGCATGCATTTCTTAATCATATAAATGTTTCATTGTGTGAAAAACATTAATAACCAATATTAAATTAGAAATTAAACTTTCTTGCCTGCGAGATGGCCATTATGAAAAAGGCAACAATAAATGCCTTGTCCATACATGTTAGCAACTTAGCATATCCATGTGACAAATTGTGCATATATGTTACTTTTCAATTATGCTTATGATGTTCATTATGAGATCTAACAAGTTCATGTTCCAATTATTGTTTATATGCTTCATCCTCTTTGTATTAATAAATTCACTTTTTATTATTGTAGAGAGACCATACAGAACAGTTAGTTTTCCGTAGGCGCATCAGTTGAAACTGTGTACACCAGTACGGATCTGGGTTAGTTTCTTTGTAGCTGCTTTGCTGTATTGTCTAATATAAGTAGAGAATGGATTTTTCTTCTTTTGCTTTTATTAATCCCTGGAGCAAAATTACATCTACAAAGCCTCTCCAAGCAAACAACCAGGAGCGCAATGTTAAAGAGTGTGACTCTAGTGTCACAGATTTGCTGAAATCTGAATTAAATCTGAAATCTGGGCCACAATTATGTCACTAGAAACGGATCCACTGATACGGGAAACAGATCTGATCCAATAAACAGAAAAAAACCAAAGAATATGATATGAGTTCAAGACGCCCCGATTTTGAGAAGATTCTGGTGTGAGTGCCCTAAGGTGAATGCATTCATACTGGTTTCATTGTCTTTAATTTGCCACAACCTAAACACAACCCATCTGTAAGCCTGCCTTTTGCCAAGAGGACTTTGGTGGGCGAATCCTGGTAGATTGCCAACCAAGCAAAGACACATAAGTTGAATGGGACAAATGGACCATACACTGCAATCTGCAAATGCTTCTGTCTTCCAGGATGGAAGAAGTCCAACGAGCATTGAGAACTGGAGACAAAACATACTTCTGGTGTAATAGGGAGTAGAGTTTCTTGCTGCAGCTGCTTACCAAACACCCACCCCTAATTTCTCGACTTCAGTCCTCACATATCAATGTTCAATCTGAATAAGAGTCCTCAGAAGAAATCGGCCTAACAATTTCTTTTATAACGAGCTTGTCAGAAGAGAGGAATGGTCTTCTGAGTTTCTAGCACTCTCCAATCCTCCCGGATCTGGCCTTGAAATCCTAGAGATCCCTGCAATAGAAAATGCCTTCCTACTCAATCTGTGGGCTTTGAATTGTGGAAGTTCAGTAATACACTGATTCTGAAGCTTCCAGCTTTAAATTGGTTGCCAAGTCAAATCCCATCCCGATCTGCTATCTGAAAAATTCCATTTGATTAGGTTGGCAACAAATTTCCAGGCATTTGAAATACTTTTGTAGACAAAGGACCTAGAAGTATGGAACAAGTTAGGGGAAGAGATAATGTCACATAATCTAAAAGTGCCACGGATCTTGAGCATGTGCTGTGCTGAATTAAACCTGTGTTGTAGAAAACCTTCCAAGGGGAAGAAGCCTCAAGGCATTGTACAACCCACTTGGAAGCAAGAATGCTTCCCTGGGAAGCACCATCAGTAAGACCCAGACCCCCTAACTCCTTTGGCATAGTACATACATATATCACAAGGAACCATCGGCAGAGCTTACTCTCCACCATATTTAGACCACAAGAAAGAACAAAGAACCTGTTCCAACTGTTTGAGCTCGGTCCTGCTCATAGATTAAAAAAACGGTGAAATTGGTTTCGGAATCGGCCGATTCTGCGAGTTGAAGGCAAACTGATCCAAATCGGTCTGGAAATCGGTTCGGTCGGGGGTTCGTTAAGTAGATTTAGGCCCTATGTTAGGGTTGGGTTAGGTTAGGTTAGGTTGGGTTCGGTACCAAACTGGTCAGATCGACCGATTTATGTAAAAAAAGGGCCGACTTTTTACTCCCAGTTATGCGGGGTCTGCAGACTTGAAAAAACACAGAAATTTCATTTTTTGCTTTGTTTTTTCCTAACTTAACCTAACCCTAGGGCCTAAATCTACTTAATGAACCCCCCCCGTTTCTATTTCCTTACACCTATTTCCTATTCTCATTGTGGAGCAGCGCTGCAGCAGTAGCAATTTGCAAACAGTGTGACTGTGTGAGTGAGGGATAGCCATGGGGACAGTGGACTATGTAGTATGCAGTTGATGATGTATGACATTTGACTATGTAGCATGTTGTTTTTTGGACTCTACAGGCCATATATAGCCTATAGACCTCATAGATTATGTATTTTGTCCCAGTCCCAGTCTCCTAGATATGTATTGCACAATACACTTTGTGCAATTTTGATATATTCACTCTTATATGGTATATACATGAGTAGACTTTGGATATTTTGTCTGTAATGCTTTGGAATATTGGATGAAAATTTTGAAAATGTTGTTTTTCTTTAAAATTTAAATATTTTATGTATTTTTTAGTAAACCTAGTCATTAAATTCAAATCAACCGATTTATGACCGATTCATTACTGATTCCCATTCCGAGTCCAAGTTGACCCTCGACTGATTCCTATTTTTAAAACTATGGTCCTGCCAGGGAGCCAGTAGGAGATCTAATATATGTGTGAGGTCTATAGGATTCTCGAAACACAAGAAGTAGTGCAGCTAACTAATTAGCCAAATAGAGACAAGAAGCAATAGAGACAAGAAGTAATACATCTAAGTTGCTAACTAATTAGCTAATAGAAACACAAGTAGTGCAGATACAAAACCAAGATCAAGACCACGTCAAGCACACTGATGAAAATATAATTATACTAATGCAGAGTGTCAGCCACAAGGCTTTATAGTTACAACACAAATCACAAGGAGATGGAATTAGCAAGGTCCAATCCTTTAATCAGTGTCTGGGAATGCACAAAAAGAGTTTAGAGCTTTTACTGGACTTGCAACATATGTTATTATTTGAGGTTAGCAATTGAATTAAATAATGTTATATAGAATCGTGGTGGCCTCTTATGTTGTAACAGTTGGGAAAAATATACACTGGTTTAAAGTTGACACTTGTTTCTGCTGTTGGGAAAAACACTACTGTATATGGTTTGGATGGTAATAAACACAATTTTGTTCCAGCCAAAATTTCCAACAAAAAGTGTTAGAATTTTGACACTTCCAGTATGGTTATGTTAGATCTTCAAACAATTTATATTATTATCACAATAACCACATACAATAGGATCACTGAAAGATAGACAAGCACAGCATAACAAGAGAACACAAAGATTTACCTTGGGAAAACCCTCTCACGGGAAAAACCCAACAAAACTTCTTCAGTATAGATTCATCAGAAAGTACAATGTCAATCTTGTACAATAACCCGAGAACAAGATACAATAGAAAGCCCAAGAAAAGATGTCTTCAATGCAGCTACTCTTTCTCCCAAGCGAACTTGCTTGAGTGAGATGATGCACAAATGAGCTAGGCGCCACCCTATTTATACTGGTCATGCAACTGGCCTTTTTACATAACTAGGCCGACTTGACTTTTCCTAACTGGGCCGACCTGACTGGGGCAGTGTACCCACTTACATGATTTCTTTTAGGGTTTTTTCATAATCAAATACAATATGAATATTTCCCGAAGGAAGTACAATAAAATACAATAAGAATATCTTTCGAATTTACATTTTTCAACAAAAAGACTGGGCCAAAGGAAAAAATTTGGAAAATAGTTTGAATTGTTAATTTTCTATCATTGATATGTTTAGGTTGTTAAGAAATTTAAATTACCTGTTAAAGGAAGTGAGTTCATGTCAAAATTTGAATCAGATAGTAATCAAATACAATATGAATATTTCCCGAAGGAAGTACAATAAAATACAATAAGAATATCTTCCGAATTTACATTTTTCAACAAAAAGACTGGGCCAAAGGAAAAAATTTGGAAAATAGTTTGAATTGTTAGTTTTCTATCATTGATATGTTTAGGTTGTTAAGAAATTTAAATTACCTGTTAATGGAAGTGAGTTCATGTCAAAATTTGAATCAGATAGAAAGCAAGACATGCAAGATTTCATTATTGCTCCTGTTGTCTTTTAATTTAATGTTTTTCTGTGATTGCTTGTGTCTCGAGTTCTTCCAAGGGGAAGTATTATTGAAAATTTAAAAGAGCTTTAAGTTCTGTGTCTAGGTCTAGGGCTTATTGGATTATTATTTTGGATAACAATAAATTTCCAAGAGACTAGTTTCGAAGTGCAAGTTGACTTTTATCGGACTAGCATGTATCTGGAGGTCATATATGAAAAGTCGCAAACAATTGTATTCTCCAATTGCATTACTCGGTATAAAATACAAGGCATGGATGATGTCTGGTGAATGCTATACGTCTCGAATTTTTAATATTGGAACATTGTTGCCTTTGTGTTGCAGGAATACTTCTATGGTCTTACCAATGAACTATCACCTCATGCCAATGTTGTAAATTTCAGTGACATGCTTATATATCGATTTGGTGGCCCTCAAGCACCTCGTTCTGCTTTGCCAATTGGTGCAGAGCCTTCAGCAGATCCCACCCGTGTAGCTTCTGTTGCAATTACTATTGATCTTGTGCATGCTGTTCTTGCTGTTTCTTATGCCAAGGAGCCTGAGCTGCTACTCTCCAGGTAAGAGCTCTATCATATTATTTTCTTTTCCCTTGATCCCCTGCATTGCTTCTAGGATGGTTAGCTTACTGTCTTGGCCTTTCCAAATTTACGCAGTTGTAGCTAATAAGTATATCCTTGTTATAATGAATATGCAGCAACGTAGCTGGATTTATCTATATCACCGATATTGACATGGAAAGGTGAGCTAAGGACATATATTGATTATCAGCCAGTGTTTAACTAAACGGATTATATTCGAGGATATTCATTTCTCTGTTCAGACTTAAAATGTCTCTAGTTACATGTTCCATTCCATCCCTTCTATTAGCACCATTTTTCTTATACTGATCTGTAATGATTTATGCTGTTGCAGAGAGAAGATTTCATATATAGCTCCATGCCCAGGGGAACTTCCCAGTAGGTTACTTTTGTCAGGATCGGTAACATGGGTGGACTAAGCCAACTAATTTCTTGGATCCTAGTCTGTTCTAAGATGGAGAAAGTAGTGAACTGCTAAGTGCAAACTGAAGTTAATTGCATTGCTTTCCTGGGGACCAATTTTTGTTTGCATGTTGATTCATGTAATATAATGATATCTCATTACCAGCAGGGGTAAAGATATTGCCTCGCTATTTACCAGATCATATGGCATTTCCTGCTTTTAAATGATGTTGGTTTCACTATTTTCTCCACCATATTTCAGTGTAAAAGTACAACTAGCAGTCAGTGATTATGTATGAAGATTCTTAAGCATTTAAAAATGTAAATTGTTAGCCCATTTAAAAAATGGGCCTATGGAACAATATTTATAATCGGGAATTAGAAAATGTGTGGGTTGATGGTTGAGGAGTCAGATATACAAGTGTTCTCCAACTGGTGGTTCCTGCTAGTCTGTTGCTTTTGTATGAAGACAGACTCACCTTCATTGTTGTCCTCGTCGTTACTTGATTTGATTGAGGATATCTCATTACCAGCAGGGGTAAAGATATTGCCTCGCTATTTACCAGATCATATGGCATTTCCTGCTTTTAAATGATGTTGGTTTCACTATTTTCTCCACCATATTTCAGTGTAAAAGTACAACTAGCAGTCAGTGATTATGTATGAAGATTCTTAAGCATTTAAAAATGTAAATTGTTAGCCCATTTAAAAAATGGGCCTATGGAACAATATTTATAATCGGGAATTAGAAAATGTGTGGGTTGATGGTTGAGGAGTCAGATATACAAGTGTTCTCCAACTGGTGGTTCCTGCTAGTCTGTTGCTTTTGTATGAAGACAGACTCACCTTCATTGTTGTCCTCGTCGTTACTTGATTTGATTGAGGTAGTGCTTTGACCCCTTGTACATACTGGTGTATCAAGAATATGTCCTGTTCTATGTGTGTCCTGTCTATTTTTGTTTTACTCTGGCTGTTGCAGACTAACATAGATGCAGTGTTGTGCAAGCACTGCTGCTTGTACTGTTTTTGTCTTAGCTTAATAACATGGGAATAGGGAATGCTTAAGTAAAACAAGTGGCACTGTTCCTGATCTATAATTAGCATGGATCTTCCCATCCTTGTTTTTGTTGATAACAAACATAGATAGGCCGGGGGATATGTTGTGAATGAGCATAAATGTGAAGTTGTGAATTTGCAAAGTGGGAAGATGAAAAACTCTGAAAATTAAACGTGTAGCACCGTTTCTGATCTGGAACTAGCATGGATCTTCCCATCCGTCGTTGGTACTAAACAAATATCAATAGACATGAGGAATGGCTCAGGGGATATTGTGATAATGAGCAGTGTGGAGTTGTGAAGCCGAAAAGTGAAGTCAAAGAGATTGTGAAAAGTAACCATGTGGCACCATTTCTTATCTTGAATTAGCACAGGTCTCCCCATCCATGGTTGGTGATCAACAAAGATGGAGAAAAGCTCAGGGGATATTGTGATAATGAGCAAATAGTGTCAAGTCGCAAAGCTGTAAAGTGTGAAGTCTGAGAGATTGCGAGGTTGTGAAACGCAAAGACAATGCGTGGGAAGTGCAGATTGTGAAACCAGAGTCTAGGGTGCAGAGAGTGTATTTGTTTGAGTGTGAAGCCATTGGAGTCTGGGTTGCAAAGATGGCAAGCCTGCTGACTGCGAGTCAGTGTTAATTAAGACAGCCAAGTTCAGACCAGTTTTGAGGAAGCAACTTCGTTTAAGGAGAGTGCATGCCTCGTGAGTTTGGAGCAAGGAGGTCTGGGTTGCAAAGATTGGAAGCTAGTTGAGTATAGTTGGTGACAATGAAGATGATGAAACTTTAAGCTGGTCCAGAGGAGGTGACTTGTGCAGATATGCAAAACTGCAAGTTAGAGTTGCAGCATATAAAGATCGAGAATTTGGCGTTGATGAGATACCTGCTGAAAGGGGGCTATTTACGAGGAGGTCTTGTGCTTGATCGAGGCCTATTTACTGAAAGGCCTCCTTGATTTTTTCATGGTGGCACATGGGAATATGAGTGTGCAGAGGGGTGCGATACGAAATGTTGAGGACGTATGTTGCAAAGGTTTTATATGGAGTATCCACGCTAGTTGAGTATAGCTGGTGACAATGAAGATGATGAAACTTTAAGCTGGTCCAGAGGGAGGTGACTTGTGCAGATATACAAAACCTGCAAGTTAGAGTTGCAGCATATAAAGATCGAGAATTTGGCGTTGATGAGATACCCGCTGAAAGGGGGCTCTTTACGAGGAGGTATTGTGGTTGATCGAAGCCTATTTACTGGAAGGCCGCCTTGTTTTTTTCATGGCGGCACATGGGAATATGAGAGTGCAGAGGGGTGCGATACGAAATGTTGGGGACGTATGTTGCTAAGGTTTTATATGGAGTCTCCACGCTAGTTGAGTATATCTGGTGACAATGAAGATGATAAAACTTTAAGCTGGTCCAGAGGAGGTGACTTGTGCAGATATAACCTGCAATTTAGAGTTGCAGCATATAAAGATCGAGAATTTGGCGTTGATGAGATACCTGCTGAAAGGGGGCTCTTTACGAGGAGGTCTTGTGGTTGATCGAAGCCTATTTACTGAAAGGCCTCCTTGATATTTTCATGGTGGCACATGGGAATATGAGAGTGCAGATACGAAATGTTGGGGACGTATGTTGCTAAGGTTTTATATGGAGTATCCACGCGGTTGTAATAGCCCTGACGTCGAACCACACAATTACGCAATAGATGTCTGTTGTGTATACGACACCGTTGAGTCGAATGGAATTGCCTGGGTGTTTTGCCTTTGATGCCGAGGGCACTAATGTCTAAAGCAGAAGGACGTGATAGTGAGGATCGACTTCTGATTTGGTTGTGTAATGTTTCACAGGAAAACTATGTTGAAAGGCAAAGGTTGGTTGCTGTTGGGTTGCGATTTTAGTTGTTAATACAGGGTGTTTTATGGAAAGGTGGTGCTTGCGCGGCTCTGTTACGATGACTTTGTGTGAAGAGGGGCCTTCAAAGCATGAATGCCAGCCAAATTTAACGACTAAATTCCATGACTATTAACACGCATATTTTAGAATGTTTCAGAGTAGGACATTGAGTAGAAGTAAATTCATCTTTTTCTGTACTCACTATTTCATGATCATTGAAAACACCGATAAAGCTCGCTACTAAGTATCTACCATGAGGAATCACCTCTACTACAATACAATTACATAGTGAGTATTTGAACACTGTAATTCTAATTACTAAATATAATTACTAAATATAGACTATTTACTAGTAGAATTTAGAATATATTTATGAGAACAATTTAAAACTCAAATCCATAATTAATGAAGATATTGTTAAAGAATTGGAAGAGTATTAAAACCAGCATAGATCCATCTCAAACCCGGATCTATCAAGTACTGAGAGGGATCCAATTTTTTGAGGTATAATTGCATGATAGATCTGTGTTTAAGCTATCTTTTTTATTATTTATCTTATAAGCCAACATAGATTTTTTTAATAATTTTTTTATTTTATGAGCCTACTTTTATTTGGTTTTTATTTTTTATTTTTATTTTATATGCCGACATTAATTTTTATTTTGTTAGGAACATGACAACATCTCTACCATACTGGGCTGTAGAGCACCTGGTCTAAAGTTATAGATAGAACTAGCTAATAAATTTGAAGAGTATCCGAAGTGTTATTTAAAATAAAATGACCATACATGTGGGCATAAAGATTAAAAAACATAGATAAATTTATCACTTACTGAGTTCACGGAGTACTCACGCCATGTATAGACATCATTCTTGGAGGACATGGGACCATACAAAATATTAATTCAAGATTTCTGAAAATATTTAAAAGAACTTATAAAGTTTTACATGAAGAGAGGTTTTCTATAAATTATGCAACATCTTCATGGGTTTTGTCTCTAGGATTCAATTTGTCCTCATTCGTGTTCAATATGGATAAATGGTTTGTATAGGAATTTTTTGTAGAGTTTTCCTAGAAATTTGCTAACTGTAATATCAAATTGTGAGGGAGAAGCATAAAATCACAAGGAGATTAGCAAATAAAACATAGGAGTTAGATGAAGTGAGACTAGTTTCCCCCAATGTTTATTGTGGTACTAGTGGTACCAAGGGACGCTCATGGCACACATGAATTTACAACTTGACGAGATGGTTATATGTATGAATGATAGGGATGGCCAATAAGATCTATTAAATAAACTCAAACAATGCAGAGTGTAGAAGAAAGACGCAAGAAGATGGAGAGTGAATAATTGTATTATTGATGTTCCGAATCAAAGTAAACGAGCGTGTTGTACATATCTCTATTATGTTTCATTATGCAAATCAAGAATCATTCACAATTAATTTTTAAAATGCTATTTATGACTTAACCTGCCATTTATAACTTATGACATTACTACAAAGTACATACTTTAGGAAATAAACTTCACTATATTTAACACCTTTTAATGTTTTTCATTTTTTTTATGAAGATATCTGCCACTTGATCCTTGGACCAATAAACATATGGTGAGAATTTGGACCTTCTTCTCTTCTCACTTAGAGTTTGATAGAACCAGGTTGGCCTTTTCAAAGACGGACTTCCGTCTTTCTGAAACTAATTGCCATCTTGTCCTTCTAATTCCGACTCTACCTTTTCTTCATTTTCTTCACTAGCATTTTCTTTTCGACATCGTGTGTATGTAATAGGAGTTTTGAGTTCAAGTTCATCATTGTCACCTTGTAAAATTGCACCTTTCCATCCAGATGTATGCACATGTGGAGGTCTTTCATTCTCAGAAGTAGAATTGTTAAATCTTCTTGTTGCTTGGGGATACCATCAAACCTGTACATATTGTTACATCATAATTCTTGGGACATAATTTTGTTGTTACGTTGTTTAATTAAACATTGTTTCTTATAAAAACAATAGTATAATTTTTGTCAGTAATTTAACTAACATAAAGCAAGTTGGGTTATAATCCTAGAACATAGAAACGTTATGAATCGTGTTGATGGAATCTCTTGAAACCCTCATAGGTACTTCACCTCTTCCTTGTACCTCATGAATATTGTTATCACCAAGAATAATAATCTCATTATCACAGGGAGCAAGTTTGGAAAAAACTTATTGTTTACCTGTCATATGTTTGGTAGCCTTCGAATCAATATACCAAACAGATTGAGAAGTCGATATATTAGTATGAGAAGGCATAAACAAATAATCAATTTCAGGTTTATTTTGTGGAACCATGGTACAACTTTCTACAAAATCACTGTGATGACTTCTCCTTATTCAAAGCTCATTGGAGGTCTCATACAAACTTTCCAACTTTGTTCAAAGCTGTTTTAATAATAAGAATATGAGACAAAATATCATCTTCCAAGGCAAACATGAGAAATATTGCAGTTTTATTTTTCTTATTGTAAACATTTGTCATGGGGTTTGGCTTTGGAGTTGCCCCTGTCACCAAAGGTCTTGATATGAAAGAAATTGTTCCATTATATGAGATTTAGGCATCATAAAGGGATTGATTTTGGCCATTTTTTCCAAATCTGTAGAACTGTTTGAATTTTTTTTATGACTTCCAGAAAGTTTATTAGAAACTACTTATAACTTCCTAACTCAAGAAAATGACAATACTGAAAAATGATAAAGTTTTTCAAGACCCCGAAACAAAAACCAAAAACTTATGAGGTTGGGCACTAATTCAAAAGTTTATCATAAAAAAATGCGTACTTGTACCTTGCATCAATTTTTTTTATGCAATCGACAATTTTCGCTGTGACTACTTTACAATGTAGACAGATCAAATTGTAGGTTTTTTTGATGACTTTTATTTTTTAAATTTCTAGCAGCTTTTAGTCAGACTTCCACATCTTTGATTTGAGGACAGTGGTGGGTAGTCTAGCCGTCTCTTTATTCTCTTCTTGAATCAATGGCTTTTCCTCTTGGGATATGCGTTGACACTCACAGGTCACAACGACTTTGGCTCTGTTTGGGGGATCGATAATTCCCAAAATTTTAGCGGGGTCATAGTCATAGTTTCTGCGGCTTCACAACTTTCTCAACTTAGGGTCATAGTCCCTTGAACGCAAGCTTTAATCGACGTATTTTCTTCTAAGTCTCAACTTGGCTCTTCTTTATCGACGATTCCTTTACGACTCGAATAGGGGTTATTCATGTCCTTCACGCAACTCAGAGTTGTTTGCTAGTTTGCGGCTGCTTCATGGGTGTTCTTCCTCTTTATAGCTCTTACTCGACAACCTCTCTGGTCAGCGCTTCTGTAGTGGCTCTCTCAACACAGCTGGTATGTCAAACTTTGTCTTGGCAACGAATCTGAAATTCTTGAGCCCACAATCACCGTGGCTTTGATACCATGTTAAATAAACTCAGACAATGCATAATGCGAAGGAAAGACATGAGAAGACGAATAAGGAATAATTGTATTATTGATGTTCTGAATCAAAGTACATGAGTGTTGTATATATCTCTATTAGGTTCCCTTATGCAAGTTAGGAACTATTTACAACTAATTTCTTAAAATGCTTCAATAAATGCTATTTATGACTTAACCTATGTCATTCATAACTTATGATATTATTATTGTACTTTAAGAAATAAACATTATAATATCTAACACGATCCTTTTGATTTGGAGGAGATTTAAGGCGAAATTGATGATAATATACGGCAATGTAAGAAGAAACATCCTTACACATTAGACAATATTTTTGAATTTATTATTTTTGATTTCTTTTGTAAAATCTTTCGAAACCACAACTATTTTCAACATAGCATTCCTTTTCTACCTTTGCGATGTCCTGAATATTGAAACTGTTTGCAAATATTTTATTTTTATATTTTTGAATTTGATAATTATTACACAAAAATTAAAATTAGATTATTTTAATTTTTACAAAATTTTAAAATTAAAAAGTTTTAGAGTTATAAAAAATTCATAAGACTTTTAATGTGGTGAGCTAGAACTTTGAAAGCCATGATATTTTTAGTTTTAATTTTATTAAATATAACTGAAAATTTAAAAGAAAAAGTAAAGTATATTTTTGATTGATAAATTATCTTTTATTAATTAACTTTAATTATTGTAATATTGAATAATTGAAACCTTATAAATACTAGAATAAATCAAAATCAATTATATTGTTTATTTGAATTAACATAATGATTAGAAAATAGTTATAGGATTCACAAATGGATCAAAATGAAATAGTAAAATTATTTTATTAACAAAAACAAGATAAATTTTTTTAAAAGAATATAATTTCTCTTTCTAAAATGACAAGTATCAAAAGTACATTTAGCCCCAAGGGTGAGTTTAATTGGTAAGATGTGTGAACACTCTTTTGGTATGGGGGGAGGTCACGAGTTCGAGTCTTGAGTCCTAAGGGGTTAGGCCAACCATTTATTTCTGGCCGATGGTTTACCATCCTTACCATCCACGAAATGTGGGAAGTATTGGTGGGTTTCCCGTGCACCGTTTCCGTAGAAAAAAAAGTATCAAAAGTACACACATAAGAAATAAACATGTAGAACCACATCAAATGTGGGTGGTGTGCTTAGCTAGACACATAAATCGCGAAGCATTATAATAATTTGTTTTAGTCCCTTTTTGTGTGAATAAAAGAAGATCCAATGACATAGTAGATGTATAACCAAAAAATGGACAATTCATTGTCACATGAACTCAAATCATAGAGTAGTAGATGGTGAATCATATCTATAAACACTGAATTTCCAATAAAAAATGGATATCCTTGGAAAAATGGATATAATTCAAACGAATATTTTAATAATATTTTTAATTTACATGGTTATTTTGACTATGCTCAGGTTTACAACTTCAAGTGGTAACCTTTGTAATACTATAACCGTTTGTAGGGCTTACTATTACCAAAATCCGATTTTTGAATTTTAAATTTTATCTACAATGGGCTTTACATGCCATTTTGCTTAAAAATAGAGTTTTCATTGACTTCCTACGAAGTAAACATATTCACTTAGCTATATGATTTTTACTCAATAAAATTTAAACTAAACTTAAAAAAGAAACTACAACTAGCTAGGTGTTTGTTTTCCTATAGAAAATAGCGTAGGATGGGTTGCTCAAATTCCTTCATTTAAATGCAACGATGAGATCTTTTATCCATGGGGAGTTATGAACCTCGACTTTATATTATTATGGTAACCCATTTTAATATAACATTTCCAAATTCCAATTTTTAACGTTGATTAGGTCTTAAGACCATTTGGGATTTGAACTTGAGCCTTTATTTTGATGACACATCCCGTGAACCACTAAATCACAACATTATGTACTTTGTACCCAATTATTTGATGGTAATGCCCTGCTTGTCTCAACTTACTAAACCACAATTCGATGTACTTTGTACCCAGTTATTAGATGGTTATCATTAAGATGGTAAGTCCCACCACCCAAATTTATTTCACTATCAAATTAGGGATTGGGAGATATTAAGTACCATTGTTATTATGATCTACCTCCAAATTCATATATATTGGGATCTAGCAACTTGACTAGAGTACCCAACCCTTATAGTGCTTTTCGATGTGAGACAAAAGAGTCCAACCTAATGTATACTTTTAGAGAACATCAATTTTTGGAGTCCATCTCTCAATTCATCCTCGAGGCATATTCCCTTCAAATTGGTTGTCAACCTAGGTACATATTGTCTTCCTCATACACTTGTTCATCACAACACTTGATTAGTGTCCCTTTCACAAGCTCATATATTTTAGAGTTGGAGGCTCTCTTCACTCAAAACTTTGATCTTTCAAAGGATTTGAGGAACATTTCCAATTTTTTTAAGGATAAGCTTTCTCATTCAATGTAGACAACTAGTTTTGAATTTAACTTTATAGCTATTTCGAAACCCTTCATGATTTCTGATGATTTGACCATATTGTTTGAGACACTTATTAGACTCAAAGCATATCTTACTTTGCATCTTCCTCCCCAATTGAAGGTAATTCCATGTGCTCCCACTACACATGGATTATTCTTTGAAGTTTCCTTGAAAAACATGATTATCTATCTTTCTTTCTTTTCCACTATGAACTATCTCCATTTGGAGGTACTTACTGAAAATTTTCACGTGTTTATGACTGCAAGGATTTAGGTGTCGATTCTTTCTTATCCAACTTCTCTTGGAGGTGCCATTTCTTTAGCCACATATTATTCTTTTCTTATAGAGATGAGGTGCTTTCGCTCCCTTATGTAGCCGTATGTTAATTTTGATTATATTCATTGTATTGGAATAAATGAGGTGCTCTTAGAATGTAGGCTGGGAGAGGTCTTTGTGTACAAACATGGCCAACACTACAAAAAATAGAAAAAATGACATGGAATATGTTGCCGCCTATACACACCTGGGTAACACGGAAGAAATCTTCAAGCCACTTGGTGTGTTTTTGGGGGAAAGTCTCAAGTCAAGTATTGTCACTTGACTTGAATCCTCCTTTTAGGCTAACTCCTAACGAAGCTAAAGGGGGTAGACCCTAAGAATTTTTACTAAGGCTTTTAGTTCTTAGATATTAAAATGGAAGTAAGTTTTTTAGTAGTTTTTTGATATATAATACTGAATCAAGACAAGTATAAAATATATGAATTAGATCAACATCATAGCATATAAAGATATAACATAAACAACAATTAAAATATATTAAGCAAAAAAATTATTGTTGTAAAGTCTATAAGTGCCAAATGGAGTCAAAATAAATGTTGCTGAAAATGAAATGTTTTGCAATTGTATCTTGGTCAGTTTTAAAATTATTATGATGAGTGGATTAAGGGAAGGGGGTTTAAATATACCGTAAGGTACGTGGAACAAAGTCTATATTTTATTGGATGTGGTTTCACAAAAGAGGAAAGGCTAGATCGAAGTCGTAGGGGGATATCCAACACCTCACCAATTGAGGGTGTAGCCTAATGAGTCCTCGTAGTCACTACCTAGTAGTTCCTTTCTCTTTGTAAAATTTGCCTAGATAAAGCAAAAGGCGTGATGCCAGATTTTTGTCCTTTAAGGGAATTCATTTTAACTAGGTGTGTTTTTAATTAGATGTGAAAAGTTATAAAATGCAATACCCTGTTTTTGATTGTTCCAAAGGTTCGACCAACCGAAATCAATCTGCTATGGACAAGAGCATACACAGAGGGTAATGCCAAATACTCGTTCCAATTTTGCAAGTAAAATAAAGTCGCGATGCAAAAAAGTAAAAGAACTTGTAAAACAAATAGTGTTGTACTAATTAACTATTGACTAAGGTCATTTTTATGATCATCCACCACTAATCGAAAAATCCTTTAGGTGATGGCGAGAGCATTCTTCGTGAACACAAAATCGGGTTCGTTACTTGATTTCAAAAAGGAAATAAATTTAAAATTGCAAAAATGAAACTAAACTAACTCGCAAAAAATGAAATTTTAATCTAAGGGTTAGTATAAAAAAAAATGAAAGCAAAAGGAAAAAACACACCAAAAAGGAGGCGATATAGGTTCCCCCAATGGGGAACGAGGCGTGGGCGCTGTGTATCCCACTTGATTCTTTTATTCATGATGTACAATGATAAAAATAAGAAGCCCTTTGATCCTTTTATAAAACATGATCAAAGGCTTACAAAAAAAAAGAGATGGAAAAAGGCCCTTTTTGGAGGGGTCTTTGAGGAGGTGCTTTGGAAGGCTCAAAACTTCAGAATTTTTCCAGCACTTCCACTTGTCCTGGCGATAAATGACAAAAACCAACAAGCTAAAACAACTAAGAGTTATTGGCTTAAACAAAACTGAAATAAAATTTTACTCCTACTTAGCGCTTGGAAAATTATTGGAAAAATTGCAGCTACAAGTACTAAACTAAACTAGATCTAAGCTCATGATATAATCTTTAAAACATATCTTTTTAGATCTAATTAAACATATAACAAGTATGATTTTAAATATGTAACCTCAAAACTGATCTATACTTATTATCTTTTAAGAAACAATATCCAAAAATAAATTTGTATTTAAATCAAAGAAGGAAGATAAAGAGTCCGAGAAGCTAGAATGAAGAAGCTTGGAAGTTTTTCTTTGGTGGAATGAAGAGGGTGTTTATCCTTGAAATATTTTTATGGTGAGGAGGATGCAAGAAATATCAAACCCTTCTACAAGTGAGGCTACCTAACATCTTAACAATCCTTACATAAACAAATGGTTAAATGAGGGTATTTGTCAAAAGTAGAAAACCAGAAAATACAAATTAAACAAGAATGCATGCATCTCCAATAGATATACCATTAACAAAAAATAAGAGCATAGATAAACCTAGAATAATCTCTTACCCTAGTGGGAGGTAACTCCCTATGTAGGCCCACAACTATCCAATGAAAGCAAGATAAAATTAAGACAGATTATACCTCATAAGCATTTGAGAAAAAAAGAATCCACACATGAAGATCACTACACCATTGATGAGTCTCCAAAGCCTTCTTTATTCATAAAAAATACAACATTGATCATATAGAGTTTTGACAAAGCTTCACTACTTCCATCTTAACACTGGGAGAAAGACCCCGCTTTTATAGGAAAAATAAAGCTTCAAACCCTAAGAGGGCACACTTCCCAAGGAGAGAGGTGGATTGGGGGTTCTAGAAATCATGGCTATATGCAAGAGGGAAGGGATTCCACCTCTCATGGGAGGCTTCCACAAGAGAGACACATGGGGAATTGCACCCTCTTTTGGAGAGAATGTGCCCCCCTCATGGAAGCACATCAAATCCCCCTCATCTTGTTGGAAAAGATGCTTCAACAACTCATTTATTGACCCAAACAAGATTCGAACCAACATGGACACCTTAGGGACAAGCTCCCTTTGAATTAGGAATTGGATTTTCTCCATATTTCCCAATTAACTGACCCAAAATGACATTTTCAAGAGAAAAACAAAATTAGTAATTGAAAATCACCAATTTGACTCTCAAAAGTGGGTTTAGGGGTTAAGTGGGGGCTCTGGGTCCAAAAATAATCACCACCATGACAAATTCCCCCCCCTAGACCCACTTTTATGAATTTTTGAAATTTTATAATTAAAATACACCCTTATCGATGATTTTATTAAAAAATGAAAAATGAAAAAAACCTGTGGGGGGGGGGCTTAACGCATGTTCACGAAACTTTGGGATTATGACTAGAATGGTAATATACATAGACTCAAGTATTTAAAAGTCAATACCATAGGATTTAATAACCCTACTAAGGCATAATCATCACTTAACCACCCCAACTTTGGAGGATTTGAGTGAAAAACTCAAAAATTATGTGTCGCTAAAAAACGTTGCATAATTAACAAGGGAAAAAACACTCTAGGGTGATTAGTTTGATGACTAAGTCCTAATAAGGCCAAGCCTTTTACATAAGGTCATCATGCTACATCATTTATTACAATTCCCCCATGGGGGTGTGAACATGCGAACAACATAAAAAATGGCCATAATGGCCTGTATGGACTTCTCATCTTGAGTTATGAACAACTGAATTGTTCATTCTTTATAGGCTCACTTGAAATCCAATTAAGTACACCTTAGTATGCAACATTTTTCTCAATCTAGGGACATGTGATATGACTGATCTTTAATAAAATAGAGTAGGTAAGAACTCCATAATCTGTAAAAACATCTCAACTTGACAAGAAAACGCTTTAGTAGCACAAGTTTTATAAAAAATCCAATGATCCACAAGTTGCATTTATTTTAAAAATGAAACTAAGAAGATTCCTAAGTACATAAAAGGAAAATACTGAAAAAGAAATGCCGAAAATAAATGCTCACTTTAAAGAGCTTATTCTCCTACTCTAAGCATAACATAATTAAAATGCTAAGTGTAATCAGAAATCCAATGTAACCATCTGAGCATTTCATCAATACAAAAAATTTCACCTTGTATTTGGTTACCAGCCAAAACAAGGATACCTTATTTGCGAAATGCAAACCTACGTGATGATTCTGAATGAAAGGGTTAGATGGGAGATCATAAACATGTAAGACATCATCAAATTTCTTTCCAAACTGGTAAGTCCTCCCGTAGGATTCTTCTATTCAAGATTGGATAGGATTGATGTAAAAAACTGTATGATGAGGCGGATCATACTTGTCCAAAGGGCTTCTCTGATGATAACTCTGTGTGTAAGCCCCAAGCTACTCCAAATAATAAGGAACCTATATATGTGAAGATGATGTCTGAGACTGATCTTCAATTGGTTGCATCTGATTTGAATCTTCAATGCATTGCTTCTCCAAGTCTTCATTACTAATACTTGTGTGCAACTCTAAGTAATATGGCTCAGAATGATAATATGAAAAAATTGAATGCTCTTCTTCTGTATCAATAATTCCTTAAGATCTCTGAATGAATACTCCCTTTTGTGGACATGCCAGAGATGGAATTTTCAATAAGGTTTCTAAAATTCTCTGAAATGACACTCCCCTCTCTAGACATATCATAAATGAGATTTTCCATAAATGTCCAATAGTTGTCATCAACATTTTTGTCAAACATGGGGGAGTATTCATTAAAAACATCATGCTCTTGGCTATGCTTGTCCTCCTCATGTAATAATAATCATCCTCAGGAAGCTTGGTTTCAAAGATATTACAAGGAGTAAAACTTTCCAATCCTTCATCACCATGTGGAGCACATGGAGGAGTATCATCATACACATCCCAAATTTCATCATGGATTCCTTCATGATATTCTATAATAGTTTCTTCTTGGGGTAAATCTGGCATACACATGTGATCATCTTCATAATCTTGGGATAGATCCAGATATTTAATATTTTCTATTACGACCACACAAGGGGGAGCTTCAATCATATTTGTTATGGTGACATGAGGAAGGTCTTCAACAATGTTTTCAATCAAGGGTGCTTCATGAAGCTCTTCAATGGGAAGCATGGACATAATTATTTTAATATCACCATCATCATCATGCCACCGCTTAAGAAAAATATCAAAGAAGTGTAAAAGGGAAGTAATGCATTTTCTAAGAAGCTATTCAAAGAACCACTCAAAAGCATCCCCATCCAAAGTGCAAGCAAATATCTCCACCATATGATCAACATGATAAATGTTAGCTTTAACTAAAACATTAAGGACGCACGTGATGTGCAAGACCGCGGAATCACCATTTCCATGAAAATTTGGGGTATACTCATACACATCACTTGGATCAAAATCATCATTAGGAAAACCCATAATGCCTGAAAAATTGATGGGATGAAAACTACTGACGATCTTGGCACCATGCTCTTTCCTTTCATCATCAACATTCAATAACATCATTCATAAGTAACCATGGAGCATATCTGGTATTGAATCTGAGGAGATAAAAAAAATTCAATGTGTTGCATGGGATCTTCTTCAAACAACAAGTCTCAACAATTTATGAGAAATGGGGTTTTATCCCTTCAATGGAGTTTCCATGTGAGAATATGTTGGTTGTGGAGCCAGATCTTCTAGTCTCATAGATGATATTGTATCAGCCGTGTTTGTACCCCAGTTCTATATGATATGTAGGTGGACTGTACACTCACCCCAGCGGGGACCATCCCCCCTGGCTGGGGGGTCCGGGGGCAGCGCCCCCGAAGAAAATTTTTGGGGCTGTTTTCGCCAGCTGTTTTGCGGGCCCATGGTTTTGGGTATCCCGTGGTATTTTCCCATTGTATTTCCCTTATAAAAGAAAGACATTGTAATACGGCTAGGGTTGTTGATGTATTAGGTTTTATGCATTGTAAAGATCTTTGAGATCAGGAGAGAGACTGTGAAACAGAGAAGATGAAGTGCAGCGGTTGTGCTGCAGGTTGTATCCCTTCGACTTGCTGGACGGTAATAATAATAAGGACTGGCAAATTCAGTGTGGACGTAGCCCAAGTTGGGTGAACCACGATATATCTGTGTCTCTCTTGTAATGTGTATGTGTGATTATATTTGCATTTCTGTTTATTGTTATTGCTCTGCGATCCTGTTTTTTCTAACAGAATAAAAATATGCATTTAAAACTCTCACAAAAAATATTTTTTGCTTTTCTTTGTAAATTTATAAAAAAGAAAAGGTTAGTGGAGTCACCAGATGAAAATTAAAGATCTACTCTAAACATTCATCAAATAAAGCAAAAAAAAAAAAGGTGAAAAATCAAAAATTGTACTCCAGGAATAAAAAGATTTATCCCCGGCAACGACGTCAAAAAAGTTGCCACTTATACACACCTGGGTAACGTGGAAAAAATGTTCAAGCCACTTGATGTGTCCTTGGGGGCAAGTCTCGAGTCAAGTACTCTCACTTGATCTTGACTCCTCTGTTTAGGCTAACTCCTAACGAAGCCAAGGGGTGTAGACCCTAAGAAATGTTACTAGGGATTTTAGTTCTTAGATGTTAAAATGGAAGTACATTTTTTAGGAGTTTTTTGATATATAATATTGGACCAAGATACAATTGCAAAACATTTCATTTCCAACAACTTTTATTTCGACTCTATTTGGCACTGATCGACTTTACAACAATACTTTTTTTTGCTTAATATATTTTTATTGTTGTTTATGTTATATCTTTATATGCTATGATGTTGATCTAATTCATATCTTTTGAACTTGTCTTGATTAAGTATTATATATCAAAAATATCCTAAAACACTTACTTCCATTTAACATCTAAGAACTAAAATCGGTAGTAACATTTCTTAGGGTCTACCCCCCTTGGTTTCGTTAGGAGTTAGCCTAAACAGAGGAGTCAAAATCAAGTGACAATACTTGACTCGAGAGTTTCTCCCAAGGACACACCAAGTGGCTTGAATATTTCTGCCAAGTTTCCCAGGTGTATATAGGCAGCAACATAATCCTAATGTAAATTAAGAAAAAAAGTGCCAACCTTAAAAAATTTTAAACAAAAAAACTAACATATCAGACTAAGCACCAAGAGGTTTGCACCTTTTTTATAATCTCAATGCTTAATAAATCTCATTGAGATGAATTGTTTATTCATATTTCACTTATCTATATATATATATATATATATATATATATATCACAACTAAGTCTACTTACAAAAGGCTCTTTGAAAGTGTACCCGGGTATGACTGTTTCCAAAAATTGAAGACCATATCCTCACTGGAATCCTCAAAATTAGGGTTAGTCTTGTGTTTTTGTGCTTAGTAAGAGATATGCTCACTTCAAAATTTTTACACATTCTAGGAATAAATGCTTGCTTGGATCCTTGTTTCCTTAACATGATACATAGTTTGAAAGCCCTTGAATTTCCCTTTTCATATTACACTAGATCAAATCCAATAGTACTACAATCATTCATACATTATTTCTTTTTTTTATGAACTAACTTTGTATCTATGCTATTTTAGAGATGTAATAACACTAGATTCGATGTTCTTAAAAAATATTTATCGCTTGTCCGCATCGCATGCAAGGTTTATCACTTGCTCGACCAAAGGATAGATAAAATGTATTTGAACCTTATCCTTTCAACATATACAAAATGTGTTTTCTTTGTTAATAAGCATATAAATGTGATTCCTTATGTATGTAATATATAATATTAAATTTATTTTATGATTTAAAATTATTATCAAAATTATCATTAAAATTAAAATATCAATTATAATGATAAATGATAAACAAAATCACCATATGAATCACTATTTATTAACCCAAAATGTCGACATTAGAAATACTAACACATTGAACCTTGAAACCATTTCTAACAACAACAAAATCAACAAACTTGTGAAAAAAACATATCTAAGAGATAATCATCTTTATTAGAAATAATATCTAAAATTCAGTGAAGGGCATTTCATATTAGTTCTTAGATCAAAAGACAATAAAATGCTACAAATAAGAAGTGCTCACCTTACAAATTTACTTCACAACATTATTAAATATACTTAAAGGTACATGCGACCTCATCATTGATTTTACCTTTGAGAGGCAATTATACATAAAAACCTATATTCCAAAATGACTTTGATATAGTATTGTCTGGTTGTGCCTAGAAAGCCTAAAATGATTTTGGGGCCACTTTTCACTTTTGAGGTTATGGCTTTCTCGTTTTGGGGATTTCAACTCTATATTGAATTTGATCTATATTTTGGGGATTTCAACTCTATATTGAATTTGATATATATTTGACCATCTTGGATGTGGGATCCCATATTTAATAACTTTATTGGCTTTGATATCAATCCTAACCGGGTTTGGTTTGTTTGTTAAGTTTTACATCAACCATCCTTATTATAATTTGATGGTGATTATGTTTTGAAGGTTTTCATCTTGTAACAATATTATTCTTGAAAGTTGGGTCATATAACATACTTGTATTGTATTGTCGATGCCATTGTATTTTTATTCTTGAAAGTTGGGTCATGTAACATACTTGTATTGTATTGTCGATGCCATTGTATTGACATTGATTTGATTGCTTTGATGATAGTGTTTTTTTTAATTATGATGTTATTATTATTATTTTTTTTATCTCTCTTTGAGTTTTGATTTGGTTTTTTTTTGATGATGATGATTGTTGTGATCATTGGACCAACTTTGTTTTATTAAATTTCAAAAAAAAATATGAGAAGGTATCAATTTTTTTGTTTTAGGATTTTATTTTTATTTTTGAAAAAATTAGAAAGAGGATTTTTAATACCTCATAGTATTGATAAGTTAATGGGTCAAGATATACACATGATATTGTAAGAGAAAGTGATTTTCATCCTCGACCTTCTTAGTATCCCAAAGATGATAATTTCTTTAAGCCACATCATTTTAGGAACCAATGCCTTGTTTAACTATGAAGCTTGTGAGAGTTTGTTCTTATTTTAGCAATGCTGATTCTCTTTTTTAAGCTAGTTATAAAATAATATAGTTTTGATATTCTATATTGGAGTTGTTCACATATTTATAGTATCTTCATTTTATGTTATCCTCTATTTCTTTGTTGCACCACAAATTCTCCTTAAATTTAGATGCCATTAATGGTGTCAATATAAGTGTATGATATTAATTAATCTATATACTTGTTGATATGTGTAGACCACCTTGGTTGCACAAAGCCTAACCATTACTCAAAGCAACCTTTGACATATGAACTAGATATCAAATAATTCCCAACCCTAATAGGCTTGATTCTTAATATATCTAGGGCATAGGTAACTTATCATTCATCTAAGCATCTAGTTGCACATATTATAGGTATTGGGTGAATAATTAGTCATTTTTGTACTTAGCAAAATAACATTATCAAGCTCTAGAAGTCATATGAGTTTTAAGAACCTATTCGAGGCTTATAGTGATTCTATACTGATCTTGAAACCAAAGTATTATAAGTTGTGGTTATATAGAGCATTAGGTTCATAGATTAATTTAATCATGTAGAGATGAATAAGGCCCTGCATCCTTGGATTCACATACCCATACTTATTATTTTGTTTGATTTAATTCTAAGGTTAGGTTTGGAGTATCACTTATGTATGCTAAGAAACATAAAGAATCAATTTGATTTAAGGTTTTGGACCCTATATGGCTTATCAAATACAATTAATTGGAGTTTGGGTCCATATGAGTACTTACACAAGTTTGAGAAACTTAAATTCCAAGATCCATCTAGAGCTATGGAATCAAAAGTCACATAGAATATATTTCAAAGCTATTTCAAGCATGACTTTCCATATTTTATCAATTGTTGAAAAGAAAAAAAATCCAATACCAAAAATGCACTAAGAAACATAAATAATCAATTTGATTTGAGGTCCTGGACCTTAAAGGGCTTATCAAATATAATTAATTGGAGTTTAGGTCCATATGGGTACTTACACAAGTTTGAGAAACATAAATTCCAAGATCCATCTAGAGCTATGGAATCAAAAGTCACATAGAAAATATTTCAAAATTATTTCAAGTATGAATTTCCACATTTTATCAATTGTTGAAAAGAAAAAAAATCCAATACCAAAAATACATTAGTGCCATGCGGCACTATTAGATCCATGCCACATGCTTTACCAAATAAATTTTTGTGGCCATCATCATGCATATGTGGCAAGATCCGATTAGATATGACCCTTCTTTGTTTTCATTTATGACATCATTTGCAACAACCTTCCTCCCTAAGGGGTGTCAATTGCAATTTTTTTCTTCTTCTTTGTAAGTTCGATCCATAACTAAGGCCATCATAATATAATTGATTCCAAAACATGAAGAACAATGATGTAACCAATAAAACCATTCCTAATATAAAATAACATAGTGAAATATATAATCAAGTAATAGATAAAGCAACATAAAAATATGTTAGGTACTTGTAGGTCCTTAGCCTTGTCAAATACTAGCCATTGATTCCAACCAATACACTATTGGAACCTATGGTTATCTATCTAAACACACCTTTTGACATTTGTAATGAGTCGACCATAGAGATGCACTTGATTGACATACAAAGTTATCAGATCCACATGTTCTGGAGAAGTATGGGGTGTAGATCCATACATTGGGGTTTTGGTTATGGATCTAAACCTATATATAGATGGTATTTTTGGTTGGTTTTAGTATTGCAAGCTTGCACCCTTAAAAACACCATTGGATAGTTGTCAATTGGAGGTGAATCAAATGACGAAGTGGTCGTGTCAAATTATTTTGAAACTTTCTTTGTATTCACCATGGTTGACAATATACTGACCATGAAATATTGACTGAATATAGGCTTGTACATTCACTTGGAGGTCAACTTGTATTATAAACCACCTTTAGATACCGTGAAATTTTGTGGTGTGGATCTAGACATTGATTCATCAACTAGTATATATCCGTTAATATGTGGTTTGATTGTAGAATCGATCGACCAAGGTGTGATTCATTGACACTTTATTAGAATTCGACTAGGTAGTCTAACTCATCCTTGGAATATTGAAATCAGATTTATATTACTAGGTTGTTTCAGAAGTCGACCTCCATGAAGCTTGACTTGGTATAAATAGATTGGTGGTAAAATTATATATTGATTGATATTTTCCTACTATATTCTTTGACATCCTGTAGCATATTTATTGATACCTATCTAGAAGCTATATCTCCGTTTTAAGCATTAACGATAGCAATTGCCATTGCTATAGATCATTGTTCAATTGCAGAGACAGATTGTTAATGCCCTTGTTGAAGAAGATAGACATGAGTTTATTTTTTCTTTGGGGCATACAATACCATTGTTTGGTTGTATAAGACTTATTGGCATCCTTATGAACTGTACACATTGCTTACTTGTTAAAGAAAAGATCAAGGTTCATTGTTTATTGTTTGTTGGTGTATTGAAACCTTGAGTATGTATCTTTCGACCTAGTCGAAGATAGACCAAATAATTGATAGTGAATTTATAAAAGTTTGAAATCCTGTATGAAGATGGGTGTCCTTGATGAAGATGGGGAGTTGAAATTCCAAAAGTTGTAGGAAATTTATGAGAAGAATTTTTTTTGCTTTGTAAGAATCTCATGATCAAATGCAACATGAAGTTGTTTCCTTATAGACTATTGTTTCCCTATTATATACAAAGAATGGAAGATTGAATAATCGGTTAGAGACAACCCATATCTAGTTCGAGGATGAGGTTTCCCTCTTTCAAACTGCTACTTTGCAGAGGTATGATGAGAAATATAGAAATATTAATGCCTTGGAAAGAATGTTACAAATTACCTTTCAAAATCTTATGGATGAAGTTGGAGAGAAGAAATATTTAGTTGATCATATGGAGGAGGAATTGAAGAACCTCTCGCATACATAAATTAATGGTTTAAAATTGAATATTAGTAGATTGGAGGAAGTCAATGCCTAACTGAGAATGAGGATTCCTTCCTACAGGTCTCTGTTGATGAGATTTGTGAGGAAGCTATTCCCCTTCAAGCAGATAATGTCCAGTTATTTGATGAATACGATGAATTGAAAGAAGATTATGATCTCTTATTGCTGTAGATGATTGAAAAAGATGGGACCGATAAAGGATTGCATGATTACAAACAAGGTATTGAATTATAATTTAGTTGATTGTAGGCCAATATGAATAAGTGTGATGATGTTGAGTTTCTAGACTCTCTAATTAGGTCTTCTACCTTTGACGCTCTTGCTTCTATCCTGCTTTTTTCTCAGAAGGATAATTTTGTTGTGACACTTTCTTATGCTTTGTTAGCTAATAATGTTGTGTTTTTTCCTAGTTTTGAGAAACATACTATAGGTATTGGGTCACGACTATTAAATAAGATGGGCTATATAAGAGGTGGACTTGGGAAGAATGGGCAAGGTATTGTTGTTCCAATTACTCCTAAGATGTGATCATCTAGATTCATTTCCAAATAGACCTGGTTTTTCTAAGACCAATAAAAGTATTTTTTGTTGTAGGTGGAATTCAGACTAAGTTGTTAGAATAGAAACTAACTACTGATAATTCTATTAAACATACTGAAGATTTGTCTATTCATATATCCCAGAGTTTGAAAATGTTATTGTAGATTACATTGTTGTTAATGTGCATGAGTGTTTTGAACAAGTGATTGAATCAAAACTTGAGCTTGAGCCTTCTGTTCAAATAGAAGATCATTCTTTTACATATTGACATCCTCATCATAGTGATTAGAAGAATCTTCATAGTATTTGAATTCTTGGAAAGGTGGCCATTATTTTTATCACTCGTTACAGAAGAGGTGTGAAAACATAATTTTGGATAAGGATCGACTATCCATATTGACTATGGTTGGACTAATGAATGGTCATGGAAACATTTGAACAAGGGTTTGAGAGCTTCTTATAGATGTATATCATCAACTATATAGTGGTATAATTCTACTCTTTCTTGTTGTTTATCAATTGGAGTGGTCGACTGAGGATATACCAAAGATGCTAGTTAATTGAGTCTTATCTGTATATGTTGTTTTGATTGCATATTTCGTTAGACATTATGTTTGACATTTTGCTTGATATTTGGCTATTGTATTGATCCCTTGTTTTGTTTAAGGGGAGGGGTGATTGATGTTATTGGTATTGATGAATGTAAACCCAACTTGAGTTGATTAATGTTGAGTGTTGGGGTGTGTGGAAACTGATTTGATTGTTGTTACAGAACAATGATTGAAAATTCTAGTGCTCAAGACTAGTGTGAAGGAATGGCGATTGTCACTTATAAAATTTACCGACAAATATGTTGATTAGATATTGTTGTGCATCATAGAAGTTACCATATTTTGATGATTGTTGGAATCATTGAGATATTTTGTTGACATAGATTGCTTGTAAGATGGACAAAGACTGATTATTGTTGTTTAGCTGACTCATCAACTGGGACTATGTTGTAGTCACTCTAGTCAACTCATTGACTGGGACTATGTTGTCTTGTTTGCCTAGTCATCTCATCGATTGAGATTATTTGGACAAAAATTTTGAAACATTATTTTTTAATTTGATCTTATTGCATGGATTGTTTCATTGATTTCAAAATAGATCAAGTGAAGGGTCTTGTTGGTGACAATTGTTCAGAATTTATTTGGGAAGCATTATTGTACACTGGATTAATCAATATGGTGGTGGTAGTGTTACTTATTGTACCTGGATGGTTCTATTTATTTGGTTATTAACATTTGAAGTTCATATCAAATTAAGGAGGGATGTTATGCAATTGATGTTTCCTTCGGGCCGAGTTTAAGGGGGGTCGGGGTGATGGAACCTATGATTATCTATGTAAAGTCACCTCTTTGAGATATGTATCTGGACACATTAATGGAGACAAACATTAAGGGATCCAACCATTGAGAATGGATTCGACTTGCACATGAAGTCATGAGATCCACACATATGGAGTTGTGAGATCCACATGTTATGGAGAAGTATGGGGTGCATAATGATACATTGAGAGTTTCAATTATGGACCTAAACCTATATATATATGTAGGTATTTTTTATCAGTTTAACTCACACACTTCATTTCATGGAGTTTTTCTCATTATGCTTAAGTGCTCTCGATGTCTATTGATACAAAACTTGCTCTTATAATCTCTTTTGTTCACTTTTTCTATTTCTGCTTGTTCCGACATACTCCACAAGTAGGTTGTCAACTAGGGGAAATCACATCCAAGGGTCCTTTTCCATCCAACAAATGCAATCATTTGAACCAAGTACTACCCATCGAGCATGCCTTAGGATCAATGAGGTGATGGATAGTGTAATACCCCCATTTGACCCTATCACTCATTATCTATGCAAAAGTTCATACACAATGTAGTTTTCTTGCTATTCTCTCTATTGCAATTGCTAGACTAAGAAAATAACAATAAATTAGCAACGCGAGGAGGAAATTACAAACATAAAGTGAAGAATGATGGCTATAGGTGATCATAGAGGTTGGGAAATTTATGAAACATTTACCCACTATTTATTTGCTGCTCCTTGGATGTTTGAGAAACCATGAATTGATTTTACGGGAATATCTTTGAAAGCATATAGTAGGTTGGACTCTTTTTGCACACAATAAATAACATTGCAAGGGATGGGTACTCTGAGGGACTGTTGAGTAGAGAAAGGGTATGTCTTTCTTGTGTTGTGTGGGGTAGTGGAAGAGAGTTCCATGGATATGATGGTTGAATGAGATGCCTGTAGTGCTTTGTGGTGTGCAGGTTGGATAAGCATGAGAAAAAATGGTTGGGCTAAGGGGGAGTGAAGCATGCAGTTATTTCCTTCACCCTATTGGATTCATAACCAAATTGGGGGTGGTATCTATAACTGATACCTATGGTTGGGTGGAAAATCAATATTACTCAACCAATTTCTTAGATCTTCTTCAATTAAAAGACAAGTGTTCATTGTTGCCTATGGATATGCAAATTGTGTTTATCTTCTGTTATGAAAATCATATATTTATGAATGTTGTGTGTGTGAAATGGTTTTTGATTCCACTGCATCTTATATTTAGCACATCCAAATGCATTTCCTAATTTCTATTCTTGGTTGGAGGTTTAAATTAGTTGTGAATTTGAATAATGGTCTCCATGGGGCGAAATTTGGAAGTATGGAATTTGTAACTACCCACTCTGTGGTTAGAGTGATGGATGGGGATGTTACAGAATGGTATTAGATCTCTTGGTCACAACATTGGGTTGCATGGGCTGAAATCAATGTCTACAAGAATAAATATGAGTCTACACTTGAAGTGTTTGACAAAATGTTCATGAGAAAATCATGGTTTTATTCATCAAATGGTGTTTTTGAAAAGCCATGGGTTAGATCTTGTTGATTATGGATAAGAAAAACATATTGGTTTTCGGAAAATTGGGGAAAACTCTCAAAATTAGGAAAATCAATCCTAATTCTATCAGTTAATGGAAGTCTGAATTGCCATACCATGGGTTCGTCTATTTATTTAAGATACAAGGAATATCAAATAGTTGAGATTTGACCCACCAAATCTTATGGTGTACAGTGATTTAATATTTAAAGGTTTGAGTTTTATTGGGAATGGTTGAGATCATAACAGGTAAATGATATCATCATATCAGAATCATTCGCGCTAAGGTAAGTGACTAGATTATAATAGAAGGGGTCACCACACAAACTACCAAGATCAGGCCACTTGCATTGATAGATCATGTTCACTCGCGCTAATGTAAGTGCTAGGGCTATAGTGGAGGGAACCTTAGCACAAACGATTTAGATTATATCGAGCCCATGATATTGGTTGATTAGATCCATTCACATTGGGAAAAGTGATACAAAATGAATACACGGGGTAAAAACATGAATGGACGAGCTTTAATTGTGCTAAATTAGATCAACCATGGGGATTGCATTGAGCTAAGGAAAATGTTTTTGAGTCCCAAAAGGTAAAGAATCTTTGAATAACCATAATATTGTCTCATTGATAAGTTATATGACCCAAATATCCTCACATTGTTTTGTGAAAAGTAAAGGAAAAGGATATGAACTTGTTGTGAGTGATCCTAATCTTTTCGAGCTTGGATATCTATAGACGAAAATCACTTGTGCGATTCCCTTTGTCTGGTGTTAAGAATTGTGGCACAAGAATCTTTGAGGGCATGGTGACATGGACAAAGAGGTTGAACATAGTATAATATGGAAGGACCAAAGGATGCCATGTAGGGTACATGTGGGTATGGCACCACATCATCACTAGCCACATATCATTCCATGTCATCTAGTTACCATGTCAGCAGACATAAATATTAAAAAACATTCTAGAGACATTTTATTGTTTTGGGCATGACATGAGTTGATTTAGTCAGATTCTGATGAAATTTTCTGGGTAAGTCTATAGAGCTAAAGTCTTCGCAAATACTAGTGAGGTTGGAAGCTTGATTAAACTCAATATTTTCAAGTATTGAAGATTGGAATGAAAATATGATAAGGCACCTTGCTAGAAGCACTGTTAGTGATGAAATTTGTATGGTGTAGTCAATGAGTAGGCATGAATAAACCCATTAGAGAATTTGGTCAAATTTAAAAGGGTTTGAAATGAGGATGCAATAACATGCCGAAATCCATTATTTTGGGAGACGTTTTGGGGATTTTGGGAACCTTGTAGGAAGGAAAAGGGATCCAAGAACTCAAAACCAAATTTTTTTATTTACTCCAAATTTTACCTCCTTAACAAGTTGAACAACTTTGTCCAAGTGGAAATTTCCCAAATATGCTTGGTTTGAAAGATAGTAGCTTTTGGCAAATATTATGTCTGGAAAATGCAAAAAGGACAAAGTAGTCAATTCAAGAAAATTATATAAACTGAATAGAGCATCAGATTAGTGATATGAAAGCTATTGATTAATCACTATCACAAGTAATGTCAATGCCTGATACAAATGTTTTTATTGTTATCCCCATATTTATTTCTATGGGTGGTTGAAGTTGGTCTTTGAGACTTAGTGCACCTACACAAAAGTGCATAAATTGACAAAACTTGTAATTTTGGAGATTTGTAACTTTTATCTCCCAACTCAGTACTGATCATGGTCACAACCATTTGAAATATAATTAAAAGGAGAATGGATGTAAATGACTATATTTTGAAGAATCACTTTATAAATTCTTACAATTGAACATAAAAGATCCTATAGTCTTGATTTGACAAAAAATGTCAACATGGGTAGTTTCCAAATTGCATGAAAAAGAACTTTTGTATTATTTTGAGGATATAATGCAACTAACACGTGTACTCACATGAACACTTTTATAGATATAATACCATTTCAAGGATAATTAGATGCCATAGTTCAATATAGTTCAATTAGAAAAGCTTTGATCTTGGTTGAGCCAATAAAATTATCACCATGAATGATGCACAATATCTTTATGAAGATGAGATAGATGCCATGCGAGACAATTTGAATGCTTAAAATGAAAAAAAATCTAATGGTCATAGGAATCAAGTAACTCTATAAATTGCAAAGACTGTGAGAAGCTTAAGAGTGGAGTTACAAAGTTGTAGACCAGATAATGAAAATCTCACTAAAGCTTATGAAGAATAAACCCAGTGGAATGCAAAAATGCTTCAAAGTTTGACATACATATAGAGGAGAATATATCATGGAAAAAAATCAAACAATGATGATAGGAGTGGGAATAGTTCTAGGAGACATTCTCACAAGAGGTTCCATAGTACAAGAACTTCTAGATGTATGACATATACATCAACATAATTATCTAGTAGTGATTCTAAGAATAATAGAAATCATCCTTTAAGGGAAAAATTATATGGATAATTTTGAAAGGAAAACCACCCTATATTTGATGGTGAAGTGAAATTTAGACAAGAAGTTGATGCTTGGCTTCATGGATGAGTAAATATTTCCAAGTTTGTGATTAATTTGGAAATATGAAGGCAAGGGTGGCCATATTCAATTTGAATGGTAGAGTATCAATTTGGTGGGATCATCTCGGGCAACTCAAAAATAAAGATCGTTTGGAAATAGTTCAAGAAGTACTTTAAGCAGAAGTACCTTTTTGATAGGTACTATGATGATAAAATGAAATAATTCCACGATTTAAAGTTGCGAAAAATGACCATGGATGGATATCCAAATAACTTCTTGGAGATACTAAGATATGTTAAATACATCAGAGATGATAAGGTAAAAATACAACAATTTCTAAGTGGATTACCTTAGTCTTATAAAGACAGAATTGAGTTTAATGAACTCCAAACTCTAGATGAGACTATCAGGAAGGCTAAGTATTGTTATGATCAAAACAAAAAGGATCTAGAATAGCATATCATAAATAAACTATGGTTGAGTTTGAAAGTAAGATTGGTAAGAAATATATACCTATTTTAATTGACCTTGGGTCTAGTCACAATTATATTACTTCTAGAATTGTTGGTATTTGTGCTCTTGAGAAGAGTAAGTATAATATGTCACAGCTGGTCTTATGATGTCCTCATTGGAATTGATTGGTTGGAAGCACATCTAGTTAAACTTGATAGATAAAACACAACTTTGAATGTATTGATGAAGAAGGAAACCCAAGGACAATAAAGGGAATTATGAAAACAATTTCGATTAAGTAGATTTCAACCTTGTTACTGAATAAATATTTTGGGAAAGGTTTTCAATTATATGCAACCCATGTATTAAATATAGTAGAAGATAAATGTCCCAAGTTAGAGGACTATCACATCTTGTAAAAATTCAGTGATGTGTTCCCTAATTAAGTCCTATGACTACTTTAAAAAGGGATATTGATTTCACATTTGATATTATGCTAGAATCCACATCAATGTCCTAGAATCCACATCAATGTCCAAGGCACCTTATAGAATGAGTACACCATAATTATTGGAGTTGACAATGCAATTGCAAGAGTTGTTGTAAAAGAGATACATTCAGCCAAGTTTGTCTCCATTGGGAGCACGAGTTCTATTTGTGAAAAAGAAAGATGGAAACCTCGGGTTGTGTATTGACTATAGGCTGTTGAATAAGGTTATTGTGAAGAAAAGTCTCATTTATCTCAATTTGATAACCTCTTTGACCAAATGAGAGGGAAAAAGTATTTTCAAAGATTGATTTGAGGTCTAGTTTCCATCAAGTCAGAATCAAAGAAGAAGACATCCAAAAAATGACTTTTAGAACAAGGTACGCCCATTATGAGTTTGTGGTGGTGCCATCAGTCTCACAATACACTAGTTACATTCATGCATCTCACACATAGTCTTTTCAGTAAGTACTTGTTTTTTTGTATGATATTCTCATTTATTCTAAGAATGGAGAGGGGCATGCTGAACATTTGAGAATGGTTTTGAAAATTATAAGGGAGCATAAATTGACTACAAAGTTGAGTAAATGTGATTTCTATCAAAATAAAATTCATTATTTGGGTCACGATATTTCAGAGGAAGGGATATTTGTGGATCCATAAAAGATTGAAGCCATTATGGATTTGGCATCTCCAAAGAATGTAACTTATGTAATATATTTTATGGGTCTTGATGGTTATTATTGAAGGTTCATTGAAGGATTTTATAAGGATTTACACCCAATTGCTTCTTTGCAAAATAAGGTGATCAAGTTTGAATGGACACAAGAATGTGAGGAAGGCTTCCACCTGTTGAAGGAGCTTCTTAATAGTGCTTCAATTTTGAAAATTGAAGATCCAAAAAAAGAATTTGCGATGTGTACCTATGCATGTAAATAAGAAATAGGTAGAGTTATTGTGCAAGGCAATAATGTGGTATCCAATAAGTCACAAAAGCTGAAGGAACATGGAAAAATTGTGCTACACATGATTTGGAACTTGCTGCAATAATGCATGCTTTTAAAATGTGGAGGCACTATTTGAGATAGCAAGAATATTTATGAGGGTAATATTCAAATTGCATGGGATACCCAAAGCAATTGTATCTGACAAGGATACCAAGTTTACATCTAAATTTTGGAAAAATATTTTTGTAGATTTGGATACACAACTGGATTTTAACATTGTGTCATATCCTCTCAAGTACTTCAAATGGACGAATTACATATTATATGAATATCCTATTTTTACATGATCCTAACCATGGACATATCAATTTATGGTCATATTACATGATCCTAACCATGGTCATATGTGCATGATCCTAACCATGGTTAGGATCATGGTCATATGTGCATGATCCTAACCATGTGATTGATTGAGATGTGATCCAAGTAGAACTAAATGAAGAGTTCCAAATAGAGCCAATGTGCATCCTCGCTAGGAAAGTGACATTTCCTTAGAATTGATCCATCCAGTAGGTAAAGGTACAATGGAAGCACTTTGGTCTCAGTGACGCTACATGCAAGTTGGAAGATGTCATGAAATAGTCATATCCATTTTTGTTTTTGTTTTTGAGGAAACATCGATGATGGTGTTATTCCAAAGGGGAGGGGAATTTAATATCCCATCTCCGACCCTTGGAATGTATTAAATCAACTTATGCACATGATGTGAATGTGCTAGTAAATATTTCTATTGTGGAGCTAAAGGCCAAGGATTGACTAGTAAATGGATAAGAATGTATGATGTAAAGATATTTAAATATTATGTGTTGAATAATGCAGCTCCAGTAGGATCTTTTTGCATAGGTTGGGTGTGAAAATGCGAGAAGAAGTTCAAGACAAATTCTTAGTGACCACTTAGTAAAAGTGGGAAATGATACCTCTTGTAATTTCACTTAATAAATGAAAGTGAAAATCTAAATTCCTTTGATCTCCTAATCTTAGAAATCTAAATGAAATATTCTAGAGATTCTAGAATATACGTGAGTTAAATTTGATATAATATTAGCCGTACACCTCATTGTTGAGACAAGCTGGTTTCTAGGATTAAGGATATTAGTTGATATTGGTTGCTAGAATCGAGGAAATTGGTTTCTAGAATCAAGGGAGTTGGTTGTCAGAATCAAGTAAGTTGGTTGCTAGAATTGAAGAGATTAGTTATCTCTCTCAAATCATAAGTAGGATAAGGTGGGAGAAGAAGTTGTTGAACACACAAAAGAAATTTGTGTAAGGCATGCACCAAGGAAGTTATGTACACATAGAAGTGAATCCAAGGAGGAGAGAAAATAAATAGCAGGAAGATGATTGACAAACAATGTGGAAGACTACAAGGATAGCACTGTACAATGTTGTACATGGTACAATAGTTTCTTAGATTTATGTGTAGGAATATTGTTTCTTTTGAGTAGGATGTAAACCTTAGGTTGAGGTGTCCTTGACATTTTTTGAAGGAATAAAAGATGATTTGAAGGATACAATTCTTGTATATTGTGTTTATGATTACATTGTTCATTTTTAGCTATATGTGTGATTGTTGTATGTTCAGAAATATTTATTTCTTTTGTTAAATAAGTTTAGATTTGATTTATTTAATTAAAGAGAAACATAGGAAAATAATCACCTAGGGCCTAGAAATTTACATTGTATTAGAGCTTGGTTCTCTAATTGAGATTCTCAAGGATTTATAGTAGTAAATCAACTACCAGAAAGGACCATTAGTTAGAGGGTTTCATTATTTATTTTAAGGACCAATTTTCATATATGGGAGTTTTTGCATTAGATCAGAGATGGCATCAACTAGGCTTAGGTTCAAGGATACATTGGATTGTGCCTCAAATTTCTTATCATGGAAAGTCAAGGTAGTTCTTCTATTAGAAGAGAATGACCCCTAGGATATTGTGAAGGACGTGGTGGCTTCATTGGCAAATTCATAGATTTTGGTAGCTCACATAAAGAAAGAAGTGAGAGACAAGAAAATGATCATGAATGCTATAAAAGATCATCCGTGGCATATTGTGGGGAGTCAGCAGTAGGTGAATCAATGTAGTCAATGTTTCAAGCCATCTTTGGCTCATCATTAGGACATTAACGATGCCTAATGATGGGCCAAGGATGGATCGAAATGTTGACTACATTGATTCACCTACCACAGACTCTCCACAAGATGCTATAAATTTTTACTACGGATTCTCAGCTAATTCTATTTCAAGGATCATTTGATCCCTCATACATCCGAGAATAAGATGTGAGGAACCTCCAACAATTAATTAATTAAAATGCACAATATATCAAAAATAACATAACACATAATATATTTATTGATCGCGGTCCACTTCGAGGGGGAAACCTCCTTTGAGCAAGCTCAATACAAATAACTTCTTGATGCCTTCATTGGCCTCAACACGTACTTATATAATAAGTATATGCGCCAATACTATGAATCAATACCATGGAACACATAATACTACGGGACGACTTACAAAGCATATGCGTCCAATACCATGGAACATATAATACTATGGGATAATACAAACTAAGGATCAATACCATGGACCATATAATACTACGGGACGACTTAAAAAGCATATGCGTCCAACAAAAATATACTAACAAAGTAAAGAGAAGGGTTGACACGGGTTCCTAACATCCCCTCCCCCTTAGAAAAAGCTTTGTCCTCAAAGCTTTAGATGTGGAAATTGATGCTGAATTTGAAGGAGTGGTTCCCATGTAGCATCCTCTGGTTGCATTTAGTGCCACTGAATTAATACCCCTATGATAGATCGAGAGTGAAGCTGGCAAGTGTGCCTATTGAGGATGGCATCCAGATCCAAAAGGATGGATCCTTCATTATGGATAGTTCTGGTAAAATAGTTTGTCCTCTGATGTTGGTGCCAAGAAATTTCGTCAGACAAGAGGCATGAAATACTAGACGAATGCAGGGAGAAGGAGGAAGTTCCAATTTATAAGCAACAAACCCAATATTCTGAAGAACCTTATAGGACCCATAGAACTTTAGAGCGAGCTTATGACACCCTTTGAGTTTCAGGGAGGATTTCTTAGAAGGCTGTAGATGAAGAAAAACCATATCACCTACTTGAAAAGTGCACTCAGAACGATATTGATCAGTTTGGTGTTTCATTCGAATTCTTGCCATGTGAATATTGTCCTACAAAATGCGAAGAATATGATCGCAGTTTTGAAGAACCGAGTTAATTTCCTGAACTGGTGAACTACTAAGGGTGTATGGAAGAAGAACTGGCGGTGCCTGACCATAGATTGATTCATATGGAGTCATTTTAGATGCAGTATTGTACCACCATTTAGAGAGAGAAAGCCACTTCTCCCATTGAGGTTGCTGTTCGGAGGGGAAGCAACAAAGATAAGTTTCCAAACATTCATTGGTAATTTCAGTCGGACCATCTGTTTGTGGGTGAGACCTTGAACTCATGACCAGTTTGGTGCCAGTGTGGCGAAATAGTTCTGTCCAAAAATGATTGGTGAAAGTTGCATCATGATCCGAGACAATGGAAGAAGGGATGTCATGAAGATGGAAGATC
Source organism: Larix kaempferi (assembly GCA_027924585.1). Taxonomy (NCBI): domain Eukaryota; kingdom Viridiplantae; phylum Streptophyta; class Pinopsida; order Pinales; family Pinaceae; genus Larix; species Larix kaempferi. The sequence continues at coordinate 4,491,730 of BSBM01000092.1, read as the reverse complement.
TGGTCCATGAAAATTTGGGCGAGTGAGGAGGCTGCATAGGGATGGACGAGGGCACAAAATTGACTATATTTGTAGAGGCAATCAACCACAACCAAAATCACTATCTTCCCTCCAGATTTAGGTATCCCTTCAATGAAATCCATAGAAATATCTGTCCAAATCCGTGTAGGGATGGGAAAGGGTTCGAGCAATCCCGGAAGGAGTGTCATTTCACCATTGTTGAGCTGTAAAGTATCACATTCATCCATCATCTGTTGAATTGTCCTTTTCATTCCCTACCAAAAGAAGTTACGCTGTGCCCGCTCATACATTTTGAGGAACCCAGAGTGCCCTGTCGATGGAGAAGCATGGAGTTCATAGAAGACATCCCGTTGAAGATCTGTGCTTTGGGGAAGCACCAGATGACCCTTGTATTTCAAGGGAGTACCATCCCAAGAGTAATGCGGTACAGTAAAAGGGTTGTTGGACAACCGTTGGATTATTTGAGATAATGAGGAGTCATTGACATAGCCCTATTGAATAGCTTGCAACCAATTTGGAACATGCATAGAAATATATGAAAGAGAAACTTCGTCATCAAATGTGCGAGAAAGAGCATCCGCCACTAGATTGTCCTTACCCTTCTTGTAAGTGATCTCATAGGCATAACCCATGAGTTCGCTAACCCATTTCAGTTGTGCTGGGGAGGAGACTCATTCTTCTAGGAAATATTTCAGACTCTAGTGATTAGTCTTGATGCAGAAATAATTACCTAATAGGTATGTTTGCCACTTCTGTACTGCATGAAAAATAGCCATCATTTCCTTCTCAGATGTAGAGGTGGCTAAATTCTTACCGAAAATGTATCTTGAAGGCAGAGATCCCACTGGTTCAACAAATAAACTTGCATATCTATCCAAAATGTGTTATAGATCCAAAGGAGTAGTGGTGACCGTTGATGGGTGCATTTGAATGGAATGGAGCTGAGCGATGACACCATGTGAATTCTTCTTAAGGATATTTTCCAGGCGATGTGAATTGATGATGCAGAGAGACCCTGGTTGTAAGCCCATAAATGTGTGTTTTTTCCCATTGACTGAAAACTGCATCCAAAGTTCAGCAAAATCCCATAAGATGGGGCCAAGTGTGCATAAACATTGAGCGCCCAAAACCACATCACATCCACCTAAGGAAAAGGAAAACACATCAGAGTGCAGGTTATAATCTTCCATAGAGATATGCACATTACGACACTTCCCCTTGTAAGGTAGGGTGCCCCCATTGGCAATCATGACTTCAAAGTTGGAACAAGGATGGACACAACAATCAGCCTATTTGGCGATACGAGGGTCAATGAAGTTATGAGTGCTACCTGAATCAGTGAGTATTGTAAGAGGGAGCTTATTGAGGTAACCCCTGACCTGCATTGTTTACGGGGTGCTGACTCCGGCTAAAGCATGGAGATATATCTCTAGGTGGTCATCCGGAGACGGAGGGTCAACATGCAGCTGTTGAATGTCGACCTGATCATCTATTGTATATGGAGCTTCTTCACCAAGTTCAGAGGCAGGCGGAGAATCCACATCCAAGAGATAGAGCGGTTTCTCAACACATCTATGTTCCCGAGTGAATTTCTCATCACAATTATAACAAATTCCCTTTTTTCTACGTGCCCGCATCTCTGCTTTAGACAAATGCTTGATAGGAGTTGGTCGAGGAGCTGGCATGATGGGAGTTCGTTGGGAAACCATATTTCTAAATGGAACACAAGTGGATTTGGAATGCCGTTGGGCTGTGATCTTGTCCTCCGCCAACTTATCCAACCCTAGGACTTCCATCATTGTGTTGGGACAAAACATTTTAACCTATGAGCATATTTCATCCTTGAGACCACTGATAAAACAACTCCTATAGAATTCATCAGACAATCCTTCTGTGTGATTGGCTAGTTTCTAAAATTCTGTCTGATACTCTCTCATAGTGCCATTGTGGTGAAGTTTAGTGAGTGCTCTTGTGAAGTCATCAAAAGCACTAGGACCAAATCGTTGCAAAACGAGTTGGACAAAATATGTCCATTTTGGCTCATCATGAGCCTTGATGTACCAAAGGTACCATTGAAGGGCTTCCTATTCCAAATGAAAGGATGCAAGTGGAACTTTGTGGACATCAAACGTATTATGCAGACTAAAATATTGTTCTGCCCAGTATATCCATCCAGTCAGATCATTACCATTGAAGTGAGGAAAATCAAGCTTTGGCCCACGAAAATTGTTGAAAGAAGAGAACCCAGTGTCTACAGAAGAATCTGGCTGTCGTTTATTGTTCATGGATGAATGCTAAAGATGGACGCTGAAATTTTTTTCATCCAGATCTTGGAGTTTGGTTTTGAGGGCTGCAAGTTCTTCCTCCATGATTTGTGTTCTTGCGTGGGTGACAACCATAACCATGAGTTTTTTTTTTGTAAATGGGTAGAAAAGCAAAAACAAAAGCTTCTTTAGTAAAGGAAAATTTTGATTTGGAAAAAACTCTGATGGGTAATTGGGGTTTGACTAGGTTTTGGACACTTTCTAATGGATAGGGAAGCAGAAAATGTGGATTTCAGAAGCGGGGTGAAAGAATGAGAAAATTTGTCAAAGCGGGACAACGAAGCAGGAATAGGAAAGGAACACTCTAAAAAATTTGAAGGTGATTGGGTGAAAATCGAAGAAGTTATTGCAAACCCTAAAAATAGACAAATGTGGGATTTCTGGCTTCAGGAAGTGGAATTTGGGATAGGGTCCTCAAGAATGAAATATGCAGAATGGGATTGTAGGGGTGTCTGTGAATTTTTAAGGGAAACAAAATTAAAACAAAGAAGATACAACGAAAAAACATAATTTTTTTTTTTGGAATGGGTCTGCAACGGCTTGTAATTGTTCTGCAACAGCTCTGGACATATGTAATCTGCTATTTATCAGCTGAAAATATATATGGACCCTAGGTATGCTCGGCTTCCTAATGGTTCAGGGGATTCACTCAGCCACCGATGTTGTCTGACGACTTGCGTATTGGGGCAGTAACCCTTACTCCATGACTCAAGTAAAACTGATAACCGCTTTGCCAAAAACGATAGCTCTTGGTTTACCTCACGGGTGGGAACTAGTCAATCAGGTAGGGGTCGTTTACCTTTTCCCTGCTAGGTCCTCTCAATGGTCTAGCTACTTCGGGGTTCCTGTGGTACTCCTCATAATGAGTTTTATGGCTATGCCCAAGTACCTCACATAGTTAAGTGGATAGGGATTAGTCCGAGATCCAAACCTGCAATTGAAAGGAACAATATAGATGCATACTTTTTTTTTGGCATAAATTCCACCCAACGAGCCCAAGAAAGCGCTCTGATACCAAATGTGAGGAATGTCCAACAATTAATTAATTAAAATGCACAATATATTAGTAATAACATAACACATAATAGATTTATTGATCACAAGCCACTTCGAGGGGGAAACCTCCTTTGAGCAAGCTCAATACAAATAACTTCTCGATGCCTTCATTGGCCTCAACACGTACTTATATACTAAGTGTATGCGCCAATACTATGGATCAAGACCATGGAACATATAATACTACAAGACGACTTACAAAGCATATGAGTCCAATACTATGGACCAATACCATGGAACACATAATACTATGGGATAATACAAACTAAGGATCAATACCATGGAACATATAATACTACGGGACGACTTACAAAGCATATGCGTCCAACAATAATATACTAACAAAGTAAAGATAAGGGTTGACACGGGTTCCTAACATAAGATGACAAAGTAGAAGTTTGATTCCCTAGTTATTATTTACAAGAGTGAGGACATTAACAAGAAGTCGATATTGCACAACATACTCAGATCTATTGAGATGGCCATATCATACTCCGTCACCGGTTACCTGTTGAAGGCCACATAGATTTGTGACCAACTTGTAGCAATTGGAGAGAAGGTTGAAGAGAAGGAGCTTGTAAATAGGCTAATGAATAGGTTCCCATCTCAATGGGAAACATTTTTCCATGTTGTTTTTGCTCATGAGAACATACCTCATAGGAAATATTGTGGGATGACTTTATCTAGGAAGAAATTGAGATAGAATCCAAGGCCAACAGACACAGAGGTGATAGTGACCATGCCCTAATTGGACAAAAAAAGAAGGGCAGAGATAAAGGACCCAAAAAGGGTAAGATGAAGAGTGAGGAGTCAACCTCACAATCAAGAAAGGACTTGAGTAAAATCAAGTGCTTCATACGTCATAATAATTACCATTGTGCATCAAAGTGTCTAGAGAAGAAGAAGGGTAAGGGGAAGCAAAATCAACATCAAGTAGAAGACTTAACTAAAACTCACAGGAATGATTTTTTCTCTAAATTTGAGGAATTATCAAGTGCTAAAAATAATATTTGAAACAATAGGTTGAGATACTGTACCTTGCAATTGTTCTTCTTGTTGCATTAAGCTGACCAAATGTTGTATAGGGTTCTGGGACTTAGTAGCTACCACTGGCTGCTTGCCTTGTTGTTTCTCCAATTTTGTCTCCTCCAAAGTCTTGGGATAAACTGTGCTAATCACCAAAGCTTTAATATTTTCACCTAGTTTTGCTTTCTTAGCTTTCCCTTGAGTAGCAAATGCCCTTTCCCTTTCTCCCATGAGCAATGTCCTTTGATGTTTTTGTGATTCATAAACTAGGATCCTTTGTGTTGGGCCAGATATTTTACCCAATACTTATTGAAAGCTCAGAAACACCTATTATATAGAGTCATCAGGTTTGTTTCATGAATATAAGTATTCTTCAACTGTCATAGTAGGATATGCTGCTCAATAATTTTTTTGGGATCATGCATCCTTTTAGCTCCCAATCCTAGCTGTAATAATTTCAACTGAGCGCCTAAAACTTGAGCATGGGAATCATTTTGAATAACCAAATGACCAGTGTACAAAGGGAATTTGGGCTAAGTTCTCCACTTTAATTTGGAACATTGGGCATGTGCTCCATCAATTGTAGTTTGGAAGGCCACCTCTTCCAAGAACATCCTGTCGGGGACAAACATAGGAACACGATGAACTGAGTTGTGACCCCAAATCCTTAAATAGGAGAAAAATTCACCACAATAACAGTCACCCACATGGGCTATCCGATTCTTGTCATCCTCGAAAATCCTCAGTGCATTAGTCTTAAATATAATCAAATAAACTGCACTTAGAAAGTTGTCACATATATCATACACATGAGGTCTGAAGTTTTATTCCCATAGAATAGCATAGTAAATAGTAAATGGTGGGTTTTGTGTCATCCAGTACCATTTCATTGATGGAAATGCGAAAGAGGAACACATTACATATACTAAATAAGCGGCCATGAAAAACTTGGGTTTCCTGACCGGAGGTGTTACATCTTTCACAGCGATAGAAAAAATCCGCGCCCAATTGAATACTTTCCTGGTATAAACATTGCGATGGACCAAAGCGTTCCATTCCAACTTAAAGTATACACAATTTTCCAATCCATAGAATCTGCAGAGCATGGAAGCAAGGAATTTGTAGGTATATCGAATAGGGTACAACTTGTTAGGTTGCATAACAAATCTATCAGCATCAAACCACCAGCTTTTAACCAATGCCTCTGGTTCATATTTTTGTTCAAAAATCCTCATGAAGTCCCGTGTGAGCAACTCTTGGGGGGTCTTCAGAGCATACATCCTCGCGAAAGTATTGTTCTTGAAAGAAGCATACGTGGCCTGGTTCGAATCCTGGAAGGTAGAAGTTGGGATTTATGTGTAGTCTATCATCCATTTGATGAGGTCAGTGTACGATATAATGGCTGGCCGAGCTAAAATATCGTGAAGGTGGGATTTACTAATATTTGATAAACTTGGGCGTCTTCTTTGAATTGAGAAAAATCATCATTTTCGAATATACTGTAGATAGTGGCCCAGTCCACACATTTTGTATTGTTGTTCTGACCATCAATGTCTAAGTAAATGCCAAAATTTGGGTCTTTCACCTTGAGTCCTTTCAACACTATTTTTTGACATAGTCCCGCAAGCCATGGTGTCCACAATAAAGTCTACAAAAATATTAGATCAGAATCTAGCTTGACATGTCTATAATGAATGTGATAAACACATTTGCAGTTGTAAAATAACTCAAATGAATTGCAACAATTACAGAGCAACTTGTTTATGTGAATGAAGATAGTTAGTGCGGTTTGTAGCCAAAGGTAAAAGGCAAAGTAAAGTGACGAAACTATTTCAAAATTTGGCTAAGTATGAACGACCTTAATATAAGGGCCTCACTTGATGTTCCCACCGGGTCAAGCTTTGTAATCAAAGTCGATGGGGTGTGGCCCCTTCAGGTGGCCCCCCTATGAATTATTCCCATGGGCAAAGCAATTCCTCTTCGGGGTTGTGAACCACATTGAAAAAAAAGTATGAACCACCTGATGGGTAAATCAACTTATAGTCAACTATAAATGCGCCATACAGAAATGGCAGTTAAATTATGATTATAAATTAATTTTCTGGTTTGACTGGTTCTTTGGCATGGCTAGTTCGCACATGTGTCGGGGAAAAAGTTTCCAATGTCAAAAAGTGGTTTTGATGTGGGTCCATGTAGAACTGTTGGGTCTTGGGTCTTGGGTCATTTTTTCAGTGATTTGTCAATTAGGTTTCCAAATTTTGACATCCGAGAAAATAAAATATTAGCGTCAGAGTTTCCGGAGCATAATTATTGTTGTAAAGAAATTATATTTCCGATTTCCAACATCCAAGGTTGATTATCTAATTTAAAACGTCGGCGTTGGAACGTCATGAATAAAAATTGAAGTTTAAAGGATTTTTAGACATCCGATATCCGAGAATTACACAATATGTTGGAGTCAGAATGACAGAGTTAAAACTTTTAAAACTTGAGGGTTCTGACATCTGATATCTGACGTCCATACAAAATTTTAAATATAGGGATTAGGTACGTTGGAAAGACACAGTTTTGAAGGAAAATTTGTCGGCATTTATTCTAAAACTATAAATGATGAATTTTTTTATTATTTCAACGAAAATTGGATCAAACCAACTTATTTAGAAAATAAAAACAATATTTGAAGGGGCTCCCGTCATTTTTCAAAGGAAAGAATGGTGGGATATGTTGTGGCTACAACATGGCACAAATTTCAAGACTGTTGGTGCACATAAAACGAGGCAGTTTTCAGCATTGTTTTCATGGTAGAAAATCAATCCTCTTGGGTTGGGATAAGTGGTGTTTTCTTGTCTGAATTTGTCTGTTGTAAACTTCATTGCAGAAAATTGAATCTCATCTCTCTCACAGGTTTTCCCCATTGGGGTTTTTTCCAGGGCATTGCCCAAAACCACCGAGTCTGAATTTTATGTGTATGTGTGCATTGATTTTTTTTGCTCATTAAAGTTTATAAATTTGTCATAATTTTTCAAGATACATAATTTGTTTATGTGTGGAAAACTCATTTGCAACAGTCAGAAATGAATGGGTTTGGGCATTAAACATGATGTGATGAAGTAAACTTGAAACCAGGTTGGGAAAGCAGTGAATGTTTACATGGTATCAGAGTCAAGTTAAAGAGAAGGGTATAATTATAGAGCAATGCTTTCCATATTTGAGAGAGACACTTTTGTTCACTAGGTAGATTTTGGACTTTTATTTTTAGTGAGATGGACACTAGGTTGAGGATAGAGTATAGGTTGGACGGGGAAACCAATTTCACTTCCTGGCAAGAAAGGATTGTGCTAGTTTTGCAGGAGAATGAGTTGCGGAGCATTGTCAACAGCACTACAACTAATCCCGTGGTGGTTCTAGCAACTACATATGCTGTAGCTAAGGAAACCTTTGACAAGAAGGACATCAAGGCTAAGAGAATGATCCTTGATGCAGTGAAGGACCATGTGATCCTACATGTGACTAGTAAGGACTATGCTTATCAAATGTGGGATGCCTTAACCAATTTGTACTAGATTTCCAATGAAAAGCGGAAGATGGTATTGAGAGAGAAGTTGAAAAGCATCAGAATGGCCAAATTTGAAAGTATGACATCTTACCTTACTAGGATCACACATGTGAGAGATCGATGAGCTTGGAGTAGTTGGATAGAAGGTTGAGGGAAATGAGCTAGTGTGGAAAACCTTGAATGGCATGGCCAAGCCATGGGATGTGTTTGTGGAGGCCATTGTAGCTAAAGAAAATATGCCTTCTTGGGATCATCTTTGGGATGACTTCATCAAGAGGAGACCTGGATAGGATATGCGTAGGGTAGTTCCTCTCATAGTAAGGATGGTGAGGAGAATGTGGCTTTGAAAACTAAATGGAAGAAGAAGAATTCCAGGAAGGGTCTCAACGGTGGGGATAAGTAACAGGGTGATCAGAAGAAATACCTGAGAAAATTCAAGTGCTTTGCTTGTCAGGGGTTTGGGCACTATGTTGGATAGTTCCCAAACAAGAAGAGGAAAAAGAAGCAGCAGCTAGCAACTTCGACAGAGATAGATGAGTATACAACTAGATTTGAGAGAGAGTTTTCTCTTTATGCTGGTCATTCAGAGAGAGCATCCATTACCAGCATTGATGTAGAGGATGAGAGAGATTACTCATTGTAGGTTGGCCATTCGTTGAGTGCATCCACCACCACATGCACTTGGTACATTGATAGTGGATATTCAAGCCATATGATAGGTGTGTGGGATATGTTTTTAGAGTTCACTCAGACATGTTTGGATCTAGAGGTGGTGTTGGGAGATGGAACAATTTTCAGATTAGTTGGGTGGGGGATCATCACCTTTCAGAGGGAGTCCATGGAGCCCTTGACATATGAGATGTCTTGTATGTCATTGGGCTGAAGAATAAATTGATCTCAATTTTTACGATTAAGGATAGGGGATTTGGAGTGTAATTCCTTGATGGGAATGTGCATGCTTTTACCAGGGATAGGGTCCATCTACTTCTTTTGCGATTGGAGTTAGATGTGGGAAACTAAACAACCTATTGTTTCAACCTCTTCATGCTTTGGCACACAACAACAACAGTGATCTATGTGAGGTATGGCATCAGAGGATGGCTTAATTGCATCATCCATCTATGAGGATGTTGAGAGATATGGTGACTGGTTTTCTTGAGTTCAACACAAAGCACAATGATGTGTGCATGAGGTGTGCTTTGGGAAAGTACACCAAGATTGCTTTTCCAAGCAGTGATAGTAGATCGAAATGAGTACTTGATTATATACACTCTGATTTATGTGGTCCTATGTCTTCTATTTTGCTGGATGGTTTTGAGTACTATGTTTCATTCAATGATGCTTTCTCCAAGAAGACCGGGATTTACTTTTTGAAGAGCAAGAAGTCAGATAAGGTCTTGTAGAGGTTGCAAGAGTTCAAATCTCTTTTGGAGAACCAGATAGGGAGGAGGATTCGGGTGTTGAGATCAAATAATAGGGGTGAGTATACCTGCACTACTTTCAATGAGTTTTGTAGACAGGAGGGCACCAGGAGATAGTTGATGGTTCTATACACCCCAGAGCATAATGGGGTTGTAGAGAGAAATAACAGGGCCATTGTGGGATCAACGAGAGCGATGCTACATGATCAGGGTTTACCTTTATTTCTTTGGGTTGAGGCTTGAAGTACAACTATATGCATTCATAATAGGAGTCCCCACAGAGCCTTGGGGTGCATGAATCTTGAGGAGGATTTTTTAGGGAAGAATCTAGAGGTTGGCCATTTTTCGTATATTTGGTCATCTGACTTACTCTCATGCCCCTTCATAGAAGAGGAAAAAGCTGGATCCCACGACATAAAAATGGTATTTTTGTGGGGTATTATGGGACTTCGAAGGCCTTTTGCATATATATTCCTCTACAGAGGAAATTTGTTGTGAGGAGGGAGGTGATATTTGAGGAGGAGTGGGCCTTCATGATGTCTCGAGAGTTAGAGTAGGAGGAGTAGTAGGATTCCACACCTCAGGTGAGCACACAGAGTCCAGCTTCATAGAGTGTAGAGTCACTGGTATCAGGGGTGACCGGTCCACATGTTACAGGTACTTTAGGTTTAGGCACATAGTCCATAGGTTCAGGTTCTTGGGTTATAGGTTCACCAGTTCCACTTTCCAATTCACTTGGTTCACTAGCTACTATTTCACAGGTTTCTCGGTCACCAGCTGCAAGTAGTACTACTCTTGAATATTAGTTCAGAGGATGATACACCAGTATGGGAGGAGTCTTTAGGGAAGAGGAATCCCAAGTGACTTAAGGAAACCCCGAAAGAAGCTAAGTCATTTAGAGATCCCAAGAGATATGTACGAGAGATCAGGATGACATACATATATGGCATAGACTTGGTGACTATTATTTATGATTTAGAGCCTTCTAATTTTGATGAGGCATCCCAACATCAGGTGTGGAGAGATTCCATGATGGAAGAATACCATTCCATCATGAAGAATGATGATTGGGAGATTGTACCAAGACCATAGGGGAAGTTAGTTTTTACTTCTCAGTGGATTTACAAGATCAATCATGTTGCATATGGTAGTGTGGAGAAGTACAAACCTTGTGTTGTGGCGCAGGGGTTCTCATGGGTAGAGGGAGTTGATTATGAAGAGACCTTTGCAATGATTGCTTGTTACTCTTTGTTTAGAGTAGTGATCTCCATTGTAGCTGAGAAGGGTTGGAAGATACACCCGATGGATGCGAAGACCGTATTTCTCAATGGGATTATATAGGAGGAGGTGTATGTTGAGAAGCCACATGTATTTGATATTCATGGGAGAGAGTCTCATGTTTGCAGGTTGAAGAAAGCCTTGTATGGACTGAAGCAATCTCCTAGAGCTTGGTACCCCAAGATATATTCTTACTTGTTACAAATGGTATTTTAGATGTGTGAATAAGATACAAACCTTTACTACATTGTGGTTGGTGATGATCCGCTCATTCTTCTTCTTTGTGTGGATGACTTGTTCATTACAGGTGAGGAGAGACTAATTGCAGAGTGCAAGTGAGATCTTGCTTCAGAGTATGAGATGAAATACATTGGGATTATGCATTATTTTCTTGGATTGGAGTATTGGTAGGAGTGTGGACATATTGTCGCGTGTTAGAAAAACATGATCGCAGAACAATAAAAAATAATGAAGATGCAAATATAAATCACATAAAACAAATTTTACAAGCGAGACACCAATATAACATGGTTCACCCAAGATGGGCTACATCCACACATAAATTTCTAGTCCTTATTATTATACCATTCAACAAATGAAGGGATACAACCTACAACACATCCGCTGCAACTTCCTCTTCACTCTTTCACAGTCTCTCTTACACAATCATAGAGATATTTACAATGATACAATACCCAGCCGTATTACAATGCCTTCCTTTTAAAGAGGGATTAACATGGGAAAATACTATGGGAAACCCCATACCATGGGATGGTAAATCACCCATTATTGACAAAGTCATGACTATGAAATTACAACATTTTACAAGGCATTTTATTTTTCCAAAATTTTCGCTACAGGGTTGCTGCCCTTGAACCCCTACTAGGGAGGGATCCTAAAATGTAGTCTTCGCCCACTCGGGACCCCCTATGGAGACTATGTTTGGGGGGGAAATCCACCCCAAACCCCCATCATGGGTTGGGATACATACACGACTGAAACACGATCTCTGTATAAGGAAGTTCAGGCTCCACAACCAACATCCCGGGGTAGGGAAAGTATGCAGTTGATATTATAAGGAGATTTAGGATGGAGTAATGTAGGCTAATGGAAACACCGATGATCACCAATTGGAAGAAGCTTCATCCTTCTAAGGGAGAGTTGGTGGATCCGACTATGTATTGTTAGCTCATTGGCTATTTGATGTATTTGATCAACACTAGGCCATATTTATGTTTTGCAGCGAACACTCTCGATCAGTACATGTTTGAGACGAGGAGAGTGAATTGGGTAGATGAAAAACATGTGGTCAGGTATATAGCAGGTACGATGAATTATGGTCTATATTATAGGAGGAAAGATGGTGTTATGTTGATTGGATACACATACTCATATTGTGCAGGATGTGTGATGGACCGAAAGAGCACTTCCATGTGTTGTTTCACTTTGGGATCAACAAGAATGTTGTGGTTCAGTCGGAAGAAAAAGTCAGTTGCATTGAGTTTTGCTAAGGCATATTACATGGAAGCTAGTCAGGCTAGTTGTGAGACCTTGTGGCTTTGCAAGTTGTTGGTGGGTTTATTTGGTCAGGAGATGAGGCCTACAATTATCTACTATGAAAATTAGATTTGCATCCAACTCTCTAAGAATATAGTATTCCATGACAGGTCAAAGCACATTGAGATCAGGTACCACATCATTCGTGACTATATCGAGAGAGGAGCTGTAGAGTTGCAATACATTTCCATCGATGAGCAGGTTGCATATATTTTGACAAAATGTTTGGGGAAGGGAAACTTTTTCTTCTTCAGAGACAATTGGGGAGTGGTGAAAAACACCTTCCTTGGTAAGAGGGAGTGTTTATTTTGTACCTAGGAAATTGTTCCCCTAGTGATTTTGTGCCTAAGTCACTAAAAGGGGAAAAGTGACATGACGCTTGCATTAATTACATGAGATGTATAATTAATTCACTTTAGAGTCATAAAGTGATTTTTTGATAAATTTAAGTGGAAGTTGAATGAAATTAATTATTTATGGAGAGAAAGTGAATTTATCTCATCCATTGATCTTCGATCTCAAGATTCAATTAGGGCCCTTGGATAAAGAGAGCATTCAACTACCGTCATTAACCAAAGAAAAAGGAAAATGAAGCATTGAAGATGCATTCATTCTTTCATGAGATTTGACAGATCAAGTTGAATTCTTGAGAAGAGAAGAGAATGATGCAGTTGAGAGAGAAACAAAGAAAGAGCAGGGCATGATTTTCTAGGTGAGATATTGGAACGAAGATCGAGGCATATTTAGTAGTAATAAAACAACAAATAAATTGAGAGATCATGCACCTTTACCAAGAATGAGAATTGGGCATGAGTTCCAAGGTGACTGGCATGATTTTTGAGGGAGCACTGTACAACATTAATGACAACCGTACAACATTAAATGCAACATCATTTTTCTGTAGCTGAGGGCATACATTCCTAGACTGTGAAGAGCATGAATTTCTGGGAGATTTATTGTTGGGATAGTGGGAACAATAAACGAGTAATAATATTGGAAAATATAGTCCGTACAGTGCCATTGTGGGCACAAATTTCAAGACTATTGGTGCACAAAAAAAGAGATAGTTTTCAACACAGTTTTCAAGGCAGAAAATCGGTCCTGTGAGGTTGAGATAAGTGGTATATTCTTGTCTGAATTCGTCTACTATAAAATTCATTGAAGAAAATAAAATCTCTTCTCCCTCATAGGGTTTCCCCATTGGGGTTTTTCCTAGGGCATTGCCCAAAACCATTGAGTTTGAATTTTATGTGTGTGTGTGTGCATTAAATTTTTCTGCTCTTTAAAGTTTATAAATTTCTCATAGTGTTTAAAGCTATATAATTATTTTATGCATGGAAAACTCATTTGCAACAATCACAAATGAATGGGGTTGGGCATTAAACATGATGTTCTGAACTAAACTTGAAACCGGGTTGGGAAAGCATTGAATTTTTACATTCACAATGTGCCCTCCTCCTTAAATAATCTTTGTCCCCAGAGCTATCTCTAATTCTAGTATGAATCACTTATTCAGTTCTTTCAAGATCAACATAAGTGGATTTCTGCAGAATTATTACAAAAATTAGCTCATAGACATATATTTATTTGCCTACAAAAATGTTGTGTTTATGAACACAACATGACGTCCCCCTTGGGAAGCTTTGTCCATAAAGCTTAAGGACCAATTGTAGCTTGAACATGCGTCTTCTTGTTTCTATGCTTCTTAGAACTTTGTTTGAATATTTTCAAATGCATGTGATTGAATCGATAAAATATATGAAAATATGTTTTTTTATGAACTTCATGAATGCATTAACTGTACTCCTTTGTAAAACTCCATAGGGCCATATGAGTCCAAGTATGGTTCAAACAAGACACTATGAATCACTTATTGAAGTTGTTATCCACATACATGTAAAATGATGTTTGTGACACTGAAGATATTATTTCAAATAGAAAATATTCATTTGGAAATATATTTGCAACTATTTTCTCACGAGTTACAACAACCACTTTTTCTTCCTTTTCAATCAATATATTATGCTCACCAAAAAATTCATCATAGTGGGAATAGATCCATGGAAGAGAAGTTGGGGGATCATTTCAATCTCTTCTTAGTATTTTTCACGAATATATTTCTCATATATGGCCTAGGAGGTTTCACAAAGAGAATGTCAAAGAGGTTGTCCTTGCATAAGTAGAAGATACCTAAATATAATTTTTCACAAGCATCTTTTGGGTCAATTGTTCATTTATTTATTTTAAATGTGCTCCTCCTGTAGATATTGAAATCATCAATCTATTATAGACATCTATAATGGTCCCCAACATTTCAATCTCAATCTTATTTGAACATACCTTACTCTTTTTTTTCAACATTTATCTTCTAGAGAGTTTTAAATACAAGAAATAGAAGAAAACTTGCAAATGTGGATCTAAAATTTGATATGAAAGTAGATATGGAATTCTTCTTTTAACATAAAAATAAATGAAGAAATGAGATACGATGATTTCCTTTTTCTAACTAGGATTTTGAGTATGAAAATGAACATTCATTTGTAGATCTTATAGCTCACTGAATATTAGTGAGAAATATATACGGTAATATATCAAATTGAATCCATGGAAGAGATTCCATATGGCTTACATTTGGCTCCAATATAGGCAATCTATAAAAATATATATGCTTTGTAATAACCATAACAAAGTCGTAGTTATAATAGAAAAAAACCTTAAAATTAATAGATTTTCAATCTGCATGACCTAAGATTTTGTTTTTTAAAACAACATACTTCTTAGTAGATTTAAACTTTGTCATTAATTTTTGGAATTTCCATTGGAACAGATTCAAAAAGGGTTCTAAAAGTTGCAACCCCCTTTTCTCTATTTTCTATCTTTTTTCAACAATACAATGAAAGTAAGAATCACAAAGCTCTAATAACAACTTGAAGTGTCCCAATATTCAAAATGCAACCACTGCAAATATAAGTATCAATATAAAGAATAAACAACAATGAAAAGAAAAGGGTTTGGGGCACTTGCACACCCAGTGTTTGAATGCACTTAAAATTCCTAAAAGATGGAGGAATACATCCATTAGCTTGATACTCAAATGAGTAAATAATTATTTTATTATATTGATAATATTATTGGATTGAATACAAGTAAGGGGGATACCACTTTTCATACAACTCACATAATAACACATCTCCACAAACATAGTAGTGAGTCATTACTACATATAATTCATTGCTACCCACTAAATTAGTGATATCTCATTAATATAATAAATCAAAACTAACTTAGTGGTAAGACATTAATGAACTTACCAACAAAATAACTCATTTACAAACTAAATTAGTGATAGGGGATTACTTACACAACAAACTCTCCCCCTTAAATAAAATTAATGATAGGGGATTAATTACACAACCAACCCTCTCCCTTAAATAACCTTTGTCACTAAAGCTATATTAAATCTTATTATTAATCAATTATTTAATATTGGCATAATAATTGACCTTATTCAACATAAGTGGCCATGCATAACATCATTACAAACCTATGAAATTGAACACAAAAAATTATTCACCTATAAAAATGTTGTGTCTAGGAACACAACATGCCCTCCCCTTGGGAAGTTGTGTCAGCACGATTTGAGGGCCAAGTGAAACTCAACCATGTGTGCTCTTCTTCTTATGCTTCTTTGACGTTTTCTTGAATATTTTCAAAAGCATTCTTATGCTTCTTTGACGTTTTCTTGCATATTTTCAAAAGCATGCACTTGGATGTATATAATCTCTAGAAGTGTGCTAGCTATTAAGATTCTTTGACCTTTTCTTGAATGTTTTCAAAAGCATGCACTTGCATAATGTATAAAATCTCTAGGAGTATGTTAGTATGCTTCTTTGATGAACTTCATGAACTAATTAATTATAGTCTTTTGAAAACACTTCATAGGATCATATGGGTCCAAGTATGGTTTGAAAAAGATACAATGAATTCGATGATTGAAATTATCATCTATATAGATGTAAAATGATGGTTTTGAGATTGCAAAAATAATTTATAATAGATAACACTCAATTGGAAATGCCCTTGCCATTTTTTAATACATGAGTTACCTTAACCGATTGTGCTTCATTTTCGATAGTACATTATGCTCACCACAAAATTCATTATAACCGGAAAGAGCTCCATGGAAAGAAGGGAGTAGGGTATTTTTCAGCAATTCAAATATTATACCTTAGTATAGCATTATAAGTGTTTGTTTCATATATATATATATATACATTCGAATATTCATAAAAAACATACAATTTACTTAAAACTTGTAAATTTTAGTGAATATTATCAATATAAACTCATTTTAAATGTAAAAAAGAGATGAATTTTTAAAGTGAAAATTATCAATTTTTTTTTTTTTAAAGGAAGACCAAAAAATAGCCAATTGGAAAAACAATTCACCCCCTAAAAAATAGCCTACTTGGGAGATTTATTCAACCTCTTCTAAGTCTTCTTCATGTAAAGATTGATCATAAATGGATATACAAATCTCCACAAAGAAAAGGCCAAAGAGGTTGTTTCCAAAGAGGTTATTCCCACATAGCTAGAAGATATCTAAATAACACTCTTCACAAGCCTCTTTAAAATCTAAACATTCTTTTATTTATTTTCTAGATAATCCTCCTAAAGAGTTTGAAATGATATATCTCTTACAAGAATTTATATTGGTCCTTACATTTCCTCCCAGTCTTATTTGATCTTATTTGAACATATCATACTTTTTTTGTCAACATTTTTTAAAAAGAGATGGTTTAATATAATAAATTGATGGGATAAAACTTGTAAATATAAAGCTAAAATTTGGTATACAAGTAGATATAAAATTCTTATTTTAGCAAAAAAAAATGACATTGATTTTTTTTACTTTAATGGAAATAATTAATTATTACCCTTTTACGACTATGATTTTGAGGCTAAATATGAACAAACTTAAAGAAGATATAGTTCATCAAATACAATGAGAAATAAATCATATGATACATCAAATTGAAGCAATGAAATGTATTGTTAAATGTATTTTGTATAGATTCAATTTGAGCATTCCATCAAAGTTATATTCTTCATGATACTTAGAAAAGTCACAATTGTAACATTAATTTTTTTAAAATAACATATCTTTAGTTCCTAATATATTGACCATATGACTTCCAATTTAAGCAATTAAAAAAAAACTACATAAATTTTGTTTAAAAGAACATGGGTTGTGGGGCACCTACACAACGAGGGTTGGAATCGATGAGAAGGGAGAGCCCTTTTAATACACCTTGCATAATAGCACATCTACTCTAATACACGGGAGAGTCATTAATGTATATAACTAAGTTCTATCTAGTAACTTAGTAACAACTCATTAATACAAATAATTAGAACTTAGTAATGGAGCATTAATAAACTTACAATGAAAATAACTCATTTACAAAATATGTTGTGTATAGATATACTACATAATTGATATAATTTATTATACAGTATTAATGGTTCATTAATTATTCCCCAATAATTATTATGATCATGATAAAATAATCCGTTCTTAGAAGCTATAAAATGTGTTCTCATCACAATTATAACATACTAAATAGTATAACAACAACAACACCACCATCAACAACAATAATAATGATAAAAATTTAAGGTCACTACCTAGACACTAAATTAATATATAAAATCTTTTTGTTTTTTAAAGAAAAAATCTTTTCACATATCAATAAAAATATACTCACTATCAAAAATTGCTGTGAACTTGCTGGAGGGTCACATATTTTACTCAACGTTCCAGGGCAACGACTGCTTATATGATGGCAATATGATGGCCTATTAATGTATGAAAATCGTGTTTGGAGTTTTTTTGTGTGTTTACGGATCTACTTATAGTTTTATAGGCGTGGAAGTCTCTTTTCCTATGGGTTAATTGGATAGTAACAGTTGTTTAGTTTTGAAACATGGGTTGGAAAATGCAAAAAAACTTTCTTTTTGAAGCAATACATAGATTATGTACAACTTTGATTCAAATAGAATATCAAATTGTTTTTTTTTTCTCTTTGAAAAAAAATATACATACCAAATATATATTATATTTATAAGTACTTAGATATAAAACTACTACTTGTAATATATTTCCAAGTATAATGATTGATAGTCAAGTCTTTAACAAATATGTATATTTATATATATTTTGAAAACGATATATAAGGTTTCCTAACATGATCATTAGCTAATTAAATTCTCCATGACATAACACTAGCTAATAATCACAATTTATGAAAACGATATCTTAACCACATAATGTTCTTAAAAAAATAAATAAGACAAAATGATGCAGTAGGTAGAATAAAAACACCAAATAATATCTCGTTGGTGGAAAACATATCCTTTATCCTAACTAAACATAAAATGGAAATAAGTACATATATTTATAAATACACTATTTGTAATGATGTTAATTGATAAGGAACCTTCTATTGTGTTACATTATTATAATCCTACTACCACTTTATAGATATAATGAAAAAAATTAATTATTAATGAAAAAAAAGTTTTATAATGCATAATTCACTTACACTATCGTGTGTCCTTCATAATAACTTGCAAAGAAAGCAATGTTCACCTATAATTAATGGAATCGTGAGTATACAACTGTCACTAAGAGTTAAAAAAAAAGGAGTAACATAGAAAAGTTAAAAGGGAGTAAATAAAATAAAATAAGAAATCGTTTGCACTTAATATACATTTATGATACCTATGATTAATGGAATCGTAAGTGTACAACTAACATTCAAGAGTTAACAATGAGTAATAAAGAAAAGTTAAAAGGGAGTAAATAAATAAATCGAG
The DNA here is from genome assembly GCA_027924585.1 of Larix kaempferi. Lineage (NCBI taxonomy): Eukaryota > Viridiplantae > Streptophyta > Pinopsida > Pinales > Pinaceae > Larix > Larix kaempferi. The sequence goes on along the minus strand of BSBM01000092.1, from coordinate 4,472,612 downwards.
GAAACGGATGATAAAAAATATTTGTTGATGTGAACTATTATTATGTCCATGTGGATAGCTATGATGGATTATTATGTTTGGATTGGAGCAATGTTTTTCAAATACTAATGTGGAAGCTTGGTTGTGGAAAATAAATACTAAACATTTTTTTAAATTATCAAATTATGTGGAATCCAATTGGTTGGTTATCATGTGATTATAATGCTTTTTCTCGATTGCATAGGGATAAAACAAATGTATTTTCCATATAAATGTATTTTCCATATTTATTTTATGGTATAGTTCAAAATTGAAAATAAATAATTATAAAAAAATATAAAAAAAATTGGTAGTTGGTGCATGGATAGCTCGTAGCTAATGCATGGATAATGGATAGTTTGTGGGAGGGTGATTACAACTGCATGGAGCATGGAGAATAAGTAGCAGATAACTTGTTAGTGACACTTAACTTAGTGACACTTAACTTGTGCCCTATCGGTGTTCACCGGTCACAAGTTAAGTGGCTGTGATAGTGTCTGTTTGGTTTGTGATAGGGTGATTACAACTACGCACGGAGAACACATAATAGATAACTTGTTAGTAACACTTAACTTGTGACTTACGCTTACATTGACATTGTAAAATAGAGTTGTTTATTTGTTCGTGGTGTATCTTGGGAGATTGTCAAATAATGAATTGTTGGGAGATTGTCTCATCCTTGTGCAATTTAGAAAAGCATATGTACTAGTCCACCCCAAATTCTAAAATATAAACACTTATTGATGTAATTAGGATGTCAAAAAGAGTTGCATCTGCTTCTAATGTCCATCCTATACTTGTTATTGTTAGTGGTGCTATTAGTTTGTTAAACAATGATATATGCATTTGTCTCAGATACTGTTTTCGGTTAGCCATGTAAGTGGTTTTTTATTGTATATAATTAGGGTAAAAAGAAGTTCAGAGATTTAGTTTTCTATAAAAGGTTTGCGCTTCTGTGAAATTGTGCATATTTATTGGTGTTTTTGTAAAAGTTGTGCTATTGTTCATGTGTCTCATGTTTAATCTCTGGATGATTATCCTTGTGGCAGTCAAATTTCTGCATAAATCTATTAATGAAAGCAGATAATATATGCTCCTCTTTGTGGTGGAGCCTGATTGTCCCATAGTATCTACATTCATTTTCTCCTATTATCTTGCTAAATTGGCATAATAATAGGGATTTCAAAAGCATGTCCTCTGTGGCAATTTCAGTTTCTTTTCCATCGACCACCTTTCATATGTACCTCGTTTCTGTGTCTATTTTCCAATGTCCCAATTCTTGCTTGCTTTCTTGAAATACAATGAAGAACGCAATGGTTCTATAACTGTCAGCGAGCCCATTTGAAACATTGTGGCAAAGTGAGTGGAAGGCAAATTAGAATTTGTGATAAATCTTTACGCAGATGGATGCATGCTAAATCTAAAGAGTATACAGTTGGTGATAAATGTTAGTGGGTGCTCTGTGTTAGAAAATATGTCAAAAAGTATGGAAACATTGGTAATCTTTGGAGAAGTTGAGGGAAGAGGAATGTGTGAAGCTCAACGACACAAGAGGGGGTTATTGTAGTTGACAAAGCCTCTGAAGACAAGATTTTGTTTGGTTTTATGTGAAACTTGTGAAGATCAGTTCTAAACAAGGATTATAATATATTGCACATGCTTTTTCTGGACCGTCCTTCCTGTCACCCTTAGCGCTTGGTACTCTACATCGACATCGTTTATTTGAAATGGGTATGTTCCAAAACTTACAGTGAACAATATTGCCTGTCACTGGTTGGCCAATTTTCCTATCATAGTCTTTATGTCATTGGTTCTGCAGATAGTATGTTTCTTCTTTTGTTTCAGTCACTAATTTGCAATACTTCATTCATTTTATATTTAGTCAAATATACACAAAACTAATAATCAACACCTTAACTATGAGTGGTCTAGTTCAGTGAGGTGGTTTTTAGAACAAGTCCAGCTGGTCCCATCTTTACTTAAAATGTTTGTGTTTTTTTTTAAAGAATTTTAGTCAACGCTTAGTGACTCGAGAGCTCAATGTGACATATTAGTTTTAAACTATCTGCATTCCAATACTGGTAGAAAACTAAAAAAATTGATTTTTCAGGCATGATTTTAAATAAATTTTTAAAATTCTAGTTTAAATTCTAAAATTTTGGGTGTCCTAGAGATTTTTGATAGTGTTAAATTCATTTTTACCATCAAAATAGTTATTAAAACACAGTTAAATTCAGATTTTGCAAAAAAAACAAAATTAAAAACAAAACCAGATTCTGTGAAAAACTTCATCCAAACCAAATTGTCAAATTTTTAAACAACTCCCAATCCAATGTGATATACTGGTTTTAAACCATTTGCCATCTATTAACCTATTTGAAAAATAGCTTAATGCTAATGCATTTGAAAAATTCAAACTCTCGAAAATGGGTTAAGATTAGGGCGAAAACTAAGCATCGAGCTGCCCAACATTCAATGCGGCGGCTCGATTCTTAGGGTCCGTTGGATCTGGAGATTCTCCAAATCCAACGGATCCTAAGCATCAAGCCGCCGCATTGAATGCTAGGCAGCTCGATGCTTAGCTCTCGCCTAAGATTAGCTCCCCTTCTAGCACCTATGATCCCAATGTAACATGCTACCTGTGAGTCCAAAATAATGTGCCACTTGTGCTTAGAATGTTGCCTATTCCAATGTGACATGTCAGTTGTGGTTCAAATGTAACTTTGTTGTGAAGGGTTTCCTTGAACGCTATTGTGCAGGCAATATGTTTCTTCATTTGTTTAACCAACCAATTTCCAATATCTCATTCATTTTATATTTAGTTAAATATCCACAAAATCAATAATCAATACCTCATTTATGACAAGGGAAATATTTATCTTGGGGCAACTCTGAAACATGGCTGTCTTTTACTGGTATTTCTTTGTGAAAAACATTGTAATTATTTAAAAAGAAAACAGTTGGGAAGCTGGTGATTAAATGTAGTAGTCATTTTCTTTGATAATTGATGTGATTCCTTGCTGCATCAGAATTTATTATGAGGAAAACAAATATCATTGTTATCTTAGAAGGCTTTGGATTATACTGCTAAGATGTAATATAGTTTTAATAAGAAAACAGTTGGGAAGCTAGTGATTAAATGTAGTAGTCATTTTCTTTGATATTTGATATGATTCCTCACTGCATTAGAATTTATTATGAAGAAAACAAATATCATTGTTATCTTAGAAGGCTTAGGATTATACTACTAAGATGTGATATAGTTTTATTTTTTTCATGGAAAATGTTGGGTGGTGAGCAAATTCTTATTTCCTTTATTTTATTTATAAAAAGGTTCCCAGTGCATCAACAAAAATTAAAATAGAAGAAACAAGTGGCTCAACTTATCTTTCCTCCTCAACCAAGAGAGTAACCAACTTATCTTACCTTCTCCCTCAATGAACTACAAAACAAAGTCCAAGGCATTGTCACTTGAAAGAGGGAATCCCAATCAACATTAAATATGGATAATGGAAGATCAAAACAAAAGTAATATCGGTGGCTATACAATTAAAGTTGCATGCAATAATTGTTTTCTCTAGCTAGTGTCTACAATGCAACTTAATACTAGCAATTGCCCCAAGAGGTGCAAATGAACGCCCATAGAACCAATAAAATAAATGAAAAAATTCCTTTAAATTAAAATATAAATTAACAATGAAAGCATAGACACGTGAGTTGCATAAACCTCTAACCTCAAAAGTTTGTCAAATTTAATAAAAAGCCTAACTAAATGGGTCATTCTCATAACAATTTTTTTTCCTTTTGTAAGAGTTTAGCACAAGGAGTTAGTAAAACTTTTCTATTATAAATTTATTTTATCTTACATTAAGATCTATGTTGATGAATCAATAAATCCATAGTCATAGAATTATAGATCGCTTAAATACAACTTGGAGGGTCATTCTCTAAACAACCATGACAACTTAACAATAAGTGAAAATTTTAAAAAAGTAAAAATAATCCTATCTGAAACTTGAACCTACCTCCATACTTAATAAAATAAACCCTTTCCACTCTTTTTTCTAATTTCTTGAGTTCACATAGAGTGCATGACAAAGAACATATGAAGATTGAAAAGGTAACAAACTAAAAATAAAACAAAAACCAGGAAAAAATATGAAAAAAAGGAGATTTTTTTTAAATGCGTAACTGTAAACAGTATATCTTTGAATCTGGTAAAATGGAAGTATCTTGGGAAAACATATACCTTTTTTCAGGGAAACAAAAAGAATTTCCAACTAAAAGCAATACTTTATATGCAATGGAACACCTCTCTCAAACTAGAAATGCACAAAAATATCAGAAACCGGAAACCCTTTGACGTATTCGACAACACTCGATTCAATATCTCGATCATCAACAGAAGGTATGGTCCTCCTAGATTCCATCTAGCTCCTAGTAAACAAAGCTGGTGCTCTATGGCTTTGATACCATGTAAAATTTGATGTTCACTTGCAAGAGATAAAAAATAGATCTTGAAATCTAATGAGTAGCAATACATTTAGCAATTTTACAAAGGAAAAAGAAATGAGAGAGTGAAGAGAAAAATCTTGGAGCAAAACACTAAATTTTTATTCAATAATTCAAAGAATGAATAGTCTTGTACATATAGGCAATTGGAATTCCTAAAGAAGACAATTTGAACTATACATTGATGCATGAAAACCTAGTTGAGCTTAACAAGATTGACACCAAATGCATTTGCTGCGTAATCTCTAATGAGCATAATGTTAAAGTTAGTGTAGCTGCAAGACCCATTCATAGAAAGGATGGTACCCTAGTCATTTAACTAGGGTTCATGGTCAAGTTAACTAGGAAAAGTAGAGAGTAAGACCCTAGAAGGTACCGTAGGGCCCCCAACTGTCCCCTGGTGTTCTTGGTCGAGGACCAAGTAGGTTGATGCCATGGAAATGTTCCTAACATGTGGCTAGGTACCCTACTTGTCTCTAGGATATTATGGTTTGGGACTAGACAGTTTCTTGGTCGAGGACCATGCAGGTCCTGTAGCTTGAGACAAAGACCTCCTGGTCTGGGACCGGGAAGATTCTTCGTCAGGAGGACCAAGTAGTTCCTGTAGTGACATACCTGGTCAGTTAACTAGGCAGATCTTGGTCAGTGGACCAAGATGATGATGTGTGATATCCTCTTCTCCTAGGTCTTCGAGATGGTTGATCTAGATGGTATTCTTAAGGGAATGGCCACCCCTTGATGGAGCCACTAGCATTTGACCTGAGGAGTAGTCTAGAGGATCACATGATCATCTCATCTAATGTGGACCCTTCCTTATACAATGATGATGAAACTTTAGGTTGTGTTTGGAACACTTGTACATTTGATAGAGAGATGATTGGTTGTACCCCACGTTGGTTTCTCACTCTTGGTCTTTACACCTTGTTGATTATTGGTCTTGTGGTACCTTGTCTTTGACTTGTGGTTAGTAGGGTCATTTACCCACCTTGAGTTGTTTTTTATTTGTGCCACCTTTTATGTTTTTGGTCTTATGGGTACTATGGTTGATTACCTACGTTTGAGGTACACCCTTTGGTCCTAGGGTTTATGGGTCAATGTACCCATTCTTGTTCTTATGGTTTTGAGTTGTGCCCTCACCTAATGATAATATGACCCTAATACGCTCATAAAGTTGCCCTACTCATATTTTTATGTTTATGTATTAACCTAAATATGTTGGCACCCACTTAAGTCACATTATTTATATTTTATAAATGGTACTACCCTAATATGGTGGAACCCTAACTTAAATAAAATATTTATTTATTTATTGACCCTTCTAGAAGACCCTAAGACTCTATATATTGAAGTCTTCTTTTGGCAAGTTAAACACACACATTGTTATCTTTGCTCTGCACTTTTCTATACTTGACATCAAGAGTTTTAATGCTGCTCACTCGAGGTTGAAGGCCACCCACCTACTGATCATCTCATATCTAGTTTAAGTTGAAATCAAGACTCTTCTATTGCTAGGGTTTGTGATTTAACATGCTGCTTCCATATATGACTGAACCGTGAACCCTTGAATAATTTTTTCCGCTGGTTTATGACATGTTTAAGAAGAGCCGCGACAACTGCTACTCCTTGTTAACCTGGCCATGAGACCTATCTGCAATTTATTGAGCTTGTGAATCCTCATCTCTCTTGGCCAAACCTTGATCCACCGAAATATGAGTTGCGTTAGGGTTTTAATTGAGGCCACAATTTGCTGTAGGTTCTTCTGATGAAACTTTGATATGTTGAAGCTTGGTTGAAGTCATGTATTTCATTTTTCTGCTTGATAAAAATTCTATTGGATTTTGGTCTGTTAATTATCTACCTGTTTGAGGTCTTGCTGGTCATCGATCTATTGTTTAAGATCTGGTTGAAGTAAATTCTGCCTATCCTGTACATTTTTATGGAGGCCGTAAGCCTCTTTGGCACAGATCTAGTCTGCTGAGTGCAAATCTGTGGAGGCCGCAAGGCCTGTGCGTTGATATTCTCTGTTGTGGGTATTTTTGTAAAGGATGTGAGCATTGATATTTAATAAATTTGTCTTAAGACCTCACTTAGGTCAGGTCGTTTGTATCCTGACTTGGTTGAGCTTGGGCTAAGATCTAATTTGAGTTTTGATACACATTATGTTGAGAATTGTTTTTTGGACTAAACCTATTTAGAACCCGATCCTTGTATTGATACTTATTTGTAGTCTAAATCATGTACTTTGACTTTAGTTGTGGTCAAATCTTTTGTGCTATGTATTGACTGTCATTGACTATCCTTGATTAAATGTACCTCAACCTATCATCTATTTCTCTCTAGTTTGTACTTTCCCTCTGAGTCAAGGTCATCTGGTTCCTAGTGATTGACTGGCCTCTGAGAGGCATAGTCCTTTTCTGAAAGTAAATTTTCTTAGTATAAAACATGAAGGGTTCTACACTCCAGGTAAGTACCCTAACTTGCTAATTAGAATTGTTGTTGTTTATTTTATATTGTTGATTACATGTTACTGAAGATTACTTTAACACAGTGACCCAATTGGTAGTGTTGAAGATGAAAAGTTGAAAGAGATGAAAATTATGTTTCAGTACTATTTAATGCTGTACTATTTCGTTTCAGTATTAGTTTGTTAAACGTAATTTTTCATTATAGTACATTGATTTTTATTATTCTGCATCAAACCCTAACCCTACCAAGATTTTAACATGGTATCAGAGCTTAGGTCTTGTAGCTAACTCTGTTTTGCATGCTAACTGAATCTACATAGATCCTAAGGTAAGGGTTTGTGTCCTAATAAACTTGACTACATATTTACAGGTCTACTTGGCAAGTTGGTTGTAAGGGTTTGAGATGGCTTCTAACTTAGTGAAAGCATAAGATAGGCTTGAAGGGGCCTCAAACTTTAATGCATGGAAGGATATGGTCTTGAATATTTTGGAAGATAATGACTTGGATGAATTGGTCACTAGGGTTGTGGAAGAGCCCACAACAACCTAAGGAAGAGCAACATTCAAGAATAAGCAAGCCAAAGCAAAGAGAGTCATCTTTGAATCAACTAAAGATAATTTGATGCCTGTGATAGCTCCTCTAAGGAAAACTAAGGAATTCTTTGATTCCCTAGCAAATCTATATGAGAAGAAGGCACCTACTTAGAAGAGAGTTTTGAAGAAGCAACTTCATTCATTGAAGATGGAGGAGAAGGAATCCGTTGCCTCCTTCTTTTCAAATATTGCTCAGACAAGAGATCAACTCATGGAAATTGGTGTAGAAGTAGATGATGATGATATTGTGCAAACAACAATAGATGGTCTTACTACATCTTGGGATACATTTATTTCTTGGGAGACATTTCTTGCGACATTGAATGGAAGAGAAATGAAACCAAGCTTTGATAGGTTGTGGCATGATTTCCTAGAAGAAGAAGAAGGCATAATCCAGAGTAGATCTAGGCTTCCCGCTGTAAAGAATCTCTTGCTGCCACAAAGAAAGGAAGAAGCTTCCCTCGACACTAGAACAAAGGTAAGGGACTTCAAGCTAAGCACTTTCATAGGTCAAAAGTAAGATGTTATAATTGTAGAAAGCTAATTTGGTCATTATGCAAAAGATTGTATAAATACTCCTAATAGGAAATGGCATAAAGGGAAGTATCATGCTTTAGCTGCTACAAAAGAAGAAGAACCTCAGCAAAATAAATCTAAGGCCGAGACCAAAGAAAAAGATCAAAGAGAGTTCATATTGGTTTCAACACTCTTAGGATCCATCTCCAACTCATCAGATTCATGGTGGATTGATAGTGGGGCCACCAAGCATATGCCTGGATACAAAAGGGCTCTTGTGGGTTACAAGACCAAGAAGTTCAATGTGAAAGTGGAGATTGGAGATAGAAGTACCTATGCAATAAAAGGAGTTGGTTCAACTGCCTTAAATATTGTTTCAGGTATGTTAATTCGTGTTGAGCAAATCTTGTATGTTCCTGGTTTAAAGAAGAATGTTCTTTTAGTGGAAATTTTAGAAAGCAAGGGGTTCTATGTAGCCTTCTCAGAAGGAAATGCACTTATATGGACTAAGGGTGGAAATATGAGCTCAAATATTGAAATTGGTGTCCTTGAGGGTGACGTTTATAAGGTCTCAGGACATGGTGTTAAATCTCTAATAAATAACCTTGTCAAGTTTTAGAGATCAAGAGGGAGCCACTCTTCAATCTCAAGCAGAATGGGGTTGCAGAAAAGGAAAGTAGAGATGTGATATTCCATCACTCCACGGAGTCTTCCAGTGATGCAGATATGGAATCCTAAGAGACATCTCGTTCAGAGAAGAAGAGGGATAAGGCCAAGAAGCCTTTAGTTGATCTCATTGAGGATCCTATTGAGAGGTTCCAAGGATGCTCCAATGAGAGCCATGTCATTGATTCAGGATCATATACTGATGTGGAGGCATCCAAAATTCATGTTTGGAAAGATGCTATGATATAAGATATCTAGTTGATAATGGATAATGATATGTGGAAAGTGATTCTTAGAAAATGAGGGAAGTCAGGTGTAACTTCCAAGTGGATCTATAAGATCGAGGTATTTGCTGACGTTCAGAGCTCTTTGAAGCCCTTAGAAAATCCTGCATTCTATGACATGTTGAGATACATCGAGAGAAAGTTTCACCATGAGAAGGACATGTTTCAGTTATCAGAAATACAGCTTACTGATGTGTTGACTAAGCCTCTGTCTTCGACAAGCTTAGTGTTGTTGAGAATGCCTCTCTTGCTGAGAGGGAGTGTTAAAGTTATTGCAGCTACGAGACCCATTCTCAGAAAGGATGGTACCCTAGTCAGTTAAATAGGGTTATTGATCAAGTTAACCAGGAAAAGTAAAGAGTAAGACCCTATAAGGTACCCTAGGGCCCTCAACTGTCTCTTGGGGTTCTTGGTCGGGGACCAAGCAGATTGATGCCATGCAAAAGTCCCTAGCATGTGGATAGGGACCATACTTGTCTCTAGGGTATTCTGGTCTGGGGCTAGACAGTTTCTTGGTCGAGGACCAAGCAGGTCCTACAGGTTGAGACAAAGACCTCCTGGTATGGGACCAAGGAGATTCTTGGTTAGAACAAGTAGTTCCTGTAGTGACATAACTGGTTAGTTAACCAGGTGGATATTTGTCAGTGGACCAATATGATGATGTGTGATGTCCTCTTCTCCTAGGTCTTCAATATGGTTGATCTAAATGGTATTCTCAAGGAACTGATTGCCCCTTCATGGAGCCACTGGAATTTGACCCGAGGAGCAGCCTAGAGGACCACATGATCACATCATCAAGTGTGGACCCGTCCTTATATAGTGATGATGAACTTTCAGGTTGTGTATGGAACACTTGTACATTTGAGAGAGAGATGAATGGTTGTACCCTACCTTGGTTGCTCACTCTTGGTCTTTACACCTTGTTGATTATTGGTCTTGTGGTAACTTGTATTTGACTTGTGGTTAATAGGGTCATTTACCCACCTTGAGTTGTTTTTGGTTTGTACCACCTTTGATGTTTTGGTCTTATGGGTACTATGGTTGATTTCCCATGTTTGAGGTACACCCTTTGGTCCTAGGGGTTTTTTGGGTGCAACTCAAGTGTAGCCAAGTTTTGATGAAAAAGGTACAGTTAGGCGAGGCCTAAAATCAAACCAGTTTTGGGAGAAGCAACTCCACAATTCCTGGGAGCAAGGTATGGAGTGAGGTGAAGTTGACAGAAAAATACTTGCCCCCTTAGTAAAGACGAAGTACTAAGGATGACCAGAGGTAGTTGGAGCATTTATGAATGAAGCAACGAACTGTCAGCTACAGAAGTAGATAGTAAAGAAGACAAATGGTGCAAAGGATGTGCCACTGTAGACTCAGAGCCGGTCGGTCAGAACTGTGACTGTCAGAAGAAGCATCAGAGTCAGAGGAAGCGGCGGAAAAGGACAACAAAGCTCCAACGAAATTAAGGAAAAGCGTGTTCAATAGGAGAACCATGCCATTTTGGGTTTAAGGGTACTATGGGGTTGGCCCATAGTTATTGTAAAGATGTGACCTTCAGGCGCAATCTATATAAAGGGAAATTTTATATCAGGAAGGGTTAGATATTTTGGATAGAACATATGAGATATTGTTAGATCTAGACTGAGAGAGATCTAAGAGAGGAAAAGACTTTGTAGTTGAGTGTGCAAATATCTATTGTAGAGAAGAGTCTGCAGCTGAGTGCGCAGACTGGAACTATTACCCCTTCAAAGTAATATAATAACAGTTCTCGTGGACGTATCTCCCATCTGGGGGATGAACCACATAAATATCTATGTATGCATGTGAATCTATGTTGTGATTTTTGTTCATGTACGATTACACTTATGTATTTGCTTTCATATGTATGTGAATGAGAATTTTATGTTAAGTAAGTCAAATGCACATGTATGAACGTTGCAAAGTTATGATTAAGTATGATGAATGTGTAGTTATAAGAGTAAAGATAACAATGATACAACGAAGTCTGTAGGTTGTTTATAATTGCGAAGTGCACAATTACATGTTGGTATTGTTATGATAAGTATATGTTAAGAAGCCGAACCTTACAAGCTCGCATGACATGACCGCGCATCACCAAGGTTACAAAAGCTTGATTATGTAACTACCCATCTTTGCTTCGGGTGAGACTTCAGCCTGTTCGCAGGTTCATGCCGAAAGGGCCAGTGAAGGGGATTTTGTTAGGTCTACAAGTAAGAATTTTCGAACCCGAGTCAGCCCTTGAAAACCAACAGATGGTTCCGTTGCCGCACTAGAATAGGTGATGTGTTATGGGGATGTGAAAAAGAAGAGAACCAATGAATGGTTCTGTCTCCTTGAGATTTGTTATGTGAGATTGATGTGGAATCCAAAGAATACATAAATACAGAACTGGGTAAGCCAGATAGAACTTGAGTTTGCACAGAAAGAAGATAGACATTCGCATCTCACCACAAAAAAAATGGTTGCAGAGGTATATATTCATTGACCTGCACCAAATTTTCTTCTCATCTTTTGCTACTGAGTTACATGAGTGGATATTGAGGATAGCAGAACGAAAAAAAATGTTTTCAGGGGAGGAGAACCTACAGTTTGGACTCCAGAGTTGATTCAGAGGCTTAAAGAAATTGACAACCAGATTTCAAGAGCAGTAGACTTTTGGTTGGATAGCTTACTAGAAGGCTATGTTACCGAATTCGCTGTGGACACGTTGAATTCTTATAGTGCAACATATGGATATTTCGTCCAAGGATTTAGAGGTAAGTACCTGAAAACCTCAATTTATATATTAATGCTATTAGCACTACAAGACTTTGGATCTGCGAATCAGAAGCAAGGGAAAGGTGCCCCCAAACCGTAGAACAAAGGACAAAGCCAAGGCAGGGCATCCCAGGATAACCTGCCAAAACCGCAAGCAAAGAACAACACTGCGAAGCCAAAGAAGGACACGGGAAAGTGGTGTGAGTTTCATAAGAGCTCCACGCACAACACAAGTGAGTGTTGGGCCAAGCAGAGACTGGTGGCTGAGCTGAAGGCTTCTGAATCAGATGCATGCTCCGACTCTGAACCAGAACCCGAAAAGGGAAATGAAAGGGGGAAGCAGGTTATCGATGCGGAGCCCAACGCTACTGTTGCAACCACGAAGGTCAAGAAGGAGGAACCAAAAGATCCAAAGGAGGGGGAGCGCCTCTTCCATTCCCAGATGTGGGTAAAAGGTTCCCTGCAGAAGTTCATTATCGACAGCAGGAGCCAAAAGAACCTCATTTCAACAGAAGTCGTGAAGTAGTTGGGCTTGCCGACCACATCACACCCACAACAGTACACCATTGGGTGGCTTCACCAAGGACGGGATCTCTGCACCAGCCAGTAGTGTCACCTTCCTTACATCATCAAGCCCTTCACGGATGAGGTATTATGTGACATTGCTCCTCTTGATGTTTCTGATGTATTATTAGGCTAATCATACTTGTGGAAGCGATATGCTGTGTATGAGTCCTGGCCTCGCATTGTTATTGTTACTTTGGGAAATAAGTTGTATAGGATATCATAGATAGCGTCGCCTGCTGCCATCTCTTTGGTTACTGCAAAACAATGTAGTAAGCTCATTTCCAAAACGGGGAAATTTGTTTCTTGGTAATCTGACCTCAGGGAAAGAATAAGACTGTGGCCACGACCTCCAGACAGAGCTCCTTCGCCCAACAATAATAGATGGACAAGGTCGTGGAGGAGTACGGGGACATCTTCACCTCACCCGCAGGGGTGCCTCTGCACTGTCAGGTCAAGCACCCCATCGATCTGACCCCAGGTGCGCCGCTGCCCAATGGACCAATCTATCGACACTCTGTTATGGAGAATGACGAAATCAAGAGGCAGATTTAGGAGTTGTTGTAGAAAGGGAAAATTCGACCAATTTTATCGCCCTGTGGGAGCCCGATCGTGTTGGTGCAAAAGAAGGATGGGACTTGGAGACTCTGTATTGACGATCGGGCATTGAATAAGATCACTGTCCAGAATAGGTACCCAATCCCACAGATTGATGACTTTCTGGACCAACTCAGGGGGGGAAAATATTTCAGAAAGATCGACTTGAAGTCCAGGTATCACCAGGTACCAATTGAACCCTTCGATGTTTGGAAGACTACCTTCAAAGCCAAGGAGGGCCTTTTTGAATGGTTGGTCATGCCTTTCGGGCTAACAAATGCTCCCGCAACCTTCATGAGGATGATGGACAACATCTTGCGGACATTCACCAACTCATTTGTGGTAGTGTACTTGGATGACATTCTGATCTTCAGCCAAACTTGGGAGGAGCACCTCCACCACATCCGACAAGTCCTCCAAACATTGCGACAACACAAGTTGTGTGCCAATTTGGAGAAGTGCACTTTTGGCATGACCCAGGTTCAGTATTTGGTATAAATTATTGATGAGTGAGGGGTGCATGTGGATCCGACCAAGATCCAAGTCATTCAAGATTGGCTAGCCCCCACCACTGTAACAGAGATCCGCAACTTTCTGGGTCTTGCCAATTTCTACTGTAGGTTCGTGTTGGGATTCTCTCATATCACTTGGCCCTTAAGCCAAGTCACCAAGGGAGGAGTGAAAGCAAAGCTATTTTGGTCTGAATCTCAACAGGAGGTGTTCTTCGAGTTGAAACATCACCTCTGCTCTGCCCCAGTGCTCAAATTACCAAACTTGCAACAACCATTTGAGATCGAGACAGATGCCTCAGACTATGCTATTGGGGCAGTTCTTACTCAACATGGACATCCAGTGGCATATCACAGTGAGACACTCTCCGTTCGGAAGTATCCCACTTATGAAAAGGAGATGTATTCCATTGTGCAGGCTTGTCTAAAATGGAAGCATTACATTTTGGGGAAGGAAACGGTCATCCACATAGACCACCGACCCTTGCAGTTTATGAAAACACAAGGGAAGTTGTAGAATGATCTCCATCAGAAGTGGTCCACATATCTGTAACAGTTTCATTTGAATATCAAGTACAAGAAGGGAAGCACCAATAATGTTGCAGACTGCCTCAGCTGACCACCGATTGTGGCGCTAACCACCATGCTCAACTCTTGTGGGAACGAGACTTTTGATTGGCCACTTCTCTACAAGAGCAATCCATAATTTGGCCACACATGCAAGACGCTCTTGGAGGGTAAGCAAGTTCCTAATTTTCACCTCTAGGATGGACTGTTATGTCACCTGGGACACCTTTGTGTTCCTTCAAGCAAGCGCACCAAGATGATTTGGGAATCCCACTGTAGTCGGGTCATTGGGCATTTTGGGGTCGAGAAAATAGTGGCAGTACTGCAGAAGTATTTCTATTGGCCAAACCTTTGAATGGATGTCGGAAAGTACATCAGATCCTGCACTGCCTGTGCCATTTCCAAACCGACCATCAAGAATCAAGGCCTCTACACTCCGTCGCCTACCCCTAGTTGACCTTGGGAATCCATCTCCATGGATTACATGTTGGGCCTTCCTTTTACTAAGCATGGAAACGACTGTGTTTTTGTGGTCGTCGACAGATTCTCGAAGATGGCCATTATGGTGGCCTGCAAGAAGAATATCACAGCAGAAACCACTGCTAAACTCTTCTTTGAACGAGTGTGGGTACACTTTCGGATCCCACAGTCTATCATCTCAGATCGGGACAATAGGTTCCTCAGTACATTTTGGTCCAGCCTTTGGTCAATGTTGGACACCAATCTCACCAAGTCCACAACTTTCCATCCCCAAACTGATGGCCAGACAGAGGTCGTCAACAAGATGATCATACACATTCTGCGCATGTACAACTCAAAGCATCCACGCACATGGGATGAGAGCCTCTCCTATGTACAACACAGCTATAACCGAGCTCTCCACAGCTCAACCGACCACAACCCCTTTTAGGTGGGCTTGGGATTCCAATGAATATGTCCCATTGACGTAGCCATGCCATTTGCAGTCACTCAGGCCGATTCAGCTCATGTCCAGTCAAAAGTTGACAAGGCAAACAACTTCATCGGGCACATTCAACATATCTGCCAATAGGTTCATGACATATTGGACATAACCAATTCCAAATACAAGCAGCGACATGATCAACATCAGGTGCCACACAACTTCCAGGTGGGAGACAAAGTGTGGCTACATTTGCAGAAGGAGCGCCTCGCTAGACCCTACAGTAAAATTTGACCGCTCCGATATGGGCCATACACTATCACCAAGGCTGTAGGGGACAACGCCTTCGAGCTCAGTATTCCACCATTCCTTGGTCTGCACCCAGTGTTCAAAGTGGACCGTCTTTGACGCTACTTTCCACCTCTACTGGACATCTCCGACATTGCAGAACAACTCACAGCAACAGAGTTAAACCTAGACTGCAGGGAATAGGCCACCACAAATTGTATCATGGACATGCAAATCAAGAACAATCACCAAAAAAAGATCCAATTGTATCGGGTTGTCAAAGCTGGCCAACTCCTGCACCAAGGCAAGTGGCTCACTAGGGACCAAGTTCAACAGAAGTTTCCTCATCTCATGGAGGAACTCCACGCAATGGGGACCATTGCTTCTTAAGGGGGGAGGAATGATCCAGGTGGATATTGGTGGCCACCTGCCTATTCCGCTTGGGGTCCCAACATTGTTCTTTCAGTTCTTTTAGTTTCCTTAATTATAGCACAACTTACTGTTTTTAGCAGTTTTTTCGGGTCCTAAACTTCTGGAGCCGTTTTGAGGCCCTAAACGATGTTTTTGGGAAAATATTCATATGATGATTATGCTTTGAAGACTTGATATTCATGGTCATTAGTGTATTCCTTGGATAGATCTTTCCAATGAGGTATCATGTGCGTCAAACGGAGATCGTATGCCAAAGTTACGACGCCGAGAAATTGTTGTACCAATTTACCCCAACGGGGCCCATAGTTTGGCATTTTCATCTACCAGGGTTAGGTTTTTGGATGTTTATGGTTTTCCTTTGTTTCTCAATAATAGATAGGATTCAAGCCCCATTGTAACTCAAATTTCAGAGGCCAGTGGCCGCCACATCTCTTCTCCGAGATAAGCTACCAACGCCCTAGCTAGTTTATTTCCATTCTGTCTATAAGCATATTAATGTTATGTGATATTAATGAAATGAAGTCTTATTTTTGCTGCATCTATGTGTTTATGTGTATTTATGTAATTCCTTGTGTTCCTTCATAAGTCTGGATCACATCTCTCTCATAGGTTTTCCCCATCGGGGTTTTTCCCAGGGCATTGCCCAAAAACAAGAGTCTGAATTTTATGTGTATGTGTGCATTAATTTTTTTTGCTCATTAAAGTTTATAAATTTGTCATAATTTTTCAAGATACATAATTTTTTTATGTGTGGAAAACTCATTTGCAACAGTCACAAATGAATGGGTTTGGACATTAAACATGATGTGCTGAAGTAAACTTGAAACCAGGTTGGGAAAGCAGTGAATTTTTACATGGTATCAGAGCTAAGTTAAAGAGAAGGGTAGAATTATAGAGCAATGCTTTTCATATTTGAGAGAGACACGTTTGTTCACTAGGTATATTTTGGACTTTTATTTTCAGTGAGATGGATACTAGGTTGAGGATAGAGAATAGGTTGGACAGGGCAACCAATTTCACTTCTTGGGAAGAAAGGATTGTGTTGATTTTGTAGGAGAATGAGTTGCAAAGCATTGTCAACAACAAAACAACTAATCCTGTGGTGGTTCTCACAACTACATATGCTGTAGCTACGGAAATATTTGACAAGAAGGACATCAAGGCTAAGAGAATTATCCTTGATGCAGTGAAGGACCATGTGATCCTACATGTGACTGGTAAGGACCATGCTTATCAAATGTGGGATGCCTTAACCAATTTGTACTAGAGTTCCAATGAAAACTGGAAGATGGTATTGAGAGAGAAGTTGAAAAGCACCAGAATGGACAAATTTGAAAGTATGACATCTTACCTTACTAGGATCACACATGTGAGAGATCGATGAGATTGGAGCAGTTGGATAGAAGGTTGAGGGAAATGAGCTAGTGTGGACAACCTTGAATGGCGTGGCCAAGCCATGGGCTGTGTTTGTGGAGGCCATTGTAGCTAAAGAAAATATGCCTTCTTGGGATCATCTTTGGGATGACTTCATTCAAGAGGAGACCTCGATAGGATATGTGTAGGGTAGTTCATCTCATAGTAAGGATGATGAGGAGAATGTGGCTTTGAAAACTAAATGGAAGAAGAAGAATTCCAGGAAGGGTCCCAAGGGTGGGGCTAAGTAACAGGGTGATCAGAAGAAATACTTGAGCAAAGTCAAGTGCTTTGCTTGCCAGGGGTTTGGGCACTATGTTGGATAGTGCCCGAACAAGAATAGGAAAAAGAAGCAGCAGCCAACAACTTTGACAGAGATAGATGAGTATACAACTAGATTTCAGAGAGAGTTTTCTCTTTATGCTGGTCATTCAGAGATAACATCCATTACCAGCATTGATGTAGCGGATGAGAGAGATTACTCATTGTAGGTTGTCCATTCATTGAGTGCATCCACCACCACATGCACTTGGTACATTGATAGTGGAGATTCAATCCATATGACAGGTGTGTGGGATATGTTTTTAGAGTTCACTCAGACATGTTTGGATCTTGAGGTGGTGTTGGGAGATGAAACAATTGTCAGATTAGTTGGGTGGGGGACCATCACCTTTCAGAGGGAGTCCATGGAGCCCATGACATATGAGATGTCTTGTATGCCACTAGGATGAAGAATAACTTGATCTCAGTTTTTACGATCGAGGATAGGGGATTTGGAGTGTAATTCCTTGACGGGAATGTGCACGTTTTTACCAAGGGATTGGGTCCATCTACTTCTTTTGCGATTGGAGTTAGATGTGGGAAACTATACAACCTCTTGTTTCAACCTCTTCATGCTTTGGCACACAACAACAACAGTGATCTATGTGAGGTATGGCATCAGAGGATGGCTCAATTGCATCATCCATCTATGAGGATGTTGAGAGATATGGTGATTGCTTTTCCTGAGTTCAACACAAAGCACAATGATGTGTGCATGGGGTGTGCTTTGGGAAAGTACACCAAGACTGCTTTTCCAAGTAGTGATAGTAGATCGAAATGAGTACTTGATTTGATATACTCTGATTTATGTGGTCCTATGTCTTCTATTTTGTTGGATGGTTTTGAGTACTATGTTTCATTAATTGATTATTTCTCCAAGAAGAACATGATTTACTTTCTAAAGAGCAAGAAGTTAGATAAGGTCTTGTAGAGGTTACAAGAGTTCAAATCTCTTTTGGAGAACCAGATAGGGAGGAGGATTCGGGTGTTGAGATCAAATAATAGGGGTGAGTATACCTGCACTACTTTCAATGAGTTTTGTAGATAGGAGGGCACTGGGAGATAGTTGATGGTTCTATACACTCTAGAGCATAATGGGGCTGTAGAGAGAAATAATAGGGCCATTGTGGGATCAACAAGAGAGATGCTACATGATCAGGGTTTACCTTTATTTCTTTGGGCTGAGGCTTGCAGTACAACTATATGCATTCAGAATAGGAGTCCCCACAGAGGCTTGGGTTGCATGACTCCCGAGGAATATTTTTTAGGGAAGAATCCCGAGGTTTGCCATTTTTTGTATATTTGGTCGTCTGACTTACTCTCATGTCCCTTCATAGAAGAGGACAAAGCTGGAGCCCACGACATAAAAATGGTATTTTTGTGGGATATTATGAGACTTCGAAGGCCTTTTGCATATATATTCCTCTACAGAGGAAATTTGTTGTGAGGAGGGAGGTGATATTTGAGGAGGAGTGGGCCTTCATGATGTCTCGAGAGTTAGAGTAGGAGGAGTAGTAGGATTCCACACCTCAGGTGAGCACACAGAGTCCATCTTCACAGAGTGTAGAGTCACCGATATCAGGGGTGACCAGTCCACATGTTACAGGTGCTTTAGGTTCAGGACATAGTCCATAGGTTCAGGTTCTCGGGTTATAGGCTCACCAATTCCACTTTCCAATTCACTTGGTTCACTAGCTATTATTTCACAGGTTTCTTTGTCACTGGCTACAAGTAGTACTACTCTTGAGTATTAGTTCAGAGGATGATACACCAGTATGAGAGGAGTCTTTAGGGGAGAGGAAGCCCAAGTGACTTAAGGAAACCATGAAAGAAGCTAAGTCATTTAGAGACCCCAAGAGATATGTACGGAAGACTAGGATGACAGACATATATGGCATGGACTTGGTGACTATTCTTTGTGATTTAGAGCCTTCCACTTTTGATGAGGCATCCCAACATCAGGTGTGGAGAGATACCATGATGGAAGAGTACCATTCCATCATGAAGAACGATGCTTGGGAGATTGTACCGAGACCGTAGGGGAAGTTAGTTTTTACTTCTTAGTGGATTTACAAGATCAATCATGCTGCAGATGGTAGTGTGGAGAAGTACAAACCTTGTCTTGTGGCGCAGGGGTTCTCACGGGTAGATGGATTTGATTATGAAGAGACCTTTGCAACGATTACTCGTTACTCTTTGTTCAGAGTAGTGATCTCCACTGTAGTTGAGATGGGTTGGAAGATCCACCAGATGGATGCGAAGACCGTATTTCTCAATGGGATTATACAGGAGGAGGTGTATGTTGAGAAGCCACATGTATTTGAGATTCATGGGAGAGAGTCTCATGTTTGCAGGCTAACGAAAGCCTTGTATGGACTAAAGAAATATCCTAGAGCTGGGTACTAGAGGATATATTCTTGTTACAAATGGGATTTTAGAAGTGTGAAGAAGATACAGACCTTTACTAAATTGTGGTTGGTGATGATTCGTTCATTCTTCTTCTCTATGTGGATGACTTGTTCATTACAGGTCAGGAGAGACTAATTGTAGAGTGCAAGCGATATCTTGCTTCAGAGTATGAGATGAAATACATTGGGATTATGCATTTTTTGCTTGGATTGGAGGATTGGTAGGAGTGTGGACATATTTTCGTGTGTTAGAAAAATAGGATCATAGAGCAACAAGAATAAAGAAGATGCAAATATAAATCACATAAAATACATTTCACAAGAGAGACACCAATATAACAGGGTTCACCCAAGATGGGATACATCCACACATAAATTTATAGTCCTTATTATTGTACCATTCAACAAATGAAAGGATACAACCTGCAACACATTCGCTGCAACTTCCTCTTCACTCTTTCACAGTCTCTCTTACATAATCATAGAGATGTTTACAATGCTACAATACCCAACCGTATTACAATGCCTTCCTTTTAAAGAGGGATTACCATGGGAAAATACTATGGGAAACCCAATACCATGGGCTTGTAAATCACCCATTATTGACCAAGTCATGACTATGAAATTACAACATTTTACAAGGCTTTTTTTTTTTTCCGAAATTTTTGCTACAGGGGTGCTGCCACCGAACCCCCACCAGGGAGGGATCCTAAAATGTAGTCGTCGCCCACTCGAGACACCTTATGGAGACTATGTTTGGGGGGGAAATCCACCCCAAACACCCCATCATGGGTTGGCATACATACATGACTGAAATATGATCTTTGTATAAGAAGATCAGGCTCCACAACCAATATCCCGGGGTAGGGAAAGTATGTAGCTGATATTATAAGGAGATTTAGGATGGAGTAATGTAGGCCAATGGACACAATGATGATCACCAACTGGAAGAAGCTTCATCCTTCTAAGGGAGAGTTGGTGGATCCGACTATGTATTGTCAGCTCATTGGCTATTTGATGTATTTGATTAACACTAGGCAAGATCTGTGTTTTGCAGCGAACACTCTCGTTCAATACATGTTTGAGACGAGGAGAGTGAATTGGGTAGATGAAAAACACGTGGTCAGGTATATAGTAGGTACGATGAATTATGGTCTATATTATAGTAGGAAAGATGGTGTTATGTTGATTGGATACACATACTCATATTGCACTGTTAGGATATTCCTATACTCCATCCTAGTCCCACCAGTATTTTGATCATTTACATTTTCAGTCATGCATGCAATTTTAGGGTTTGCATGCATTCTAGGCTTTGCATGCATCCCAGTCATCAGTTCAGCACCTAGCCCTCAGTTAGCCATCCCCCAGGAGCTTCTCACTATTCAGTTTTATCCCTCCAGTTGCTTAATGTGCCCTTCTTCCTTGATTTTAGGGAGCAACTCGCCCTTCTTCACCTACCAGTCCAGTTGTCTTCAGTTTACACTGAGTTACACTCAGTTACACTGAGTTACACCTACCAGAGTTAGTTTGACTGATGGTTGACAATTAATTGAGCATTGATGACTCCACTGATGATGATGAAGACTTCCAATTGTGCTCCGATGATCATGAGGACACCTAGTTGTGCTCCGATGACACTTTATTGATCTTATGATCACTCTGAGAGGATAATTCGAATTGCCACCTTAGGCATTCGAATCCTCTCTACCATTGTACTATTTATTTTTCCATATTGTGATTAATTAACTAGTGTGTGTGACGTATTATTGCTTCTATCCGAGTTCTACTGTACCATATTATTATGTTGCTCATTATACTGTATTGACCACTCTTCTTCTATTTTCTTGCTTAATCATAATCATTCTCTTGTGAGGTATACATCATCTCTTAGATCTGCTGTGAGGATTTTCACATGCACAAGATGTGTGATGGACCGAAAGAGTGCTTCCATGCGTTGTTTCACTTTGTGATCGACACAATGTTGTGGTTCGGTCGGAAGAAAAATTCAATTGCATTGAGTTTTGCTGAGGTAGATTACATGGAAGCTAGTCCGGCTAGTTGTGAGACCTTGTGGATTTGCAAGTTGTTGGTGGGTTTATTTGGTCAGGAGATGAGGACTACGGTTATCTACTATGACAATTAGATTGGCATCCAACTCTCTAAGAATCTAGTATTCCATGACAGGTCAAAGCACATTGAGATCAGGTACCACATCATTCCAGAATATGTCGAGAGAGGAGCTATAGAGTTGCAATACATTTCCTTCGATGAGCAAGTTGCATATATTTTGTCAAAATATTTGGGGAAGGGAAAGTTTGTCTTCTTTAGAGACAAATGGGGCTACGGTGTAGAACACCTTCCTTGGTAAGAGGGAGTGTTGATTTTGTACCTACGAAATTGTTCCCCTAGTGATTTTGTGCCTAAGTCACTAAAAGGGGAAAAGTGACATGACGCTTGCATTCATTACATGAGATGTGTAATTAATTCACTTTAGAGTCATAAAGTGATTTTTTGATAAATTTAAGTGGAAGTTGAATGAAATTAATTATTTATGGAGAAAGAGTGAATTTATCTCATCCATTGATCTTAGATCTCAAGATTCAATTAGGGCCCTTGGATAAAGAGAACATTCAACTACCGTCATTAACCAAAGAAAAAGGAAAAGGGAGCATTGAAGATGCATTCATTCTTTCACGAGATTGGAAGGATCAAGTTGAATTCTTGAGAAGAGAAGAGAAGGATGCAGTTGAGAGAGAAACAAAGAAAGAGCAGGGGCATGATTTTCTAGGTGAGAGATTGGAATGAAAATCGAGGCATCTTTAGCAGTAATAAAACAACAAATAAATTGAGAGGTCATGCACATTTACCGAGAATGGGAATTGGGCATGAGTTCCAAGGTGACTGGCATGATTTTTGAGGGAGCACTGTACAACGTTAATGACAACCATACAAACATTAAATGCAACATAATTTTTCTTTAGTTGAGGGCATGGATTCCTAGACTATGGAGAGCATGAATTTCTGGGAGATTTATTGTTGGGACAGTGGGAACAATACCCAAGTAATAATACTGGAAAAGACAGTCCGTATAGTGCCATTGCGGGCACAATTTTCAAGACTATTGGTGCAAAAAAAACGAGGTAGTTTTCAACACAGTTTTCAAGGCAGAAAATCGGTCCTGTGAGGTTGAGATAAGTGATGTATTCTTGTCTGAATTCGTCTACTGTAAACTTCATTGAAGAAAATAAAATCTCATCTCCCTCATAGGTTTTCCCCATTGGGGTTTTTCCTAGGGCATTGCCCAAAACCATTGAGTTTGAATTTTATGTGTGTGTGTGCATTAACTTTTTCTGCTCTTTAAAGTTTATAAATTTCTCATAGTGTTTAAAGCTATATAATTTTTTTATGTGTGGAAAACTCATTTGCAACAATCACAAATGAATGGGGTTGGGCATTAAACATGATGTTCTGAACTAAACTTGAAACTGAGTTGGGAAAGCATTGAATTTTTACATTCACAATGTGCCCTCCTCCTTAAATAATCTTTGTCCCCAAAGCTATCTCTAATTCTAGTATGAATCACTTATTCAGTTCTTTCAAGATCAACATAAGTGGATTTCTGCAAAATTATTACAAAACTGTGAGATTGAATGGAAAATTAGCTCATAGACATATATTTATTCGCCTACAAAAATGTTGTTTTTATGAACACAACATGATGTCCCTCTTGGGAAGCTTTGTCCATAAAGCTTAAGGACCAATTGTAGCTTGAACATGCTTCTTCTTCTTTCTATGCTTCTTAGAACTTTGCTTGAATATTTTCAAATGCATGTGATTGAATGGATAAAATACATGATAATATGTTTTTTTATGAACTTCATGAATGCATTAATTCTACTCCTTTGTAAAACTCCATAGGGCCATATGATTCCAAGTATGGTTCAAACAAGACACTATGAATCACTTATTGAAGTTGTTATCCACATAGATGTAAAATGATGTTTGTGATACTGAAGATATTATTTCAAATAGAAAATATTCATTTGGAAATGTATTTGCAACTATTTTCTCACGAGTTACAACAACCACTTTTTCTTGCTTTTCAATCAATATATTATGCTCACCACAAAATTCATCATGGTGGGTATAGATCCATGGAAGAGAAGTTGGGGTATCATTTCAATCTCTTCTTAGTATTTTTCACGAATATATTTCTCATATATGGCCTAGGAGGTTTCACAAAGAGAATGTCAAAGAGGTTGTCCTTGCATAAGTAGAAGATACCTAAATACAAATTTTCGCAAGCATCTTTTGGGTCAATTGTTCATTTATTTATTTTAAATGTGCTCCTCCTGTAGATATTGAAATCATCAATCTATTATAGACATCTATAATGGTCCCCAACATTTCAATCTCAATCTTATTTGAACATACCTTACTCTTTTTTTCAACATTTATCTTCTAGAGAGTTTTAAATACAATAAATAGAAGAAAAATTGCAAATGTGGATCTAAAATTTGATATGAAAGTAGATATGGAATTCTTCTTTTAACATAAAAAAGAAATGAAGAAATGAGATATGATGATTTCCTTTTACTAACTAGGGTTTTGAGTATGAAAATGAACATTCATTTGTAGATCTTATAGCTCACTGAATATTAGTGAGAAATATATACGATAATATATCAAATTGAATCCATGGAAGAGATTCCATATGGCTTACATTTGGCTCCAATATAGGCAATCTATAAAAATATATATGCTTTGTAATAGCCATAAAAAAGTTGTAGTTATAATAGAAAAAAAACCTTAAAATTAATAGATTTTCAATCTCCATGACCTAAGATTTTGTTTTTTAAAACAACATAATTTCTTAGTAGATTTAAACTTTTTCATTAATTTTTGGAATTTCCATTGGAACAGATTCAAAAAGGGTTCTAAAAGTTGTAACCCCTTTTTGCTCTATTTTCTATCTTTTTTCAACAATACAATGGAAGTAAGAATCACAAAGCTCTAATAACAACTTGAAGTGTCCCAATATTCAAAATGGAACCACTGCAAATATAAGTATCAATATAAAGAATAAACAACAATGAAAACAAAAGGGTTTGGGGCACTTGCACACCCAGTGTTTGAATGCACTTAAAATTCCTAAAAGATGGAGGAATACATCCATTTACTTGTAACTAAAATTAGTAAATAATTATTTTATTATATTGATAATATTATTGGATTGAATACAAGTAAGGGGGATACCACTTTTCATACAACTCACATAATAACACATCTCCACAAACATAGTAGTGAGTCATTACTACATATAATTCATTCCTACCCACTAAATTAATGATACCTCATTAATATAATAAATCAAAACTAACTTAGTGATAGGACATTAATGAACTTACCAACAAAATAACTCATTTACAAACTAAACTATTGATAGGGGATTACTTACACAACAAGCCCTCCCCCTTAAATAACCTTTGTCACTAAAGCTATATTAAATCTTATTATTAATCAATTATTTAATATTGGCGTAATAATTGACCTTATTCAACATAAGTGGCCATGCATAACATCATTACAAACCTATGAGATTGAATAAAAAAAATAGCTCCATGAACATAGAATTATTCGCCTATAAAAATGTTGTGTTTAGGAACACAACATGCCCTCCCCTTGGGAAGTTGTGTCGTCAATATTTGAGGACCAAGTGAAACTCAACCATGTGTGATCTTCTTCTTATGCTTCTTTGACCTTTCCTTGAATATTTTCAAAAGCATACACTTGAATGTATATTTAATCTCTAGAAGTGTGCTAGCTATTATGTTTATTTGACCTTTTCTCGAATATTTTCAAAAGCATGCACTTGCATAATGTATAAAATCTCTAGGAGTATGTTAGTATGCTTCTTTGATGAACTTCATGAACTAATTAATTGTACTCTTTTGAAAACACTTCATAGGATCATATGGGTTCAAGTATGGTTTGAACAAGATACAATGAATTCATTGATTGAAATTATCATCTATATAGATGTAAGATGATGGTTGTGAGATTGCAAAGATCATTTATAATATATAACAATCAATTGGAAATGCCCTTGCCATTGTTTAATTCATTAGTTACCTCAATCGCTTGTGCTTCCTTTTCGATAGTACATTATGCTCACCACAAAATTCATTATAAGGGGAAAGAGCTCCATGAAAAGAAGGGAGTTGGGTATTTTTTACCAATTCAAATATTATATCTTACTATAGTATTATAAGTGTATGTTTTGGATAAAAAAATCATATATATATATATATATATATATATATATATGCATTCAAATATTTATTAAGAAATATACAATTTACAAGTTAAAACTGGTAACTTTTGGTGAATATTATCAAGATAAAAATATTTTAAATGTAAAAAAAAGATGAATATATAAAGTGAAAATTATTAAATTTAATTTTTTTGAAAAAAAAAGACAAAAAAATAGCCAATTGGAAAAACAATTCACCCCCTAAAAAATAGCCTACTTGGGAGATTTATTCAACCTCTTCTAAGTTTTCTTCCTGTAAAGATTGATCATAAATGGACATAGAAATCTCCACAAAGAAAAGGCAAAAGAGGTTGTTGCCAAAGAGGTTATCCCCACATAGCTCGAAGATATCTAAATAACACTCTTCACAAGCCTCTTCCAAATCTAACCATTCTTTTATTTATTTTCTAGATGATCCTCCTAAAGAGTTTGAAATGATATATCTCTTACAATAATTTATATTGGTCCTTACATTTCCTCCCAGTCTTATTTGATCTTATTTGAACATATCGTACTTTTTTTGTCAACATTTTTAAAAAAAGAGATGGTTTAATATAATAAATTGATGGGATAAAACTTGTAAATATAGAGCTAAAATTTGGTATACAAGTAGATATGAAATTCTTATTTTAGCAAAAAAAAATGACATTGAATTTTTTTTACTTTAATTGAAAGAATTGATTACTACCCTTTTTCGACTATGATTTTGAGGCTAAAAATGAACAAACTTAAAGAAGATATAGTTCATCAAATATAATGAGAAATAAATCATATAATACATCAAATTGAAGCTAGGAAATGTATTGCCAAATGTATTTTGTATAGATTCAATTTGGGCATTCCATCAAAGTTATATTCTTCATGATACCTAGAAAAGTAACAATTGTAAAATTATATTTTTTTAAAATAACATATCTTTAGTTCCTAATATATTGACCATATGACTTCCAATTTAAGCAATTAAAAAAAATACATAAATTTTGTTTAAAAGTACATGGGTTGTGGGCACCTACACAACGAGGGTTGGAATCCACGAGAAGGGAGAGCCCTTTTAATACACCGTGCATAATAACACATCTCCTCTAATACACGGGTGAGTCCTTATCTATCTAGTAACTTAGTGACAACTCATTAATACAAATAATCAAAACTGAGTAATGAAGCATTAATAAACTTACAATGAAAATAACTCATTTACAAAATATGTTGTGTATATATATACTACATAATTAATATAATTTATTATACAATATTAGTGGTTCATTAATTATTCCCCAATAATCTGTTCTTAGAATCTATAAAATGTGTTCTCATCACAATTGTAACATACCAAATAGTATAACAACAACAACACCATTAACAATAATAATAATGATATAAATTTAAGATCACTACCTAGACCCTAAATTAATATATAAAATATTTTTGGTTTTTTAAACAAAAACTCTTTTCACACATCAATAAAAATATACTCAATGTCAAAAATTGCTGTCAACTTGCTAGAGGGCTGATGCACAATCATGGACTCCTTTAAAGACACTTTAGATGCCACATAATACTGAAAAAACCTGGAACCTCTGAATTTAGGTGACAATTAGGGGTACTTCCGTAACGGATTTGAAGATGAAGTAAAAAGACAAAACATAGGTAATTGAATCAGCTTTCATAATATATAACATTTATCTATAAATTTTTTTGTGTGTAAATGATTATAAAATTAGTTTCCGTTAAATTGAGTTTTCAAATTTTCAGCACATCATAACATATATGTTTGTGTGGGTGCAACACTTATTGAGGTAAATGATGTCCATTTTGGATAAAATCTTGCAGAAATATAAAAGGACATATGGGCATAGTGCAACACTATTTTTTCAAAAAATTTCATGAATTATTTTATTATTATTAATTATTGAAGTCAGAAAACCTTGAAATTAAAACATTATGTGCGGGTGCAACACTTTAGGGGCAAAATTTAATGAAATCATTGTTTTCTATATATGAGATTGTAGAGGGTGTTAAAAGATATCAAACATAACTTCAATCGATAACCTTGGAGCTGCTTGAACTTTCTTGAACGGAGCTTCATGGATGGCGTTTACAGCGACGGAGGTAGGGCTTACTTGACTATGGCGGAACCTAGGAACATGGGCTGAGCGCAGGGCGGTCTGTGGCTGTCAGAGACGTGGGTAAACGACCACTTTGCACGGTTTGTGGCGAGTTTTATTGAACCCCGTTACTGGTCTGTTTGCACAAACCCTGTATGCGTTTTACCCTAGGTTGTTTACCTATTTACCAGGGTTACTGTGGTATGGTGGTTTGATTGCCTTACTATGGCTAGCTATGATGACCGATTGGATTATTCCTATGACCCATCTGATGATGCGCCTATTTGGACTCAACAGCCGGGCGCCGGGTGGCAGGTTGGGGTTTATCCCGGGGCAGGTGTGGTGGAGGTTTCATCTGCTGTGGAAAACAGCGCTGCTCTAGGTTTCTCACCATCCGATTTTCTTAATATTTCTCCTGGCTCGGGATCGATTTCTGTGCCCTTACCCAGTATCCCACCTCTATATCCATTAAAGGATGCGGGGTCTCTTTGGACATCGGATCAGGTTTTAACTGCTTTGGAGGGCTCGGCGGGTGGAAAAAAGGGTACTATCCCTATTTCAGACGGTTACCAGGGCACTGCTGGCGGGGTTTATTCTACATCAGCTCCTCTTCCTGTTTTATGCGAGGCGGAGGCTGGGGTAGGCTCAAGGTCGGGGCAACTGGAACTTCATGAACATCGGGGGTTTGCCAGTCCCTGTGTGGCCTCTGGCACTAGCTCGGATGAATGGGGAGGACATTCTTCGGGGGATAATACTCAGCAGGGGAAACGGGGGAAGAAACGTTGGCTGAAACTTAGCAGGACAAAATACAATTACGCCCTAGGGGAGGATATCGAGTGGAATCAGTTGGTCAAGATGACCAGTATCACTTTGGTGGGAAAAGCTTTGGGTAGATATTTCTCTCTTCGCACCATTGAAGCCTGGGTGGGGGAACATTGGGCTGGGGTCTTGGGCTATACTCCGGAAGTAGTGGAGCTTACACGCAACTGGTTTGCTTTCAATTTCCATGAGGAGGCACATACCAGATGGGTACTGAATTCAAATTGGAGTTGGGATCACTGTCCGGTAATGATAAAACCGTGGCATCCGACGTTTGATGCTAGTAGGGAACGACTGGATATTGTTCCACTGTGGGTTCGGCTCCCAGGTTTACCCCTTCATTACTGGTTGGAGCGACATTTCAGGGGGATTGGAAACATGATTGGTACATATTTAGATGGTGACTATAGCTTTCTTCATACTCGCCAGAGGAAGGTTGCCCGTATCCTGGTCAATTTAAATATCAAAGATGGACTAGTACCAGATGTTACCCTCAGTTGGGGACCCTATGTTTATGTGCAGAAATTGGACTATGAAAATGTACCTTTCAGATGCCGGCGTTGCCATGCTTATGGTCATCCGGTTGCTGAATGTAATCTTCCTTTTCGAAGGAAAAATGAGGGTTCGCATAAAGCCTCAATTGCTATGGATGTTACTCCTCCCGCGGATAACCCTGTGGCTGAAAACCCTCAAATTGTTGTTTTGGATGAGGATGAAGGACATGTTTCACATCGGGACATGGTGGACACTCGTTCCACAAATACTGCTCTACCGGTTTCAGGTGCACTTGTGGCTGGGGCTGAAGACACACAATAGGAGATGGGATTGGAGGCACCACAAACGGGGGAATCTTTAACTGGGACTACAGCTATTGTACCCACTCATCCGACAACTCTCACGGAACCTAGGTCATCGTCCGCGGGTATAACTCATTCCATTAAACCTCTTTCCTTTCATTTTGTTTTTAAGAATTTGTCTTGCGAAAATCCAGACTGGATAGAGGCTTTGAAAAAGTTGAATATCTCTTCGGCAATGGAGTTGGAAATTCCTACCTGTTTAGACCCTGACCTCCCTCCTTGCTCATCTACTTTGCCATACCCTGGGGTAATGCTGCTTGACCACCCCTCTGAGGTTGATCCTGGGCCTACTGAAGCCCTTTCCCCCTCCTCTCCTACCACATCATCAGAATCTGGATATTTCCTGCGTTCCCTCTCGAAAATCTCCCTGGGTGGATTGGGTACTGGGGTAAACAAAACTGGAAAATATGGTAGGGGTCGGTGCCGAAAATCCCATCTCTCACTGGCACAAACCAAGGCCAAGATGGACCTAATGGAAGGAAAGCAAGTGACTATTGATCGGGCGCTTAGAGCGGTGCGAGCCCAGAAGCGGGGTCGTTGATGAAGGTGATGTCTTTTAACTGCAGGGGTCTTGCTGGTCCCCATAAAAGATCAGCACTTCGCAGGGTGGTATCTATTGAACACCCGGATATCATTCTGCTTCAGGAAACTATGGGTGTTGGTGAGACTATAAAAACTTTACTCGAATGCTGGTTTGGTGGCTGGTCCTTTGCCACATTGGATGCTAGGGGCCGGTCGGGTGGTCAGGCTATTGGCTGGAATACCCGTTCAGTGCAGTGTCATAACCTTTGGGGAATGGAAGGGGTTTTGGGGATGAACTGCTCGTCTCTGGACCTTAGTGATACTTTCACGGTGGTTAATATATACGGACCATATTTGAACCGAGTTCCCTTCTGGGACTCCTTTTTCTCTCACCCCTTGTTACAAGAAGGGAAACTTTTACTCGGAGGGGATCTGAATTTCTCTCTTTGGCCGACAGAAGTATGGGGCAACAGAGCTCGGCCAGACCCTCTGACTGACTACTTCACACACCAGTTGGTCACCCGAAATCTGCTTGATATTGAGCCAACCCTCCTTAAACCTACTTGGAGAAATAACAGAACTGGAGATTACAGAGTTGAAAAACGTCTGGATCGATTTCTAGTTTCTGATCTTTTTGTAGATAGGAACTATCTACTGAGGCAGTGGGTTGGCTCGGGGGGCTCTTCTGATCACTTCCCTATTTTCTTGGAGATGCGGGATGGTCCTTTGAAACCAGCTGGGCCTCTAAAGTTTAATAAGATTTGGTTAAATGATGAGACCTTTAATGACCTTATTGGATCCCTTTGGGTACCTTTCAACCCTAGGGTGGGCCTCTCTGCCTCTCAACAGTTCTCAGACAATATCAAAAGGATCAAAGGGCCGGTGAAGGCTTGGGCTTATGAAAAGACTCATAGCGATGATAGAGAATTAAAGGCTATTGAATTGGAGCTGCAGTCCATATATGATTCTAGATCTGGGGGTCTGGGAACACCAGATGAGAAAGTCCATTTGGTTTCACTGGAGGGTAGAAGAAATAAGCTTTTATTGGAAAAAGAGGAAACATGGCGTTTAAAGAGCAGGGCTATATGGCTATCGGCTGGGGATGAGAACACAAAATTTTTCCATGCATATGCAAAGGGTAGGAAGGCGGAAAATACCATTTGGAGTTTGGAAGACTCTTTGGGGAATACCCAGACGTCTTTTGACAGTATGGCGGGGGTTGGGGTAAATCATTTCAAAACACTCTTCAAAGCCCCTGCACAGGCTAACATTTTGGAGGTGGTCAGGATGGCTCAATTTTTTCCTCGGTTTGTGGAAGAGGAAGACAATCACACCCTGATGGCTGTTTTCACTGTAGCAGAATTGAAGGGCGTTTTACAGAGCTTCCAAAAAGACAAAAGCCCGGGACTGGATGGATGGACGGTGGAATTTATCCTGGCACTATTTGATCTTATTGGAAATGACCTGTTGCAGATGGTTGATGACACTCGTAGATCGGGGAGAATTCCAGCTGCCATGAACTCCACCTTTATTGCCCTTATTCCAAAAACTGACAACTCCTCTTCTTTAAGTGACTTCAGACCCATCTCTTTGTGCAATTGTGTATATAAGGTGGTGTCAAAGATCATTGCTGGGCGGCTTAAGGGTTTTCTGTCCAAACATATTTCGGAGGAACAGTTTGGGTTTCTGGAAGGACGACAAATACATGAGGCCATTGGTGTAGCACAGGAGGGAATCCATAGTATGAAAGCTCGTAAAATCAAAGGATCCATTATCAATATTGATTTATCAAAAGCATATGATAAGGTGAGTTGGCTGTATATTCATTTACTCCTCACTCATCTGGGTTTTGCTGTGGATTTTATCAGGTGGATTATGAGTTGTATCTCTACGGTATCCTTCGCGGTGCTCATCAATGGTGCTGCCTCTCCTTTTTTCCGGTCTGAAAGAGGCCTTCGTCAGGGATGTCCACTATCCCCTTTACTTTTCCTGCTGGTTGCTGAGGGGCTTAGTAAAGCATTGAAAAAAGCTTGTAGGGATGGCACTCTCCATGGTATCCAAGTGGCTCCTGATTTTTTTATCTCTCATCTGCTGTTCGTGGATGATATCCTCATCTTTTGCACTGGTTCGACAAAGGACATGGAAACCCTACAAGACATTTTTCAACTTTTCTCTAAAGCTACGGGTATGGAGATCAATGAGCGGAAGTCCACTCTATCGACTCACTTGCTCAGGGAATGTGAGATTGTGGCTATACGTAGGATATTCCCATATACCTTCCTACACCTTGAAGATGGCTTCTGTTACCTTGGGTTTCATTTAAAACCAAATGCCTATACAAAACAGGATTGGCAATGGCTCATTGAAAAAATTCACAAGCGGTTGAAGGTTTGGAGTCACAGGTGGTTATCGCGGGCAGGAAGGCTGGTTCTGGTAAAGTCGGAATTGGAGGCCATTCCGGTTTATTGGATGTCCCTCTCATGGATTCCAAAAGGAACGCTGGAGAAAGCTTGCAAATTATGCTTTCGTTTCATATGGAGCGGTAAAGGAGACTATGTTTCCCCATGGGTTCGTTGGCAGAAGATCGCCATTCCAAAAGCTTTAGGGGGATGGGGTCTTAAAAATATACATCTGTTCGCAAAGGCTTTGGCTGCAAAAGGGGTGTGGAGACTGTTAAAATCTGAGAGCCTGTGGACTAAAGTTGTCTTTCGGAAGTATATTGCCCCTGTTTCTATTTTGGAATGGGTGCGGTTGATGGCTAAGTCACATGTTGGTTGCTCTGTAATTTGGAAAGCTGTCATCAATTCTTTCCCGGTGGTAGGGGATCTACTTGCTTGGAATGTTGGAAATGGACAGGCTCTTTGTGTTGGGGAGGATCCTTGGTTTGGGAGCGCTGGTCGTCACATCTTATCAGGTGTTTTAATCCTTTCTCTGCGTGAATTGGGTATAACTTATTTATCTCAATTGGCTGTTTCGGATAGGATACATCCGTGGAATTAGTCATGGGTTGATGTTGAATCATTGGAACTATCTGTGGCTGAACGGGTGGAACTGAGGTCTTATTTTGGTGCTCTTACACGTTCAAATATACATATTTGGGACAGGGATGACTGTTTGGTATGGGAAGGTGCACCAAATGGAGTGTACACACCCAAGGATGGATACATCAGCCTGAGTCATTTCATGAATCCACGTGACTTGGTTGGGTGGTGGAATAAAATCTGGAAGATAAACTGTCCATTGAAACATCGCCTTTTTATGTGGAATGTCCTCGAAAACTCTATACCCACCTGGGACTTTTTACAGAGGAAAAACAGGATTGGGCCGGGCTGGTGCATTTTATGCAAAGCCAGCATGGAAACCTGTTGTCACTTACTCCTCCATTGTCCTTTCACGGTGCAAGTTTGGGCGGAATGCTCTAGAATTTACAATTCCTTTTTTGATTGGGCAAGGGATTCGGTGCTGTCAGCCTGGACACAGTGGGTTTTGGACCCTATTGGAAAAACCTACATGAATCTTCCCGTATTGGTGGCGTGGGGCATCTGGATGGCTCGGAATGGTATGTTATTCAATGAAAAACACTGTACTCCGATGGTTACTGCTGTACAGATTTGTGGATACTGTGAGGCTTTCCCACACCACATCAAAGTGGCAAAACAAAGAGAGGTTCTTGGGCTGGACATTGACGAGTCTATGCCTTAGGGTTTTTATGATGGATCTGCTTTGGGATTAAACTGCGGGGGTGGGGCTATACTTCATCTTTCTATAAACCACTCATACCACCTTTTCTGGGGACTGGGGGAGGGTGGGAATAACTATGCTGAATTCATGAGCCTAAAACTTCTTCTCATCTTTGCAAAGGAACAGGGCTGTCAACAGATAAATGTGTATGGTGATTCTATGAATGTCACAAATTGGACTAGTGGCACTCAACAATGCAGGGATCTTAGACTTGATAACATACTACAGGACATCCTGCAATTGAAACTTTCCTTTTTACATTTTTCTTGCAGACATGTTTATAGGGAGAACAACAAGGAGGCGGACGCGGCTTCTAAGATTGGCTGGGACATGGCAATGGGGGTGTGGAAAGTGAAGGAATACAGAAATGGAACCCTCTACGAGTACTATCATAGACCCTTCATGGATGGTATGTTATTACATGGGCAGGGAATGGAATAGGAACAATCATAAATGGACAAGTTTTCACTGAGAGTCTATGGAACTGTAATTTGCTACCTTTGCTGGCTGTGATGTTATTTTTGGTTCTATACAGAGCTGTTATGTTATTACTGGGGACACTTTCAGGAGGCTCGGGGAGCCATCTGATCTTTGTTACTATCTCATTTTTTTGGGGTTATCTTTGTACCTATCTATCGTGGTTTCATTGAGAGACTATGGAACTATAACTTGCTACTTTTGTTGGCTGTGAAGTTTTTTTTTGGTTTTATTACAGAGCGGTAATATTATTTACTGGGGACACTTTCAAGAGGCTCGGGGAGCCATCTGATATCTGGTACTTTTTTTTTCTTCATATTTTGGTTTATCTTTGGACTACACAGTCAGGCAGACTGGATGGATGTACTGAAACAATTATTTTGTTGTGAACTGTTTTATGATCCTTAATTGGACAACTGTATGCTTCTACGCATATTCAGAATGTAATTTCTTCACCACTGATGAAATGAAATTACGCTTTTTTCCGAGGAAAAAAAAATATGAGATTGTAGAGATCAGTCTCCTCTAGTGCACCATATAGTTTTCTTGGGAAATGGTGAAGGCAATCAAAAGTTATATAAAAACGAATCGATGTATGTATTTTCGAAAACTGACGTGTGTCATTTAGAAAATTAATAATAAATAAATAAAACATACATTTGTATGAAAAAATTATATATTCAGAATCGTCAGATCGTACTCTACAATATTCTATATTTTCATAAAAAAATATTTAGTTTTTCATAACAAAACACGCCATTGAAACTGAGCATATTGATAGAGTTCTAAAATACAGGCAATGGCCCTGGTTTTTTTGTTCTAGCCAATAGGTTCGGTAGTCCGAAGCTATTTCCGAACATCATCCCAAGCCTTGTTCCCACCGAGTTTTTAAATTTTAAATTAGCATTATAGCGCATATGCGGCTTAGACTTGTTCATATCG
Source organism: Larix kaempferi (assembly GCA_027924585.1). Classification (NCBI taxonomy): domain Eukaryota; kingdom Viridiplantae; phylum Streptophyta; class Pinopsida; order Pinales; family Pinaceae; genus Larix; species Larix kaempferi. The sequence goes on along the minus strand of BSBM01000092.1, from coordinate 4,437,009 downwards.
CATATGCGATATAATGGATATGCATTTTTGTTTAGTAAAAAAGAGTAAAAAGAGAATAAATATTATTAGATAAAAGAGTGGCATAAAGATTATTCTTTTGAAAGGTAAGATAGCTTTCCATCATGGTTAATATAACATTGTTTAACATGACAAATGGGTTCGGAAACAGTACATCTCTATTTTGAACTAAGTTATATTTGATATATTAGGTAGTATGGTATAAAGTATAAACTCACATCAAAGTGAAGGGGACATCTAAGAAGCCAAATGGTGGATTGTGGATTGTTATTGATGAATTAATTGAGATATCGTGGTGAGTATAATTTGGTTTTCAATCCATTTTCAAGGGTTAGGGATTTAATCCTCGTCGTTTTAATAATTTTCCTTGTATCCTATCCTAGGTATAAGAGTTAATAGGCACCGAAGAAAATTCGATTCAAATATATCTCGAGAATTCCATCTTCACTATTGTGTAGTCTCCTAGTATAGAACTTCACCTTACTACACTAAGATAGTTGAAGTTTGTGGCTTTGAACTATAGTTCACTATGCATCTATTGATTGATGTTATTGATGAGAACCAACATATCTTTGCACTTATTTTGTTAATCAAACTTTCTTTGATATTAGTGCAGTTAAATGACTTCAAGTAGGGTTTTTTATTTAATGATAAATTTATTATATAACTTAATAATGCTATACTTGAGTTGATGATGATTATGGTTGTTATTAACATCCATTGAGACCAATTTTGGTCTATCAAACCTTTAAAAAGGTAAGGAATCACTTGGTTTTCTTTAGAATTATATTTCTGTGCTCAAAATTTTTAAGAGAAACATTCATAAATCACCATAGTTTTGATGAGTTAAAATGTTAGGAAGGTTGGTATTGTAACAAATATTTTGAATTTGGGATGAAATGTGGGCGTACACATGACATTTTAATGTGATTTGTTTCTATATGATCTTTAATAGTTTAATCACATTACACTATTGATTCAAAAACAACAAATCATTTAACTAGAAATTTTGCAACAAATAATTTAACTAGAAATCTTGATGATTGATCCTCTCACTCACTCCATACCTCACTTTCTCCCCCTACCTCCTCTCTCCACCCCCTTCTCTCTCCCCCCATAATTCCTTCTCTCTTTCTCCACCCCCTTTTCTCTCACACACATCCACACACCCTCTAAAACAATTCCTTTGTTGCCCCTCCCTCCCTCCCTCCATGTGTTCCATCCTATCACTCACTCCATCCCTCACTTTCTCCCCCTACCTCCTCTCTCCACCTTCAAGCCTTCATCCCTCCTTCATCTCTCCATATTTCTCTCCTTTCTCTCCTTTCATCTCTCCATCATCTCTCCACGTTGCTTTATATTATATGTACATGTATAATGTTTTAAAAAATGGCATGCCATGGCCATATACAAAATTGTGGATCATACTGTACATCTGTGTGTAAATACAAACAAAAAGGTACATGTATGTATTCCCCCTATACATGGATTCTATATGTACCCCCCCTATACATGATTTCTATTTATCCCCCTTTTCACTGCCAATGTCAGTGGCTAATGAGAAGTCTATCTTTCTTTTGCGGTTGCTCGATGGCGTTCCCCAACGATCCGCAGGAGGACGCATTCTCAATATCGGAGACTGCACACAAACCAAAATTTGTAAGTTAGTTTACCAAGCTATAATAATAAATACAACTCTATGTACATTTGTTCAAATTCCAATCAAATATAACATTTTTACTTACCATGCATGTGTAAGTCCTCGGCACTGAAACTGCATGTACTTGGGTGGGGGGGCATGCAGGGTCATCAGTGGCCCCAATTGGGTGCTCTTTAGACACCACTAGCTCAGTAGATTCCTGCATAAAGTAACATACATGTCAATGTCAGCAAATACAAAGAAAACAAGACATATATATATACTACATGGACAGACAATGACGCTTTCAAAGAAATCGAGACATACACGTACTTGGGGGGGGCAGAAGTGGGTCACCAACAACCTCGGTTGGGTGCTCTTCAGGCACCACTAGCTCAGTAGATGCCTGCATAAAGTAACATACATGTCAATGTCAACAAATACAAAGAAAACAAGACATATATACTACATGGACGGACAACGACTCTTTCAAAGAAAGCGAGACATACACATACCTGGGGGGGGGCAGAGGTGGGTCACCAACAACCTCGGTTGGGTGCTCTTAGGCACCATTGCATCACTAGATGCATGCACATAAAGTAACATATGGACCAATGTCAGCAAATACAAAGAAAATGAGACTGTATATAATATGTATGGACGTACAATGACCTTTTCAAAGAAAGAGAGACATGTACACATGTACTTGGGGGGGGAGAGGTGGGTCACCAACAACATCGATTGGGTGCTCTTTAGGCACCACTAGCTCAGTAGATGCCTGCATAAAGTAACATACATGTCAATGTAAGCAAATACAAAGAAAACAAGACATATATACTACATGGACGAACAATGACTCTTTCAAAGAAAGTTAGACATACACATACCTGGAGGGGGGGGGGGGCAGAGGTGGGTCACCAACAACCTCGGTTGGGTGCTCTTCAGGCACCATTGCATCACTAGATGCCTGCACATAAAGTAACATATGGACCAATGTAAGCAAATACAAAGAAAATGAGACTGTATATAATATGTATGGATGTACAATGACATTTTCAAAGAAAGAGAGACATGTACACACGTACCTGGGGGGGGGAGAGGTGGGTCACCAACAACGTCGATTTGGTGCTCTTCAAGCACCACTACATCACTAGATGCCTGCATAAAGTAACATATGGACCAATGTCATCAAATACAAAGAAAATGAGACTGTATATATACTATGTATGGACGTACAATGACCTTTTCAAAGAAAGAGAGACATACACGTACTTGCGGGGGGGGGGGGGGAGGGGGGAGAGGTGGGTCACCAACAACGTCGATTGGGTGCTCTTTAAGCACCATTGCATCACTAGATGCCTGCATAAGGTAACATATATGTCAATGCCAGCAAATACAAAGAGAACAAGACTGTATATATACTACATGGACGGACAATGACTTTTTCAAAGAAAACGAGACATGTACATGTACCTGGGGGGAAGAGGGTCACCGGTGGGTGGAATAAATGACAGTGGCCTAAATAGATAGTCAAACATAACCTGGTAACCATGCTACGTAACAAAACATAAAGATACAATTAGAAAATTTCTAATAATTAAACGCATACATGTTTCAAATCATTAAAAGCATATAATTAAAAGCATGTAATTAAAAGAATACCTGAGTTTGGGAATCTTCCTCTACATGGGATGGACTGACCTGGGATTCCACAAACTCATCGTGCCCACCCTACATAAAACATATTGTATCGATTTTAAGACGTGTTGAATGTTGCAATCTCTAAATTATAAATATGTAAATCACTCGATGACAAATTAAAAAGTAAAGTTCTTACAGCTAATGGTGAAGCACCAAAATCATATGCAGCATTGACCGCTGCATCAATGACATCAGCATCAATGGCCGGATTATGTGAATCTAGGGTGTCATTGGACACTAGATGTATATTTGTTCACGTAAATTGTCAGATAATTATTTAAATAGAAATAAATTACAAAACAATTGAAAACTGTGATATAAAACAAAATATATATACTATATAAAGAATGAATTTTACTTACATATCAGAGTAATCCATCGCCCTGAAACTCTGAAGCAGGCCCATAACATATGCTTCGACACGATGTGCAAGGGTGTGGAATAACTCGATGCTCTAAAGACTCCGCGTCACCGGTGCGATGTGTAGCTTTGGTTTGGTCTGGGGACCTAAAAGGTGGATCCTGACTGTGAGATGGTCCAACCCTAGATGGGCCAGCCTCAGAAGTGCCAACCCCTTGGCCTACATTACCTTTGACGGCAGTCCCATGTCGAAGCAAAATATCAGCCAAGTCGAATAAGGCCTCCTGCGTATCATCAAGAACGAGATCCACTGGAGGATATACCCGAGGGGGGTTTGGTGTGCGTGGAGGGCATCGCACAAGGTTAGGATCAGTCCTAGCCCCTTCCCTATCTTAGGGCATCCCATGACCTACACCCTGGAACTATAGAATGTCAAAATAGTTCACATGTTTATCCAGGATAAATTCTGCATACAGCTTCCGAAGGAAATAAAATGGGATGTCTCTATTCCCGTGAGGGTCTTCATCAAAGACCATATACCAACGATCCATCCAATTGGCTTTAATATTTGGTTCCACGCACCAGTCTATGGAAATGTGTGGTCAACTGGTGGGTGGAACCAGTCCGGTGCTAGGGTCCCGGAATATTGAAAACAATTGGTGTTTGGTTATCTTTAGTTTTTTGACATCTTTGTAGCTCAACCCAGTGGAATAGTATTGCCTCTGGGAATCTTTGTACGAGCTAATGTTGTATAGTGCTCCCTTGGCATTGGAAATTTTATTTGTTATGGAGTCTGATGCCTCGGCTAATGATTGTCTTAAGTGGTCCCCCCCTAAAGAGTGAACTAAGGTGCCTCAATGAACCCAAAGGAGCCAGAATATCTGAATTACGGTCGTGTTCCTCCTCGGTGTGTGGGTTTGTGTCTGGATTTTTGTTTGGATTTGGGTTTGTGTTTGGGTTTGTGTTTGGATTTTGGTTTGGGTTTGGGTTTGTGCTCTTTGTTAAGAATAAAACAACAATTTCAAAATTTAATTAATAAATTTCATTGTTTGTTTTTTAATACATGTAACAAATTTTATTAAATTGGTTTTAAAAAAAACAAAAACTAGTAAATTAACAAACACAATAACGAAAATTTCAAAAGGAATTAACAAACTAGTAAATCTTGCCACCTACCTTCCATTTTATCTGAATTGTGAATTGGCTTGCCTCCTCCTTCTCTCAAACGCAAATCGACTGTGCGTTTTTTCACCTTCCCGATATCACCGGCCTTCACTGTGTAGATTGGGAAAATGAGGCAGCAGGCACTCTATTATATATATATATATATATATTGGCTTGCCTCCTCCTTCTCTCAAACGCAAATCGACTGTGCATTTTTTCGCCTTCCCGATATCGCTGGCCTTCACTGTGTAGATTGGGAAAATGAGGCCGCAGGCACTCTATTATATATATATATATATATATATATATATATATTTGCATTACAAATCGCACTTGCGATATATCGCAGTTGCATTTTTTAACTCTATTAATCCTTTCTATATGAATGAATAAATGATTGGGGATTTCCTTGGACTATTAATCCTTTATATATGAATGAATAAATGATTGGGGATTTCCTTGGACCAAGGACGAGGGAGACAAGGGCACATTGAATTCTACAAATCCTTAATTAGTAGGTCGAAATCCCATCATTTGGACCTTCATTTTTGCCAATGTATAAGGATTTTCACCCCTTTCTCCTTGACTAGGGAGGGACAGTTACAACTTTGTCACTCCTTGCAAGCCTACTAGGGAGTGATAATTACAACATTTTCACTCTATGTCATGCCTTAGGGGAGCGATAATCATGTTTGCACCATTTGAGCTTGGACATCAAGTGAGGCCCTGCATAGCCACCCAGGGATTTCTTTTGCTTGCGATTACAACATTCAACCACTTGAGCTAACCCACTGGGATTTTGTGTCACAATTTCTCCTTTGCTATTAATGGTATTTATATTATATAAATTTATGGAGCCCCTTTTATCTTCCAATGGTTTACCCAACAATCAACATCCTCATATAAAATTTTACTAGATATAGAGTAATTCCAGGAATGCTCTTCTCCTTCATGTTAATTATCGTATGCTTGTGTATAATACATAATTAATCAAAATAAAGTTTCATCGAAGAAAAGAACTCAAAATACCTTAGGATATGTATTATAAATTAGTAATGTTCATTATAAGTATTGATTACAAAACATCATTACCAAAATGTGTTATTTTATCTCCATGGAGTTTATTTGTAATTGAATTACCATATTTGTAGTCATCAAATATATTTTCATAAAGAGATCACGTGAGTAATGAGATAAAGATAGAGAATAGTTTTTTTCAAATGTCTAATTTTATATCTTCGTAGGATAGGGGCAAATAGGTTTGAAGGGAGAAAAGGTAATGGTAGAAGAGAGGAAGTGGGTTGCTTATTCTTATGATCTATAATAAGAGATATTAGCCTCCATTTTAATAACTTTAGTTGAAATAGTGGGTGCATGGATGGGTGACATGGTGTGGTTGGATAAGCAAGGAGGGAGTTATATGGAGAAGGGTATGATAGAAGACATCAAAGGAAGAAAAAAAATTAGAGGAGAAGATATCGAAACAAGAAATCAATTTAGTGCACAAATTGTACATGTGACATTAGTTGTAGAAGAGATCCAAGGTGCCTTATACAGAAGCATAACATCTCAAATAAGAACGGATATAAGACAAGAAAATTAATGTTTCAAATCATCTCTAGTATTCACATCTATAGAACGAACAAAGTTTGTATATGGTCCCCTCTCTCATAAATCAATTGAATCTCTCTAACTATGCCTTTGCAAGTAAAATTATTTGCATAGAGACAAAAAAATTAGTACAATAAATGAAACTCTAATCATTCAAACAAACGGAGAACAAAAACAAAAACACAAATGATGGTGAAATAAGAAGACCATATGAATCGAACCCTAGTTCGACTACAACTTTGAAATATGGAAGAGATATGGAGGGATTCAATCCTTCTAGAGGAATGAGAGGAATTGGGAGTACATATACCATTACAGATCATGATTCTTAGAATGTATTTTGATCATCGTGAAAGAAAATAAAATTTAAGATGATCCACATGTTGGTTAAATAATTTTTTAATATAAGGTTGTTGGTCCCATTTGCAATATAAAGGTCTAATAGAGATGCCTCAATAGGAATCTAAAGAAGATACTATATTCTTAGTGAATATATTTTGTTTGATACACTTGTTCTTGGAAGTTGCTTGTATTTTCCTTTTGCTTGTAGGCTCATCAACTTGGATCCTCAAGCTAGGAGCTGGATCAATAAGGAGCATCGAGGACAACCTTCAGGGTTGAGGTGGGACATCTACCCCTTCTCATGCATATGCTTGCTTGGATTGGCTTGTGTATAAACTGGATCTAGGAGAAAGTGTTTAAACCATTTGTTTCTTTTCTATCTTGGGTTAGGTGTCTAGGGAACTTGCTTTATCCCAATAGGAACCCTGTTTTCTTTTCTATGTTGGGTTAGGTGTCTTAAGAAACGCAATGAAACAATTTGTAGATGTTGCAACAAATTTTTGGTGTTCTAAATCGCACTTACGATATATCGCACTTGCGATTTGTAACTCTTAAAAAATGGAAGTCCGATATATCGCATATGCGATATAGGCTAACTAAGCTTAGCCTCGGTTTTGGGCTCGGGTTTGTCCGAACCTAGCCACAATAACGCATATGCGTTATGGATTTCCGTTTCGGATGTGAGTTTTTTATTTCTAAAGTGGCACTAAAAAGTGGAACCAACTTCGTGCGCGCGCCCTAGAGGGTCACATATTTTACTCAACGTTCGGTCACATATTTTACTCAACGTTCCACGACAACGACTACTTATATGATGGCAATATCATGGCCTATTAATGTATGAAGTCATGTTTGGAGGTTTTTTTTGTGTTTAGGGATCTACTTATAGTTTTATAGCTGTGGAAGTCCTGTTTCCTATGGGTTAATTGGATAGTAACAATTCTTTAGTTTTGATGCATGGGTTGGAAAATGCAAAAAAATTCTCTTTTTGGAATAATGTACAACTTTTGATTCAAATAGAATATCAAATTTTTTTTTTTTTCTTTTTGAAAAAAAAATATACATACCAAATATATATTATATTTATAAATACTTAGATATAAAACTACTACTTGTAATATATTTCCAAGTATAATGATTGATATTCAAGTCTTTAACAAATATGTATATTTATATATATTTTGAAAACGATATATAAGGTTTCCCAACATGATCTTTAGCTAATTAAATCCTCCATGATTTCCCAACATGATCGTTAGCTAATTAAATCCTCCATGACATAACACTAGCTAATAATCACAACTTATGAAAACGATATCTTAACCACATAATTTTCTAAAAAAAATAAATAAGACAAAATGATACATTAGGTAGATAAAAACACCAAATAATATCTCGTTGGTGGCAAACATTTCCTTTATCCTAAATAAACACAAAATGGAAAGAAGTACATATATTGATAACTACACTATTTGTAATGATGTTAATTGATAAGGAACCTTCTATTGTGTTACATTATTATAATCCTACTAACACTTTATAGATATAATGAAAAAAATTAGTTATTAATGAAAAAAAAGTTTTATAATGCATAATTCACTTACACTATTGTGTGTCCTTCATAATAACTTGCAAAGAAAGCAATGTTCACCTATAATTAATGGAATCGTGAGTATACAACTGTCACTAAGAGTTAAAGAAAAAGGAGTAACATAGAAAAGTTAAAAGGGAGTAAATAAAATAAACTAAGAAATCGTTTGCACTTAATATACATTTATGATACCTATGATTAATGGAATCGTAAGTGTACAACTAACATTCAAGAGTTAACAATGAGTAATAAAGAAAAGTTAAAAGGGAGTAAATAAATAAATCGAGGAAACCGATGATAAAAAATATTTGTTTATGTGAACTATTATTATGTCCATGTGGATAGCTATGATGGATTATTATGTTTGGACATGAGCAATTTTTTTCAAATACTAATGTGGAAGCTTGGTTGTGGAAAATAAATACTAAATATTTTTTTAAATTCTCAAATTATGTGGAATCTGATTGGTTGGTTATCATGTGATTACAATGCTTTTTCTCGATTGTATTTAGATGGCACAGGGATAACACAAATGTATTCTCTATATTGATTTTATGGCATAATTCAAAATTGAAAATAAATAATTATAAAAAAAATATAAAAAAAATTGGTAGTTGGTGCATAGATAGCTCGTAGCTAATGTATAGATAATGGACAGTTTGTGGGAGGGTGATTACAACTGCATGGAGCATGGAGAATACGTAACAGATAACTTGTTAGTGACACTTAACTTGTGCCCTATCGGTGTTCACCGGCCACAAGTTAAGTGGCTGTGATAGTGTCTGTTTGGTTTGTGATAGGGTGATTACAACTACGCATGGAGAACAAGTAATAGATAACTTGTTAGTAACACTTAACTTGTGACATACGCTTACATTGGCATTGTAAAATAGAGTTGTTTATTTGTTCGTGTTTAGGCTGCTGTGAATGCGTGAGATTGTGTATCTTGGGAGATTGCCGAATAATGAATTGTTGGGGGATTGTCTCATCCTTGTGCAATATAGAAAAACATTTATACTAGTCCACCCCAAATTCTAAAATATAAACACTTATTGGGTGTCAAAAAGAGTTGCGTCTACTTCTAATGTCACCCTATACTTGTTATTGTTAGTAGTTTGTGGTGCTATTAGTTTGTTAAACAATGATATATGCATTCATCTCAGAGATACTGTTTTCGGTTAGCCATGTAAGTAGTTTTTTATTGTATATAATTAGGATAAAAAAAAGGGTCAGAGATTTAGTTTTCTATAAGAGGTTTGCTCTTCTGTGAAATTGTGCATATTTATTGGTGTTTTTGTAAAAGTTGTGCTATTGTTCATGTGTCTCGTGTTTAATCTCTAGATGATTATCCTTATGGCAGTCAAATTTCTCCATAAATCTATTAATGAAAGCAGATAAGATATGCTCCTCTTTGTGGTGGAGATTGATTGTCCCATAGTATCTACATTCATTTTCTCCTATTATCTTGCTAAATTGGCATAATAATAGGGATTTCAAAAGCATGTCCTCTGTGGCAATTTCAGTTTCTTTTCCATCGACCATCTTTGATATGTACCTCGTTTCTGTGTCTATTTTCCAATGTCCCAATTCTTGCTTGCTTTCTTGAAATACAATGAAGAACGCAATGGTTCTATAACTGTCAGCGAGCCCATTTGAAACATTGTGGCAAAGTGAATGGAAGGAAAATTAGAATTTGTAAACAGGGGTTGGTGATAAATGTTAGTGGGTGCTCTGTGTTAGAAAATATGCCAAAAAGTATGGAAACAAACATTGGTAATCTTTGGAGAAGTTGAGGGAAGAGGAATGTGTGAAGCTCAACGACACAGGAGTGCTATTGCAGTTGACAAAGCCTTTGAAGACAAGATTTTGTTTGGTTTTATGTGAAACTTGTGAAAGACCAGTTCTAAACAAGGATTATAATATATTGCACATGCTTTTTCTGGACTGCCCTTCCTGTCACCCTTCGCACCTGGTACTCTACATCGACATCGTTTATTTGAAATGGGTATGTTCCACAACTTACAGTGAACAATATTGCCTGTCACTGGTTGGCCAATTTTCCTATCATGGTCTTTATGTCATTGGTTCTGCAGATAGTATGTTTCTTCTTTTGTTTGAACGACTAATTTGCAATACTTCATTAATTTTATATTTAGTTAAATATACACAAAACTAATAATCAACACCTTAACTATGAATGGTCTAGTTCAGTGAGGTGGTTTTTAGAACAAGTCCAGCTGGTCCCATCTTTACTTAAAATGTTTGTGTTTTTTTTTTAAAGCAGTTTAGTCAACGCTCAGTGACTCGAGAGAGCTCAATGTGACATATTAGTTTTAAACTATCCGCAACCTTTGATTCCAATGTTGGTAGAAAACTAAAAAAAATTGATTTTTCAGGCATGATTTTAAATAAATTTTTAAAACTTTTAGTTTAAATTCTAAAATTTTAGGTGTCTTGAAGATTTTTGATAGTGTTGAATTTATTTTTATCATCAAAATAGCCATTAAAACACAATTAAATTCAGATTTTGCAAAAAAATAAAAACAAAAACAAAAACAAAACCGGATTTTGTGAAAAACCCCATCCAAACCAAATTATCAAATTTTTAAACAACAACCAATCCAATATGATATACTGGTTTTAAACCATTTGCCATCTATTAACCTATTTTTATTAACCTATTTGAAAAATAGGTTATTGCTAATGCATTTGAAAAATTCAAACTCTCGAAAATGGGTTAAGATTAGCTCCCCTTCTAGCACCTATGATCCCAATGTAACATGCCACTTGTGAGTCCGAAATAATGTGCCACTTGTGCTTAGAATGTTGCCTATTCCAATGTGACATGTCAGTTGTGGTTCGAATGTAACTTTGTTGCGAAGAGTTTCCTTGAACGCTATTGTGCAGGCAATATGTTTCTTCATTTGTTTAACCAACCAATTTCCAATACCTCATTCATTTTATATTGAGTTAAATATCCACAAAATCAATAATCAATACTTCATTTATGACAAGGGAAATATTTATATTGGGGCAACTCTGAAACATGGCTGTCTTTTATTGGTATTTCTTTGTGAAAAACATTGTAATTATTTAATAAGAAAACAGTTGGGAAGCTGGTAATTAAATGTAATAGTCATTTTCTTTGATAATTGATATGATTCCGTAGGCTTCATCAAAATTTACTATGAGGAAAACAAATATCATTGTTGTCTTAGAAGGATTTGGATTATACTGCTAAGATGTGATATAGTTTTATTTTTTTTCATAGAAAATGTTGGGTGGAGAGCAAATTCTTATCTCTTTGGTTTTATTTATAAAAAGGCTCCCATTGCATCAACAAAAGTTAAAATAGAAGAAATAAGTGACTTAGCTTATCTTTCCTCCTCAAACAAGAGAGTAACCAATTTATCTTACCTTCTCCCCCAATGAACTACAAAACAAAGTCTAAGGCAATGTCACTTGAAAGAGGGAATTCCAATCAACATTAAAGATGGATATTGGAAGATCAAAACAAAAGTAATATAGGTGGCTATAAAATTAAAGTTGCATGCAATAATTTTTTTCTCGAGCTATTGTCTACAATGCAACTTAATACTAGCAATTGCCCCAAGAGGTGCAAATGAACGCCCATAGAACCAATAAAATAAATGAAAAAACTCCTTTAAATTAAAGTATAAATTATCAATGAAAGGATAGACATGTGAGTTGCATAAACCTATAACCTCTAACCTCCAAAGTTTGTCCAATTTAATAAAATGCCTAACTAAATGGGTCATTCTCATAACATTTTTTCTTGCCTTTTGTAAGAGTTTAGCACAAGGAGTTAGTAAAGCTTTTCTATTAATAATTTATTTTATCCTACATTAAGATCTATGTTGATGAATCAATAAAGCCATAGTCATAGAATTATAGATCGCTTAAATACAACTTGGAAGTCATTATCTAAACAACCATGTCAACTTAACAAAAAGTGAAAATTTTAAAAAAAGTAAAAATAATCCTACCTGAAACCTAAACCTACCTCCATATGCAATAAAATAAACCCTTTCCACTCTTTTTTTTCTAATTTCTTGAGTTCACATAGAGTGCATGACAAAGAACATATGCAGATTGAAAAGGTAACAAACTAAAAATAAAACAAAAACCAGGCAAAAATATGAAAAATATGAGATTTTTTTTTAAATGCGTAACTGTAAACAATATATCTCTGGATATGGTAAAATGGAAGTATCTTGGGCAAACATATACCTTTTTTCAGTGAAACAAAAAGAATTTCCAACTGAAAGCAATGCTTTAGATGCAATGGAACACCTCTCTCAACCTAGAAATGCACAAAAATATCAGAAACCAGAAACCATTTGACGTATTCGACAACACTCGATTCAAGATATCGATCATCAACGAAGGTATTGTCCTCCTAGATTCCATCTAGCTACTATACCTTGTAAACAAAGGTGGTGCTCCTATGGCTTTAATACCATCTAAAATTTGATGTTCACATGCAAGAGATCAAAAATAGATCTTGAAATCTAATGAGTAGCAATATATTGAGCAATTTTACAAAGGAAAAAGAAATGAGAGAGTGAAGAGAAAAAGTCTTGGAGCAAAACACTAAATTTTTATTTAATAATTCAAAGAATGAATAGTTTTGTACATATAGGCAATTTGAATTCCTAAAGAAGACAATTTGAAGTATACATTGATGCATGAAAACCTAGTTGAGCTTAACAAGCTTGACACCAAATGCATTTGCTATGTAATATCTAATGAGCATAATGCTAAAGTTAGTGCAATTGCAAGACCCATTCTTAGAAAGGATGGTACCCTAGTCAGTTAACTAGGGTTCTTGGTCAAGTTAACCAGGAAAAGTAAAGAGTAAGACCCTATAAGTTACCCTAGGGCCCCCAACTGTCTCTTGGGGTTCTTGGTCGGGGACCAAGCAGGTTGATGCCATGGAAAAGTCCCTATCATGTGGTTAGGGCCCCTACTTGTATCTAGGGTATTCTAGTTTGGGAGGAGACAATTTCTTGGTCGAGGACCAAGCAGGTCATGTAGGTTGAGACAGAGACTTCCTGGTCCGGGACAAGGAAGATTCTTGGTCACGAGGACCAAGTAGTTCCTTTAGTGACATACCTGGTCAGTTAAGCAGGTGGATCTTGGTCAGTGGACCAAGATGATGATGTGTGATATCCTCTTCTCCTAGGCGTTCGAGATGGTTGATCTAGATGGTCTTCTTAAGGGACTGGCCACGCCTTGATGGAGCCACTAGCATTTGACCTGAGGAGCAGTCTAGAGGGCCACATGATCACTTCATTTAGTGTGGACCCTTCCTTATACAATGATGATGAACTTCCAGCTTGTGTATGGAATACTTGTACATTTGAGAGAGAGATGATTGGTTGTACCCCACCTTGGTTGCTCACTCTTGGTCTTTACACCTTGTTGATTATTGGTCTTGTGGTACCTTGTCTTTGACTTGTGGTTAGTAGGGTCATTTACCCACCTTGAGTTGTTTTTGATTTGTACCACCTTTGATGTTTTTGGTCTTATGGATACTATGGTTGATTGCCCACGTTTGAGGTACACCCTTTAGTCCTAGGGATTATGGGTCAATGTACCCATTCTTGTTCTTATGGTTTTGAGTTGTACCCTCACCTAATGATAATATGACCCTCATAAAGTTGCCCTACTCATATTTTTATGTTTATGTCTTAACCGAAATATGTTGGCACCCACTTATGTCACATTATGTATATTTTATAAATGGTACTACCCTAATATGGTGGAACCTTAACTTAAATAAAATATCTATATATTGAAGTCTTCTTTTGGCCAGTTAAACACACACATCGTTATCTTTGCTCTGCTCTTTTCTATACTTGAAATCAAGAGTTTTACTGTTGCTCACTCGAGGTTGAAGGCCACCCACCTGATGATCATCTCAGATATGGTTTAAGTTGACGTCAAGACTCTTCTATTGCTAGGGTTTGTCAATTAACATGCTGCTTCCATATATGACTGAATCGTGAACCCTTGAATATTTTTTTTCTGCTGGTTTATAACCTTTTTAAGAAGAGCCGTGAAAACTGCTACTCCTTGTTAACCTGGCCGTGAGCCCTATCTTCAATTTTGTGAGCCTATGAATCTTGATCTCTCTTGGCTGAACCTTGATCCACCGAAATATGAGCTACATTAGGGTTTTAATGGAGGCCGCAATCTGCTGTAGGTTCTTCTGATGAAACTTTGATATGTTGAACATTGGTTGAAGTCATGTATTTCATTTGTCTTCTTCATAAAAATTATATTGGATTTCGGTCTGCTAATTATCTACCTGTTTGAGGTCTTGCTGGTCATCGATCTATTGTTCAAGATCTGTTTGAAGTAAATTCTGCCTCCCTGTACATTTTTATGGAGGTCGTAAGCATCTTTGGCATAGATCTAGTTTGTTGAGTGCAGATCTGTGGAGTCCGCAAGGCATGTGTGTTGATATTCTCTCCTGTGGGTATTTTTGTAAAGGATGTGAGCATTGATGTTTAATAATTTTGTCTTAAGACCTCACTCAGGTCAGATCTTTTGTATTCTAACTTTGTTGAGCTTGGGCTAAGATCTAATTTGAGTTTTAATACACATGATGTTGAGAATTTTTTTTTTGGACTAAACCTATTTAGAACCAGATCCTTGTATTGAGACTTAATTGCAGTCTAAATCTTGCACTTTGACTTTGGTTGTGGTCAAATATTTTGTGTTGTGTATTGATTGTCATTGACTATCCTTGATTGACTGTACCTCAACCTATCATATTTCTTTCTGGTTTGTACTTTCTCTCTGAGTCAAGGTCATCTGGTTACTAGTGATTGACTAGCCTTTGAGAGGCATAATCCTTTTCTGAAAGTAATTTTTCTGAGTATAAAACATGAAGGGTTCTACACTCCAGGTAAGTACTCTAACTTGCTAATTAGAATTGTTGTTGTTGATTTTATATTGTTGATTACATGTTACTGAAGATTACTTTAACACATTAATCCAATTGGTAGTGTTAAAGATGAAAAGTTGAAAGAAATGAAAATTATGTTTCAGTATTATTTATTGCTGTACTATTTCGTTTCAGTATTAGTTTGTTAAATGTAATTTTGTATTAAAGTACATTGATTTTTATTATTATGCATCAAACCCTAACAAGAATTTAACATGGTATCAGAGCTCAGGTCTTGTAGCTAACTCTGTTTTGCAGGCTAACATAATCTACATAGATCCTAAGGTAAGGGTTTGTGTCATAATCAACTTGACTACATGTTTACAGGTATACTTGGAAAGTTGGTTGTAAGGGTTTGAGATGGCTTCTAACTTAGTGAAAGAAGAAGATAGGCTTGAAGGGGTCTCAAACTTTAATGCATGGAAGGATAAGGTATTGAATAGTTTGGAAGATAATGACTTGGATGAATTGGTCACTAGGGTTGTGGAAGAGCCCACAACAACCCAAGGAAGAGAAATATTCAATAAGAAGCAAGCCAAAGCAAAGAGAGTCATTTTTGACTCGGTTAAAGATAATTTGATTCTTGTGATAGCTTCTCTAAGGACAACTAAGGAATGCTTTGATTCCCTAGAAAATATATATGAGAAGAAGGCACCTACTCAGAAGAGAGTTTTGAAGAAGCAACTTCTCTCATTGAAGATGGAGGAGAAGGAATCCATTGCCTCCTTCTTTTCAAAGATTGCTCAGACAAGAGATCAACTCATGGCAATTGGTGTTGAAGTAGATGATGATGATCTTGTGCAAATAATAGTAGATGGTCTTTATACATCTTGGGAGACATTTCTTTGTTGGGATACATTTCTTGCGACATTGAATGGAAGATAAATACAACCAAACTTTGACAGGTTGTGGCATTATTTCCTAGAAGAAGAAGGCAGAATCCAGAGTAGATCTGGGCCTCCCGTTGAAAAGAATCATGCTCTTGCTGCCAAGACAAAGAAAGGAAGAAGCTTCCCTTGGCACCAGAACAAAGGTAAGGGACCTCAAGCTAGGCACTTTCATAAGTCAAACGTAATATGTTATAACTGTAGCAAGCTAAGTTGGTCATTATGTAAAAGATTGTAGAAATCCTCCTAATAGGAAATGGCATAAAGGGAAGTATCATACTTCAGCTGCTACAGAAGAAGAAGAACCTCAACAAAAGAAATCTAAGGCTGAGACCAAAGAAAAAGATCAAAGAGAGTTAATATTGGTTTCAACACTCTCAGGATCTATCTCCAACTCATCAGATTCATGGTGGATTGATAGTGGGGTCACCAAGCATATGAATGGATACAAAAGGGATGTTGTGGGTTACAAGACCAAGAAGTTCAATGTGAAAGTGGATATTGGAGATAGAAGTACCTATGCAATAAAAGGAGTTGGTTCAACTTCCTTAAAGCTTGATTCAAGTGCGTTAATTCGTGTTGAGGAAATCTTGTATGTTCCTGGTTTAAAGAAGAATGCTCTTTTAGTGGCAATTTTAGAAAACAAGGGGTTCTCTGTAGCCTTATCAAAAGGAAAGGCACTTATATGGACTAAGGGTGGAAATATGAGCTTAACTATTGATATTGGTGTCCGTGAGGGTGACCTTTATAAGGTCTCAGGACATGTTGTTAAAGCTCTAATAAATAACCCCTGTCAAGTTTTAGAGATCAAGAGGGAGTCACTCTTCAATCCCAAGCAGAACGGGGTTGCAGAAAAGGAAAGTAGAGATGTGATCTTCCATCACTCCAGGGAGTCTTCCAGTGACTCAGATATGGAATCCTAAGAGACATCTCATTCAAAGAAGCAGAGGGAGAAGGCCAAGAAGCCTTTAGTTGATCTCATTGAGGAGCCTATTGAGACGTTCCAAGGATGCTCCAGTGAGAGCCATGCCATTGATTCAGGATCATCTACTGATGTGGAGGTAACCAAACTTCAGGTTTGGAAAGATGCTATGATAAAATATATCTAGTTGATAATGGATAATTATATGTGGAAAGTGATTCTCGGACAATGAGGGAATTCATGTGTAACTTCCAAGTGGATCTATAAGATCAAGGTATTTGATGACGTTCAAAGCTCTTAGAAAATCCTGCATTCTATGACAGGTCGAGATACATTGAGATAAAGTTTCACAATGACATGGACATGGTGCAGTTGTCAGAAATACAACTTACTGATGTGTTGACTAAGCCTATGTCTTCGACAAGATTAGTGTTGCTGAGAATGCCTCTCTTCCTAAGAGGGAGTGTTAAAGTTAGTGCAACTACGAGACCCATTCTTAGAAAGGATGGTACCCTAGTTAGTTAACTAGGGTTCCTGGTAAAGTTAATTAGGAAAAGTAAAGAGTAAGACCCTAGAAGGTACCCTAGGGCCCCCAATTGTCTCCTGGGGTTCTTGGTCGGGGACCAAGCAGGTTGATGCCTTGACAAAGTCCCTAGCATGTGGATAGGGCCCCTACTTGTCTCTAGGGTATTTTGGTTTGGGACCAGACATTTTCTTGGTCGAGGACCAAGCAGGTCTCGTAGGTTGAGACAAAGACCTCCTGGTCCGATACCAGGAAGATTCTTGGTCACGAGGACCAAGTAGTTCCTGTAGTGACATACTTGGTTAGTTAACCATGTGGATCTTTGTCAGTGGACCAAGATGATGATGTGTGATGTCCTCTTCTCCCAGGTATTCAAGATGGTTGAGTTAAATGGTATTCTCAAGGGACTGGGCTCCCCTTGATGGAGCCACTAGCATTTGACCTGAGGAGCAGCCTAGAGGACCACATGATCACATCATTTAGTGTGGACCCTTCCTTATACAATGATGATGAACTTTAAGCTTGTGTATGGAACACTTGTACATTTGAGAGAGAGATGATTGGTTGTACCCCACCTTGGTTGCTCACTCTTGGTCTTTACACCTTGTTGATTATTGGTCTTGTGGTACATTGTATTTGACATGTGGTTAGTAGGGTCATTTACCCACCTTGATTTGTTTTTGGTTTGTACCACCTTTGATTTTTTTGGTCTTATAGGTACTATGGTTGATTTCCCACGTTTGAGGTACACCCTTTGGTCCTAGGGGTTATGGTTCAATGTACCCATTCTTGTTCTTATGGTTTTGAGTTGTACTCTCACTTAATGATAATATGACCCTAGTACCCTCAAAGTTGCCCTACTCATATTTTTATGTTTATGTCTTAACCTAAATATGTTGGCATCCACTTACGTCACATTATTTATATTTTATAAATGGTACTACTCTAATATGGTGGAACCTTAACTTAAATAAAATATCTATTTATTGAAGTCTTCTTTTCGCAAGTTAAACACACACATCGTTATCTTTGCTCTGCTCTTTTCTATACTTGAAATCAAGAGTTTTTCTGCTGCTCACTTGAGGTTGAAGGCCACCCACCTGCTGATCATCTCAGATATGGTTTAAGTTGACGTCAAGACTCTTCTATTGCTAGGGTTTGTCAATTAACATGCTGCTTCCATATATGACTGAACCGTGAACCCTTGAATATTTTTTTCTGCTGGTTTATAACCTTTTTAAGAAGAGCCGTGAAAACTGCTACTCCTTGTTAACCTGGCCGTGAGCCCTATCTTCAATTTCGTGAGCCTATGAATCTTGATCTCTCTTGGCCGAACCTTGATCCACCGAAATATGAGCTACGTTAGGGTTTTAATGGAGGCCGCAATCTACTGTAGGTTCTTCTGATGAAACTTTGATTTGTTGAACATTGGTTGAAGTCATGTATTTCATTTGTCTGCTTCATAAAAATTCTATTGCATTTCGGTCTGCTAATTATCTACCTGTTTGAGGTCTCGTTGGTCATCGATCTATTGTTCAAGATCTGTTTGAAGTAAATTCTTCCTGCCCTGTACATCTTTATGGAGGTTGTAAGCCTCTTTGGCATAGATCTAGTTTGTTGAGTCCAGATTTGTGGAGGCCGCAAGGCATGTGTGTTGATATTCTCTCGTGTGGGTATTTTTGTAAAGGATGTGAGCATCGGTGTTTAATAATTTTGTCTTAAGACCTCACTCAGGTCTAATCTTTTGTATTCTAACTTTGTTGAGCTTGGTCTAAGATCTAATTTGAGTTTTGATACACATTATGTTGAGAATTTTTTTTTGGACTAAACCTATTCAAAACCAGATCCTTGTATTGAGACTTATTTGCAGTCTAAATCTTGTACTTTGACTTTGGTTGTGGTCAAATATTTTGTGTTGTGTATAGATTGTCATTGACTATCCTTGATTGACTGTACCTCAACCTATCATATCTCTCGGGTTTGTACTTTCCCTCCGAGTCAAGGTCATCTGGTTACTAGTGATTGACTTGCCTCTCAGAGGCATAATCCTTTTCTGAAAGTAATTTTTCTGAGTATAAAACATGAAGGGTTCTACACTCCAGGTAAGTACTCTAACTTGCTAATTAGAATTGTTGTTGTTGATTTTATATTGTTGATTACATGTTACTGAAGATTACTTTAACACAGTGATCCAATTGGTAGTGTTAAAGATGAAAAGTTGAAAGAAACGAAAATTATGTTTCAGTATTATTTATTGCTGTACTATTTCGTTTCAGTATTAGTTTGTTAAATGTAATTTTGTATTAAAGTACATTGATTTTTATTATTATGCATCAAACCCTAACAAGAATTTAACATGGTATCAGAGCTCAGGTCTTGTAGCTAACTCTGTTTTGTAGGCTAACATAATCTACATAGATCCTAAGGTAAGGGTTTGTGTCCTAATCAACTTGACTACATGTTTACAGGTATACTTGGAAAGTTGGTTGTAAGGGTTTGAGATGGCTTCTAACTTAGTGAAAGAAGAAGATAGGCTTGAAGGGGTCTCAAACTTTAATGGATGGAAGGATAAGGTCTTGAATAGTTTGGAAGATAATGACTTGGATGAATTGGTCACTAGGGTTGTGGAAGAGCCCATAACAACCCAAGGAAGAGAAATATTCAATAAGAAGCAAGCCAAAGCAAAGAGAGTCATCTTTGACTCGGTTAAAGATAATTTGATGCTTGTGATAGCTCCTCTAAGGACAACTAAGGAATGCTTTGATTCCCTAGAAAATCTATATGAAAAGAAGGCACCTACTCATAAGATAGTTTTGAAGAAGCAACTCCGCTCATTGAAGATGGAGGAGAAGGAATCCATTGCCTCCTTCTTTTCAAAGATTGCTCAGACAAGAGATCAACTCATGGCAATTGGTGTTGAAGTAGATGATGATGATCTTGTGCAAATAATAGTAGACGGTCTTTCTACATCTTGGGAGACATTTCTTTGTTGGGATACATTTCTTGCGACATTGAATGGAAGATAAATACAACCAAACTTTGACAGGTTGTGGCATTATTTCCTAGAAGAAGAAGGCATAATTCAGAGTAGATCCGGGCCTCCCGCTGAAAAGAATCATGCTCTTGCTGCCAAGACAAAGAAAGGAAGAAGCTTCCCTTGGCACCAGAACAAAGGTAAGGGACCTCAAGCTAGGCACTTTCATAAGTCAAAAGTAATATGTTATAACTGTAGCAAGCTAAGTTGGTCATTATGTAAAAGATTGTAGAAATCCTCCTAATAGGAAATGGCATAAAGGGAAGTATCATACTTCAGCTGCTACAGAAGAAGAAAAACCTCAACAAAAGAAATCTAAGGCTGAGACCAAAGAAAAAGATCAAAGAGAGTGAATATTGGTTTCAACACTCTCAGGATCCATCTCCAACTCATCAAATTCATGGTGGATTGATAGTGGGGCCACCAAGCATATGACTGGATACAAAAGGGATGTTGTGGGTTACAATACCAAGAAGTTCAATGTGAAAGTGGATATCAGAGATAGAAGTACCTATGCAATAAAAGGAGTTGGTTCAACTTCCTTAAAGCTTGATTCAAGTGCGTTAATTCGTGTTGAGGAAGTCTTGTATGTTCCTGGTTTAAAGAAGAATGCTCTTTTAGTGGCAATTTTAGAAAACAAGGGGTTCTCTGTAGCCTTATCAAAAGGAAAGGCACTTATGTGGACTAAGGGTGGAAATATGAGCTTAACTATTGATATTGGTGTCCGTGAGGGTGACCTTTATAAGGTACCAGGACATGTTGTTAAAGCTCTAATAAATGACCCCTGTCAAGTTTTAGAGATCAAGAGGGAGTCACTCTTCAATCCCAAGCAGAACGAGGTTGCAGAAAAGGAAAGTAGAGATGTGATCTTCCATCACTCCAGGGAGTCTTCCAGTGACTCAGATATGGAATCCTAAGAGACATCTCGTTCAGAGAAGCAGAGGGAGAAGGCCAAGAATCCTTTAGTTGATCTCATTGAGGAGCCTATTGAGAGGTTCCAAGGATGCTCCAGTGAGAGCCATGCCATTGATTCAGGATCATCTACTGATGTGGAGGAAACCAAACTTCAGGTTTGGAAAGATGCTATGATAAAAGATATCTAGTTGATAATGGATAATTATATGTGGAAAGTGATTCTCAGACAATGAGGGAATTCATGTGTAACTTCCAAGTGGATCTATAAGATCAAGGTATTTGTTGACGTTCAAAGCTCTTTGAAGCTCTTAGAAAATCCTGCATTCTATGACAGGTCAAGATACATTGAGATAAAGTTTCACAATGACATGGACATGGTGCAGTTGTCAGAAATACAACTTACTGATGTGTTGACTAAGCCTATGTCTTCGACAAGATTAGTGTTGTTGAGAATGCCTCTCTTCTTGAGAGGGAGTGTTAAAGTTAGTGCAACTACGAGACCCATTCTCAGAAAGGATGGTACCCTAGTTAGTTAACTAGGGTTCATGGTAAAGTTAATCAGGAAAAGTAAAGAGTAAGACCCTAGAAGGTACCCTAGGGCCCTCAATAGTCTCCTGGGGTTCTTGGTCGGGGACCAAGCAAGTTGATGCCTTGACAAAGTCCCTAGCATGTGGATAGGGCCTCTACTTGTCTCTAGGGTATTCTGGTTTGGGACCAGACATTTTCTTGGTCGAGGACCAAGCAAGACCCGTAGGTTGAGACAAAGACCTCCTGGTTCGGGACCAGGAAGATTCTTGGTCATGAGGACCAAGTAGTTCCTGTAGTGACATACCTGGTTAGTTAACCATGTGGATCTTTGTCAGTGGACCAAGATGATGATGTGTGATGTCCTCTTCTCCCAGGTATTCAAGATGGTTGAGTTAAATGGTATTCTCAAGGGACTGGGCTCCCCTTGATGGAGCGACTAGCATTTGACCCGAGGAGCAGCCTAGAGGACCACATGATCACATCATTTAGTGTGGACCCTTCCTTATACAATGATGATGAACTTTAAGCTTGTGTATGGAACACTTGTACATTTGAGAGAGAGATGATTGGTTGTACCCCACCTTGGTTGCTCACTCTTGGTCTTTACACCTTGTTGATTATTGGTCTTGTGGTACATTGCATTTGATATGTGGTTAGTAGGGTCATTTACCCACCTTGATTTGTTTTTGGTTTGTACCACCTTTGATTTTTTTGGTCTTATAGGTACTATGGTTGATTTCCCACGTTTGAGGTACACTGTTTGGTCCTAGGGGTTATGGGTCAATGTACTCATTCTTGTTCTTATGGTTTTGAGTTGTACCCTCACCTAATGATAATATGACCCAAGTACCCTCATAAAGTTGCCCTACTCATATTTTTATGTTTATGTCTTAACCTAAATATGTTTGCACCCACTTAAGTCACATTATTTATATTTTATAAATGGTACTACGCTAATATGGTGGAACCCTAACTTAAATAAAATATTTATTTATTGACCCCTCTAGAAGACCCTAAGACTATATATTGAAGTATTCTTTTGGCAAGTTAAACAGACACATCCGACTGGCAGGGGGTAGGGTTGCTTATTGGCCCATTGTGACAAGACTCAAAGGGTAGGCGACCCCTGGGATAGAGGCTCTCCCCTGAAATAAAGAGTTTTGAGACGTCTCGACCTCTGCTGAGTCACAAGTTCCTGGTATATCTGGCTTGCGGGCTGTTAGATATACCCTTGGGAGGTTGTTGTTCCCATGGCATTGGCCCGCTGTGACAAGGCTCGAAGGGTAGGCGACCCCTGGGATAGAGGCTCTCCCTTGGGATAAAGGGTCTCGGGACGTCTCAGCCCCTGCTGAGTCACAAGTTTCTGGTATATCTGGCTTGTGGGCTGTTGGATATACCCTTGGGAGGTTGCTGTTCCCATGGTTAAAAACATAAAATAAAAAGTTAAACAAACACATCATTATATTGCTATTCTCTTTTCTTTAGTTGACATCAAGATTTTTACTGCTGCTCACTCGAGGTTGAAGGCCGCCCACCTGCTGATCATATCAGATATGGTTTAGGTTGACGTCAAAACTCTTCTATTTCCAGGGTTTTTCAATTAACATGCTGCTGCCATATATGACTGAACCACGAACCCTTGAATAATTGTTTATGTTGGTTTATGACTTGTTTAAGAACAGCCGTGACAGCTGCTACTCCTTGTTAACCTGGCCGTGAGCCCTATCTACAATTTCGTGAGCCTGTGAAGCCTGATATCTCTTGGACGAATCCTGATCCACCGAAATATGAGATGCGTTAGGATTTAATGGATGCCGTAATCTGCTGTAGGTTCTTCCGATGAAACTTTGATCTGTTGAAGCTTGGTTGAAGTCATGTATTTCATTTGTCTGCTTGATAAAAATTCTATTGGATTTCGGTTTGCTAATTATCTACCTATTTGAGGTCTTGCTGGTCATCGATTTATTGTTCAAGATCTGGTTGAAGTAAATTATGCCTGCCCTGTACATTTTTATGGAGGCCGTAAGCCTCTTTGGCACATATCTAGTCTGTTGAGTGCAGATTTGTGGAGGCCGCAATGCATGTGTGTTGATATTCTCTGCTGTGGGTATTTTTGTAAAGGATGTGAGCTTTGATATTTAAGACTTTTGTCTTAAGACCTCACTCAGGTCAGATCTTTGGTATTCTGAATTTGTTGGAATTTGTTGAGCTTGGGATAAGATCTAATTTGAGTTTTGATACACATTATGTCGAGTATTGTTTTTTTCGACTAAACCCATTTAGAACCAGATCCCTGTATTGAGACTTATTTCCCTGTATTGAGACTTATTTGTAGTCTAAATCCCCTTTTTTGACTTTGGTTGTGGTCAAATATTTTGTGCTATGTATTGATTGTCATTGACTATTCTTGATTGACTTTACCTCAACCTATCATCTCTCTCTGGTTTGTACTTTCCCTTTGAGTAAGGGTCATTTGGTTCCTCGTGATTGACTGGCCTTTGAGAAGCACAATCGTTTTTTGAAAGTAAATTTTCTGAGTATAAAACAGGAATGGTTCTACACTCCAGGTAAGTACCCTAACTGGTAATTGTGGAAATGAACGGTCTTGCATAACCTATTTACTGGCACCTAGAGCAACTCTTCTCTCCATTACTGTCCTGAGGATGAATCCAGTTGAGGATTCGAAACGTTGACAGACAAAATGTCGACCGTGGATAATCCGGAAACCCACTCTTCTAACACCACTAACCACATAAATCTCAAATCTTTAGAATTGTTGTTGTTGATTTTATATTGATGATTACATGTTACCGAATATTACTTTTACACAATGACCCAATTGGTAGTGTTAAAGATGAAACATTGAAAGAGATTCAATATTAGTTTGTTAAACATAATTTTGCATTAAAGTACATTGATTTTTATTATTCTGCATCAAACCCTAACTCTAACAAAAATTTAACACATAATGCGTGCTGTCAAAAGTAAGATGTTAAGAACATAGAAAACAACCAACTACAATATTGAAACTTGGATTAGATAATTATGAAGAAAATTATTCATGCATGCATCAACCAATCATTTGCAATTAAATTAATATGGCCAATTCATTCATTTTTCACAAAGATTGTCTCATTAAATTAAAAATGAGCATAATAAATCAACTTGACAATAAGATGGAAGAATAAATAAAGAGTTCTATCAAATAACATAAAAATTACTTTGATATCCAAACTTGGGTGGTCCAAATTGACTATACAAAATATAGAGATACAATACCTTCTAAATAGTGAGATTTCTTCAACTACAAAAAAATACCAAAAACTAACAATTATAATATTCATAGTTACATGAATTAATCTCTAAAATTCTTTCTTAATTATTAATACCTCCATGAAAATCACCACTAACTATGTTATTCAATTTCAACTATAATCTTGCCCAAAAAATTTGTTATCTTTTTTCTTAAATAAATTGATGATAAAAAAATTAATACTTCGGACAATAAAAATGCCAACCTACCATAAATACAAGTGTCAAATTTATAATAAATAAATTATATGAATGATTGGCGATGAATTCCATAACATTCATACATCCAAATTTTACATTTATTCATAAAAGGGATTTTTAAGTTCAACAAACATTAAAATCATTGGTTTTCCAAACACATGAGGTTGTTTTTATAGTTATGTCATGCATAATAAAAAGAACTGCTGATTTCTTAGACTGCGGATCTAGAAGAGTTATTATTTTACTACTTAAACCACCCTTAATTTAAAATAGACATATATTAGTTAAATCTAAAGATAAATCATATTTCAACCTGTCACCCTTAACGAGAAATAGACCTATATTAGCTAAGTTTAAATATATGATTTATTTCAACCTGTCTTGAAATTGAATCATCGAGAACTAAATCTTAAATCATATGATTTTATAGCAAGCAATGGCCATTTTATGCACAACAACACAAGGCCTTGTTAAATACGAAAGGGACAAGCCCCTTTCATAAGAACAATTCATTAGTCTTTGTGACGACTTACAAATTATATATTCGCAATAGAATTTTCAAATTCCGTATTTTGTACCAAAAAATACAACTATACTCAAAATAAATAAAATTAATTTACATATCAAAAGTGACTTCTGCTCTTGATTGCAGTAGCTTACTCATTTTCCCTTTTTCTCAGCTCTGAACAATAAGTGGCTTGAAAAATGACAGTAGCTTACTCATTTTCCCTTTTTCTTCATTGCAATAGCTTACTCATTCTTCCTATGTCTTGATACAGTAGTTCCACAATGTGGTTGGACTTAAGTGCCAAGTAACAGGTGACTTGAAAAATGGTTAGTGATTGAATTGGTTATGAACCTTAGCTACCAACAAACTAAGGCAATACAAAGATAAAGTCGCTCGTACATTGTTTTCTAAATATACAACCAAATATAGCCATATCGATAAATCTGTATCTGAATAGCACATAAGGCTCTATGGTTTAACTGTGATTCATGGAAGCCTACAAAAGGTAAATCATATCCATACATGATAATCATGTCAAAGAAATAAGATTATTTGACATATACCAAAGAAATGGGATTATTTAACATATCCTAAGGCCGTATGTTCTAACTATGATTCATGAAAGTCTAAAAAAAGTAAAGCATATCCATACATAACAAACATTTCCAATAAATGGGATTACTTGACATACATTGGAACAAAACAAAGGAAATTTACGCATTACAAATGAATGCAATTCCAAGAAATGGGGTTGCTTAACATATACGGAAATGAAGGAAATTAACACTTTACAAATAACTATTAGTTTATTATTTTCCAAGTCTCTGAGCCTTCTAAAATTATGCTGAAATATGAAGAAGAATATTGTGAACTTCAAAATAGTGCATACATGAGTGGTAATCAAGATACATGCTGCGAAAAAAACATCAGTTGGATGGATCTTGTGGCAGATTATGTATACCAACTGTGACAGATTCTTCTCTGGAAACTGTGAATGGGCACAAACAAGATATGAAAAAACATTTAACTTTAATCACCAAAAATATTCTAAATGGTGCTTGAGAAGGGTAGTTTTTGGCTGTCAAAGAAGATGTGTTAAATTTGTTTGAAATCCAACAAATAGACTTTAGACCAATTGATGGCTACATTTACATTCGTTTCAGATTAATTTTCTATAAAATATATTGTGCTTTTGAGGATATGAGTAACTACTTGCAACATGCTTGTTTTTCATTCACTAAATAACTTTATGAAATGTACTTAAAGATTATTTGAAGAATAAGGTTTGTGTTGGACATTGTTATATCTGATTTTTTGTGTAGGCAAACTTTTGACTGCACTTATATGTGAATACTTAGCCCCCATTTCATTAAATTTAGACTAATCTCAGTTTAAGTGAACATAGATTTATTATGAATACCGGTTTCCAATTCTTTAAGTCTTGGTTTCCCGTACTTGATATATCGGTTTCCAATACTTGATATACCGGTTTCCAATACTTGTGATGTCGGTTTCCAATACCTAAGTTGTCGGTTTCCCAAAAGTAATATATTGGTTTTCAATAGCGTTGTCACCCATAATATGAAAAAAATAACAAGTTCCCTAATTCAATCGAGTAAGAGAATGAGTCACTGCACTTACTTCTGAAGAGAATAAACCGCTGCCCTTTCTCACCCGTGACTAGTCATCTAACTTGTCATATTCAAAAAAAAATATATTGGAATGACTAAAATAACAAGTTCCCTAATTCAAGCGAGAAAAAGAATGATCCGCTGCCCTTTCTTATGAAGAGAAGGAGCCACTGCCCTTTCCCACACACTAGTCATTCTCATTCCCGGGACAAAGAGGAGGATAACTACCCTTTTCTCGTACTCAGATTTTAATTCCCATCTATACATTGTTTTTTTAAACAATAACAATTTAAATTTAAGTTCTTTTTGTACTTTTATCGCACCAAATTTTAATTCCCAACTATACATTGTATTTTTAAACATTAACAGTTTAAATTTAAGTTTTTTGGTATGCCGACTGAGAACAATAGGCATGTTTATCAAACTTGTAAGTCATTTAATATGTCTGTAAATCTTGTATATGTTGTAGCTGTAATAGTATTCCATACCTTCTTTCTAGTCGAAGTATTATCGAACATTTTCAAAGCACCACTTTAAATATGGGAGACAACATATTAGGAATCAATTGGAGAATACCGACCGAAAACTAGCCCTATGTTAAAATTATGGGTAAACAACCATTGATTGTGGTCGGACAAGTCGGGAATGATGGAGTGTTGGAGAACAATTTCTCCCACAATGTTGCGACATGGTTGATTGTGGTGGTGGATAGTGCATAGCTCAAAGTTTTTTAGTGGTTCGAGGTAATGCTTGAGCTATTGTTTGTCGGACCCATTGTAATTTTAGCAAATATTATTCTTAATTCAACAACATATCACAATCGTTCAGCAAGCCCTTCAGGCGAGTCTGCCATGCGTTTCCTTTCTAACATGAAAATATTATTGTATAATTTTTTTTCTTAATGAAATGTTTTATGTTTCTCTGAGGCATTTTTTCCCACCCTTTATTACGCTTTATGTTTCTTTGGGGAATGTTTTCCCACCCTTTACTGATACATATCCCTTGGAATCCCCCAAAAATAAAAAACATAACAAGAAAATTTTGCGATACAATATATTAGAAAAACTTCTGAGAGAATTAGACTTGCAATTTTCATTCTATGCAATTTTAAAATATACAAACAAATTACATAAACTATAGGACTGCAAAAAACATGCATACAAAATACATCCATACAAAATACATAGCCAAACAAACTATTGTATGAAATAAAATCAGTACGAAAAAAGTGGTTGTTGGATATCCCCTAGCCCCTAGTGCACATCTATTCAGAACTCAGGTGCTTATATTCGTTGTGCATTGATTTGAAAATATTTCAGGATCTTTTTAACCATAAAATAACATGTGAAATTTGCATGTTAATTCTTGTAAAAATGTCTTTAAAGATGAATTTCAAATGCTCAAATCAAACACATGAGAAATAAAACAGATATTCAAACCAAAAATTGAAGATATCAAATGATAACAGAGTTCACCCTTGTTGGGCTACGTCTCCGGGCCACTTTCAATGAGAAGGCCGATCTTATTAAGTCTTCAAAGCTTACATATATGAGTTTCTGGAAAGACTTCTGAGTTCTGTGAGTTAAACTTAGAAACAAACTGCACCACTGGGTTCCTCTCGAAATTATGAGAAAAATGAGTATAAAGTTGACTATGTTTTCCTTAGGCCTCCTTTGGCACATAAATCGAGACAACCTCTGCCTGCAAATGAATGAAATACCACCTTGGTAAGCGCACCCATTAATGACTGTATGGACCTCAAGATATGTGCATAAGCTTGGTCTCGATATCTATGCATAAAAGCGCCTATATGTCATCTCGAACTCTGTGCAAAACCGTGGTTTTTATAGTGGTTTGTGGGTTGTTTTTGGGTGCGGATTAGAGGGCCACGTGCCCAATTTTGGGATTCAAATCCGCCTTCAAAATATTAACCTATTTACGTCGTTACCCATTCAATGAAAGGGAATTGGACCAATGGTAAGGTTGTTGCGCTTTGGGGGTAGAGGTCCTGGGGTCAAGCCTACATGCCTCCCCCTTTTAGCGTTAACATTGTAACGTTGCATTGTTGGTTGAATGCAGTGGAGTTTAGACTTGTGACTTGACTTTGTTCGTTGGTTGTGTCGGCGTTATGGAATTGGTTAAACTCGGTTGGTTTAGTTGTAACTTAGCATGCGACTTGGAACTGCGTTGGCTCCAATCTTACGGCCTCGGTGTTGGCCATGGGGTCGAGGGCCTAGCCCTCGATCTTGCCCTTTTCCCCAACCAGGAACCCTTTCAACTTTAAATAAAAGTTCTGCCTTATAAATGTTAAGAAACAATCGTGGGAACTTTGGATAGGTGGGATTGGTGGATGCCCTGGTGGCCTTGGAGGTCATGGGTTCGATTCCCATGGTTTCCAATCATTTTTGATAAAATGTACAACTATTGGCCAACAGGGTTGCCACATGGAAAACCACGATTGGTCCACATACATGCCATGTCATCCAAAACCTGTCCACATGGCACCTTGTGGGGATGACACGTGTATATAATGTTGATTTTTCCATGCCATGTGGCACCCTGTGGGTGTGCAATGTGGCCCCTTTTTCCCCCTTTTTACATCAAATTTACCCTTTTTGCCGAATATTTAAAACTCAATATCGTTTTCTTCCGGAGGCTGTTTCACGCAAAATGAATGTTTCCAGAAAGATGCTAACGATATCTACGCATTTGTAGTATTATTTACATCTTTTGAAGACTTTAATTTTGATCAAACTCTGAGATCCTCCTGGATCAAACCTTGCCACTAGGAAGCTTTTGGGCCACCAAAAGAATGAGATCATTCAGAAAACAGATGAGGGTACAACTCCCTCACTCTTCCAGTATCTAGCCACCTTGATTTGATTAGATGTATTCCTTTGAGCCCCACACGAAGAAATTCCATGTTACCTCTTCGTGAAGATCTGACCTTCTTTCCAAGTAAAACATCTTCCTAAATATTATTGAGATATTCATGAACAAACTCATCAAGATAAGGTACTTGAACCTGTTCATCTTGGTCCACAATCATAAGAGGCTCATACAGTTTCAAGTTTTGCACATTAACAATGGAATATATTTACATATAAGGAGGCAAATCTAATCGAAAGAATTATTACCAACTTGATCCAAAATTGTAAAAGGTCCATACCTGATTGGTTTCAACTTTCCACCTTCACCTTGGAGTCCGTCTTTGTTGATATGAATCCATACTCGATCACCAATTTGGAAATGATGATCCACCCGATGTTTGTCATGTATTTCTTTATACTTGGCCTGACTTGATTCCAACTGCTATTGTACTGCTTTATGTATTAACTAGATCTACTGAATAAACTTCAAATATTTATCCACATCAAATTGACCATATCCCATTGGATATTTCCCATAAACAAAGTCTAAGGGAGACTTTGGAAAATAACCAAAACATGTCTCGAAAGGATACTTTTGTGTCGAAGAGTGCATAGCGCCGTTGTAGGCATGTTGAACATAGTGCAACTGTTCATCCCACAGCTTGGGATGCTTGACACACTATCCTCGAAGAAGATGTACTACTGTTCGATTGAACACTTCCATTTTTCCGTTAGTTTGTGGATGAAATGTTGTGCTCTTCTTTAACTTTGTATCCATAAGTTCCCATAAAGATGACCAAAATTTCCCAAGGAAGCGGGAATCTCTATCATAAATAATAGAAGTAGGTAGTCCAAAATGGACCCATACATCCTAGAAGAACAAATGAGCAGTCATCTAAGCTGTGATCTGCTTTTTACAAGGCATTAGAATGCACATTTTACTGAATGTATCCACAACAACATATAAGTAATCATGTCCTTTTCTAGACATTGGTAACCCTCCTACAAAATCCATTGAAATACTTTCCCATGGACGGGAAGGAACCATAAGTGGAGTGTACAAGATGAAATTTCCGTTACTTGGATTACTTGTTGCACACATAACACATCCTTTTATATACTTGGACACAGTATCATTCATTCGATGCCAATAAAAAACTTTTGTAATTGTTCTACATTTTTCATACACCAAAGTGCCCTGAAATCAAAGAAGTGTGTGCTTCACTTATCACATGTACTCTTTCACTTTGTGGAATACAGAGCTTTCCAAGATGATACAACAAATTGTCATGAATATGATAATTCAATTCTTCATTTATAGAGCCATGTTTTAGTGATTCATATACTTCTTTGTAGTCTTCATCCTGAGTGTATTGTTCAACATAACTTGAATGTACCAAAGGAATTTTTTGAATAAAAATAGAAGCATTTGTTGTAGGTCTTGATAACATATCTGCAAATTTGTTTTGAATACATTTCTTATACTTAATAATAAAATGAAATTGTTGTATAAAACCCATCCACTTGACATGTCTTGATTGTTGTATCTTAGTTTGAGATTAAAACTATTGTAGTGGTTCATGATCAATATGTATAATTGTTTCTTTACCCATTAGGTAATGTTTCCACTTCTTCACACTTTGTACTAATGCATACAATTCTTTATCATAGGTTGGATAGTTAATTATAACTTTAGAGAAGGTTTCAGAATGATAGCATATTGGTTTTTTAAGTTGGATTAAGACTGCCCCCATGGCATAACCACTAGCATCAGTCTCTATCTCAAATGGCTGTTGTAGATACGACAGTGCAAGTACTGGAGCTGTACTGATATTTTTCTTTCAGAGTGTTGAAGGCCTTCTGTGCTTTGCCTTCCCACTGAAAGACTCTGTTCATACCTGCCAAAGCATGTAATGGAGAAGCTATGAAGGACAAGTTAGCAATAAAATTTCTGCAGTATTGGGCTGCTCCCAAAAGCTTCTTACCCCGGTTACATGATTTGGCTTGGGCCAATTCACAATGAACTCAAATTTAGAGGGATCAATTCTCAATTCACCACCCCCTACAATGTAACCTAGATACACTAAATATGTATTCCCAAACTCACATTTGGACATATTTAAGTACATTTTTTCTTTTACAAGTACATCCAAAACTTGTTTGACATGCTTGACATGTTCTTCCCAAGTATGACTAGAAATCAAAATATCATCTAAGTAGACTATGACAAAGTCATCAATGAAGGGCCTAAAAAAATCATTCATCATCCTCATAAATAGTGCGGGTGCATTACAAAGCCCAAAGGGCATTACCATCCATTCATACAATCCCTGTTTAGTTTTGAAAGCAATCTTCCAAATATCATTGTCATGAATTCTAATTTGATGATAGCCACTTCTTAAGTCTAACTTAGTGAAATAAGTTGCATTCTTAAGTTGATCCAAAAGATAATCAATCCAAGGAAGAGGATACCTATTCTTAATTGTGATTCTGTTTAGTGCCCTGTAATCAAAACACATACGCCATGTCCCATCCTTCTTTGGCACCAAAAAAATTGGTGAACCACATGGAAAGGAACTTCGTCAAATGTCCCCTCTTTCAAGCAATTCTTGAACCTGCTTCTTTATCTCTGCATTTTCAATTACTTAAGACTTGTACATGCCAATGTTAGGAAGTGGTGCATCCTGTTGTAAGAGAATCTCATGCTGGATTTCGCTTTTGGGATGTAATCCCTTAGGTTCTTGAAACAAGACATCATAATCAGTTACAACTTTAGTTAATTATTTATTAAGTCTTGGATCACATCCTTTAAAAGATTCACTTTGACTGAGATCCTTTGTTTTAACAATCATAAGAACAAAATTATTACTAGCATTTACTACTCTCTTCATTTGATTGCAGAAACTAATGAAAGACTAGTCTTCATGCGATGTGCATGAACAACATATTCAATACCATCTTTAGTGAGCTGATATATGCTAGTTTCCCTGTAAAATATATAATTCCTATCATAAATATAAGGACTTCCCAACACCACATATATCTAATGGAATCACATCTTGATCTACTTCATCAATGAATCCAGAAGTAATAGCAAACCTAAGCTACACTGTTTCGTCACTTGTAATTGTGAATTATCACCTACCCATCCGAGAGGATAAGGTTTAGGGTGTAACGTAGTTTCCAAATGAAGTTTCTTAACTATCTCTTCTGAAATGAGATTGGATTGTGATCCATTATCAAAAATAGTATCTATTTTTGTATTCTTAGAGATTACTCTTATATGAAATAATTCACTTCTCTTTCTTTTATCAACAACAGATTCATGCTTTGTATTAGAAGTGAAAGGATTTTTACCTTGAATTCCCGTAGAAACAATCTTAGTCTCATTTCTTGAGTCAGATCCCAAATCATGTTGGACGGATGTAGCAGTGGTCTTCTTGTCCTCCTTATTCCGAAACTTCTTAGGCTTGAGCTTCGGATGAAGCCTCCAACATCTGGATGCATCATGACCCTTTTTCTGGAAATGTGAGCATGTAGGTTTTTCTCCTTCTTTCTTCACTGTAGTTGTATTCTTACCTTTGAATTTGTTTCCATTAGGTTTGTAAGGTTTCTTGGAAAATTTTTCATTTGTATTCTTCCCCTTTGAGTCCATATGAGTCGCTTGAACGCATACCTCATCAAGGTTAGTTGGATTAAACATAAGTATCATATGACATATATAACTATGTAATCCACCTATGAACTTGAGAATAATTTCTTGAGTGTAGAGAGGTATACCAATTATTAAAGCTCTCTTTCGAAATTCTTGTGTGTACTCTTTCACACTTTGTCCCTTACCTTGCCTAAAATTCTATCAATCAATCATGGCTTGTTGCATGTATCCCAATGGATAGAATTGCTTCTTTAATGCTGACTTGAACTCATGCCAAGAGGATATGATTTTTCCTTTTGAGGAAATATCCTTTTGAGTTTTACTCTCCCACCATATGAGAGCGGTCCCTCCAAGTCGGAGAGAAGCCAACTGAATGTTCAAGCTATATTCAGTGAACTTTTGAATCCTACAATAAACCTCTATTTGGCGGATCCAATTATCCAACTTTTCAACATTAAGTTCTCTATTATAAGCATGTAAATCAAACTTAATATCAAGCTTTAATTGGAGCAAATTGATATTAAATTTTTGTTTTTGAGGTGAGGAATTTAAAGATCCATCAAGAAAACATGGTGAAGATGGAGGATTTTAGGAGGTTCCTCACCACCTCCTTCTTCTTTACCTTTTGCATGAGAATAACGACCTTGTTCTTCCTTCTTCCTATCTTGATAAAGCTCTTCCACCATACTTTGCATATTCATGAAAGCTTTAAGGAAATCTCTTTCAGAAGGAATTGAATAAGTCCTGTCTTCTCCTTTTTATGAAGCCATTCTTACTCTTCTTGAACCAATCTCTGGATCAATTTCTTCAAGCTCTCCTTCAACTCTCTGAAGCCTTGCTCTTGTTAACATAAACAAACTCATAGTGCAATGGTTAAGCTGTTATGATACCAAACTTGATCTGAAAATCTTTCAGGATCTTTTTAACCATAAAATAACATGTGAAATTTGCATGTTAATTCTTATAAAAATGGCTTTAAAGATGAATTTTAAATGCTCAAATCAAACACATAAGCAAATAAAATAGATATGAAAACCAGAAATTGAAGACAACAGATGATAACAGAGTTCAACCTTCTTGGGATACATCTCCAAGCCACTTCCAATGAGAAGGCCAACCTTATTAAGTCTTCAAAGCTTACATATATGAGTTTTTGGAAACACTTCTGAGTTATATCAGTCGAAATCAGAAACAGACTGCACCACTGTGTCCCTCTTGAAATTCTGAGAAAAATGAGTATAAAGTCGACTATGTTTGCCGAAGGTCTCCTCTGGCACGCAAATCGAGACAACCTCTACCTGCAACTATACGAAATAATACCTCGGGAAGTGTGCCCATTAATGACTGTATGGACCTCAGGATATGTGAATAAGATCAACCTCAGGATCTGTGCATAAAATCCCTTGTACGTCGTCTCAAAATCTGTGCAAAACCGTGGTTTTTATAGTGGTTTGTGGGTGGTTTTTGGGTGCAGTTTAGAGGGCCACGCACCCAATTTTGGGCTCCAAATCCGTCTTCAAAATATTAACGTATTTTCGCTGTTACCTATTCAATGAATGGGAGTTGGCCCAATGTTAAGGTTGTTTCACTTTGGGGGTGGAGGTCCCGGGGTCAAGCCTGTAGGCCTCCCTCTTTTAGCGTTAACATTGTAACGTTGCATTGTTGGTTGAATGCGGTGGAGTTTAGACTTGTGACTTGGATTTTTTCGTTGGTTGTGTTGGCGTTATGGAATTGGTTAAAATCCATCGGTTTAGTTGTAACTTGGCATGCGACTTGGCATTGCGTTGGCTCCAATCTTACGGTCTCGGTGGTTGCCACGGGGTCGAGGGCCTAGCCCTCGATCCCACCCTTTTCTCGAACCATGAGCCCTTTCAACTTTAAATAAAAGTTATGCTCTATACATGTTAAGAAACAAATGTGGGAAATATGGCTAGGTGGGATTGGTGGAGGCGATGGTGGCCTCGGAGGTCATGGGTTCAATTCCCATGGTCTCCAATAATTTTTGATAAAACGTACAACTATTGGTCAACAGGGCTGCCACATGGTAGACCTTGATTGGTCCACATACATGCCATTTCATCCAAAACCTGTCCACGTTGAACCCTATGGGGATACCACTTGTCTATAATGCTGAGTTATCCATGCCACGCGACACCCTGTGGGTGTGCCACGTGGCCCTTTTTTTGCCCCTTTTTACATCAAATTTACCCTTTTTGCCGAATCTTTGAAACTCAATATCTTTTGCGTCCGGAGGCCATTTCACGCGAAACGAGTGTTTCCAGAAACCTGCCGACAAGATCTACGCTTCTGTAAGATTATTTACATATTTTGAAGACTTTCATTTTGATCAAAATTTGAGATCCTCCTGGATCAAACCTTCCCACTAGGAAGCTTTTGGGGCACCAAAAGCATGAGATCATTCATAAAATAGGTGAGGGTACAAATCCCTCACTCTTTCAATGTCTAGCCACCGTGCTTTACTTGGATGCATTCCTTTGAGCCCCACACGAATAAATTCCATGTCACCTCTTCGTGAATATTTGAACTTCTTTACAAGCATAACATCTTCTTGAAGCTTATTGAGATATTCAGGAGCAAAATCATCAACAAAAGGTACTTGAACCTGTTCATCTTGGTCCACAATAATAGGAGACTCATCTAGTTTCAAGTTTTCCACATTAAAAACTTAATACATTTTCATATAAGGAGGAAAATCTAACCGAATAGCATTATTATCAACTTGATCCAAAATTGTAAAAGGCCCATACCTAATTGGTTTCAACTTTCTACCTTCACCTTGGAGTCGGTCTTTGCTGATATGAATCCATACTCGATCACCAATTTGGAAATGATGATCCACCCGATGTTTGTCACGTCTTTCTTTATACTTGGCCCGACTTGATTCCAAATGCTATTGTACTGCTTGATGCATTAACTGGATCTGCTGAATAAACTTCAAAGCTTTATCCACATCAACTTGACCATATCCCACTGGATCTTTCCCATAAAAAAGTCTAAGGGAGATTTTGGAAAATAACCAAAACATGTCTCGAAAGGAGACTTTTGTGTCGAAGAGTGCATATCTCTGTTGTAGGCATATTGAACATAATGCAACTGTTCTTCCCTCAGCTTGGGATGCTTGGAAAAATGTCCTGAAATAAGATGTACTACTGTCTAATTGAATGCTTCAGTTTGTCCGTCAGTTTGTGGATGAAATGTTGTGCTCTTCTTTAACTTTGTATCCACAAGTTCCCATAAATATGACCAAAATTTCCCAAGGAAGCTGGAATATCGATCATAAATAATAAAAGTAGGTAGTCCAAAATGAACCCATACATGCTGGAAGAATAAATGAGCAGACATATTAGTTGTGATATGATTTTTACAAGGCATTAGAATGCACATTTTACTGAATCTATCCACAACAACATATAAGTAATCATGTCCTTTTCTAGACATTAGTAACCCTCCTACAAAATCCATTGAAACACTTTCCCATGGAGGGGAAGGAACAGGAAGTGGAGTGTACAAGCCTAAATTTCTGTTACTTGGCTTACTTGTTGCACACATAACACATCCTTTTATATACTTGGACACATTATCATTCATTCGAGGCCAATAACAAAACTTTTGTAATTGTTTACAGGTTTTCCTACACCAAAGTGACCTGAAATGAGAGAAGTGTGTGCTTCTCTTATCACATGTACTCTTTCACTTTGTGTAATACAGATCTTTCCAAGATGATACAACAACTCATCATGAATATGGTAATAATTTCAATTCTTCATTTTGAGAGCCATGTTTTTGTGATTCATATACTTCTTTGTAGTCTTCATCTTGAGTGTATTGTTCAACATAAATTGAATGTACTAAAGGAATTTGTTGAATAACAATAGAAGCATTTGTTGGAGGTCTTGATAACATATCTGCAACTTTTTTCTGTATACCTTTCTTATACTTAATAATCAAATTAAATTGTTGTAGAAAACCCATCCACCTGAAATGTCTTGATTGTTGTAGCTTAGTTTGAGATTGAAGATATTGTAGTGGTTTATGATCGGTATGTATAATTTCTCATTTACCCATTAGGTAATGTTTCCACTTCTTCACACTTTGTACTAATGCATACAATTCTTTATTATAGGTTGGATAGTTAATTATAGCTTTAGAGAAGGTTTCTGAATGATATCATATTGGTTTTTTAGGTTGCATTAAGACTGCCCCCATGGCATAA
The DNA here is from genome assembly GCA_027924585.1 of Larix kaempferi. NCBI lineage: Eukaryota > Viridiplantae > Streptophyta > Pinopsida > Pinales > Pinaceae > Larix > Larix kaempferi. Next base: position 4,398,387 of record BSBM01000092.1, on the reverse strand, counting down.
CCAGTAGAATCAGTCTCTATCTAAAATGGCTATTGTAGATCTGGCAGTGCATGCATTGGATTTGTACCAATCTTTTCTTTCAGAGTGTCGAAGGCCTTCCGTGCTTTTCCTTCCCATTGAAAGACTTTGTTCATACTTGTCAAAGCATGTAATGGAGAAGCTATGAAGGACAAGTTAGCAATAAACTTTATCTAGTATTTGGTTGCTCCCAAAAAGCTTCTTACGTCAGTTACATTATTTGGATTGGGCCAATTCACAATGAACTCAACTTTAGAGGGATCAATTCTCAGTTAACCACCCGCTACAATGTAACCTAGATACACTAAAGATGTCTTCCCAAACTCACATTTTGACATCTTTAAGTACAATTTTTCTTTTACAAGTACATCCAAAACTTTATGTTTGACATGCTTGACATGTTCTTCCCAAGTACGACTGAAAATCAAAATATCATCTAAGAAGACTATGACAAAGTCATCAATAAAGGGCCTCAAAACATCATTCATCACCCTCATAAATGTTGCGGGTGCATTACAAATCCCAAAGGGCATTACCATCCATTCATACAATCCTTGTTTATTTTTGAAAGTAGACTTCCAAATATCATTGTCATGAATTCTAATTTGATGATAGCCACTTCTTAAGTCTAACTTAGTGAAATTAGTTGCATTCTTAAGTTGATCCAAAAGATCATCAATTCGAGGAAGAAGATGTTCGGATATCCACATCATCTTTTTCAGGATCTTGCATGCAATTAGGGTTTGCATGCAGAATCTAGGGTTTGCATGCACCTGCATGCACTTGCATGCATCCCAGTCACCAGTTTGATGCGTCCAGCACCTTAGCCACCTCATTCTAGCACCCGGGAGCCACTTACTACAGAGTTTTAGCCCTCCTAGGCTGAAAGGCGCCCACTTCTCACCTACTGCCAGAGAAGGGCGCACTTGTTCACCTACCACTAAAGTTCCACTTCAGTTACATTCAGTTAGCTCCGATTCTCCCTGATTTGAGGCTAGTTTCACTCCCGACTGACTGTTTCACTTCCGTTGGACCTCCAGATTGACTAGATGACTTGTTCTGACTTCAGTTAGCCTCCCATTCGCCCCTACTGAGCCTCCTTCTCCTTAATCAGTGCTACACACTTCAGTTACACTTATTACACTCAGTTAGACTCAAATTGACACCTAGATGACTGGTTCTTGTGCATTGATGACCACCACCGATTGATGATGAGGACTCCTAGTTGGAGTCAAGCTACTCCATTCAGTGATTCGAATGGCCTACTTAGTCAATTCGAATTGCTCATTGACAGACATTGTATTCTATTGTAATTCATTCACCCTTTTTGGGATATTGAGCACTGCTGCATGTTTTGCACAATTTTACACCATATTTTCTATATTCATCTGTTGTGATTGATTTACTTGTTCATTAGATCTGCTGTGACTAATTTTACATGGTATCAGAGCCATTGCAGGGACATGATCTCTTTTCTACAGGTGTTTCTACAAGAAGATTTGACTGAATTGCTCAAATTACAAAAAGTTTTGGCATGAGATATCTCAAGGGCATTCGCTCCTGTGCATGCAAAGCTTAAAAATACTTCCAATACCACTCCAGAAGCTTGAGTTTCCACATAATTCCTGGATCTGATACATTGGACCCATTCAACATTGTTTGATCTCCAATCCCAGGTGTGATGCAACTCTAAAAGGGTGGATTGTTCGACCTTACGGTTCTTGGTTTGATTGTGATTTGCAGGTTATCAAGCTCCTCTCTTGCATTCGCTATAATGTGCATGCAAACTCCTCTTTTGCATTCGCTACTCTCTACATGCAAGCTCATCTACATCAGTTTGACTCGCTCCTAGCAATGGAATACTCTTCTTCAAAGCCTATCCTCACCCCATTCAATTATTTTGATTGGAAAGATGATATGGAGATCATATTACGTTCAAAAGGTTACTACTGAGTCACTCTTGGTCTTGAATTGGAGCCAAACAATGTGTCAGATCGAACCAAACACTACAACAAGCTTGATGAAGCTTATGGTCTTCTTTGTCTCTCCATCTCCAAAGATCTTCACTTCCATCTAAGCGGATTGAAGACTCCAAAAGCCATATGGGAGCAACTTGAAACACTATTTGGCAAGCAGGATGAGCTTAGGGCTTTTCAATTAGAGAATGAATTGATTGGCCTTAATCCTGAGAATTTCGAGACCATCAATGAATTCTTCACAAAATTCAAGAACTTGAACTTGCAATTGAAGAACAGTGGAGTTATCAAAGAGGATAAACAATTGATCCTCTCCATTCTAAGCAAGCTTGGGAAAGATTATTCGGTATTTGTCTCTACTTTCAATTCCGGTCGGCTAACTACCCCGAATTGGAAGATGCCTACCTTGAATGCCTTCATTGAGTCCGTCACAAAAGAGCATGACAAGTTGATTCAAATGGGGTCCATAAGCTCTAAAGATTCAGCCCTATATGTTCAAGGACCCAAAATATCGAATGGTAAAGGAAAGCAAAAGAAGGAGAAGCCCAAATTCGAGCCTCACAAGCAAAAAGACAAAGGCAAACAAATGGATGCACCATCCAGTTCGAAGTTCAAGCAAAAGGGCAAAGAAGGTAACCAAAAATCTAAATGTACTTATTGCAATCGTGGCTTTCATCCCGAAAGTTCATGTATGAATAAGACTATAGATCAAATGGCCCTCCTTTTGGAAAAGAACAACATAACTCTTCCCGACGGTGCAAGGAAGAAGGATAGGAATGATGATCATGAAAGAGGTCAAGCACTCATGGCAACGGTTTCGAAGCCCACTACTCTCTTGATAGATTCGGGTGCATCAAATCATATGGCTGCAAATATTGATTCTTTTTCCTCATTCGATCCAAACAGCTCCATCCCCATCCATTTCGGAGATGACTCAAAAATTTCTTCAAAGGGCAGAGGTACGATTCATGTAGAACATGGAAGCTTTCAGAATGTTCTCTATGTGCCTTCCTTGGCTTCAAATCTTCTTTCTGTGTATCAAATGACACACACTGGTGAACCAAAGCAAGTTACATTCAGCCCTAATACAGTTGAAATTTCTGATATCAAAAGTGGAAGACTTGTTGCAGTCGGAAAGGCAAACCACACTGCAAAATGCTATGAGTTTTCACACTTTATTCCGCTTGCAAAGCCCACTGCTCTTCGCACACATGGTAATGAGGTTAGTAGGCTTTGGCATGAAATATTTGGACATCTTAATTATAAGTATTTGCTGCTGTTATCAAACAAATCCATGGTAGATGGGCTTCCACAACTCCGTTCCTCGAAGGGAATATGCACTGGTTGCATCATTGGGAAGCACCCCGAGTACAGATTCGACCGCGGAAAAGCTAGCAGAGCTTCTACTATTTTGGGATTGATCCACTCTGATATCAGTGGTCCGCTGCCCCATATGTCATTAAATGGTTCAAGGTATGTTTTGACATTTATTGATGATTTTTCCCGCTTTACATGGGTATTCTTTCTCAAAAACAAGTCAGAAGTGCTTGAAAAATTCAAGGATTTTAAGGCTTCTGTTGAGACCACCACTGAGAGCAAGATCAAAGCTCTTATATATGATAATGGTGGGGAATATATCAAGTCCGAGTTGCTTCAACTTTGTGCCCAAATCGGAATTCAGATCCAACATACAGTTCCCTACACACCCCAGCAGAACGGTGTAGCGGAAAGGAAAAATCGGTCACTGAAAGAGATGGCTACATGCATGATTGAATCAAAAGGTTTGGCTGCAAATCTTTGGGCTGAAGCAATCAATGTTGCTGCATATATACAGAACCGTGTTCCACATTCATCCGTGAAAGGTATGACTCCTTTAGAAGCATTCTTTGGTCACAAACCGGATGTGTCAAATTTGAGAGTTTTTGGCTCTACTGCATGGGCTAGAATTCCTTCTGAGAAGAGACGAGCTTTGGATCCACAAAGTACCGAGTGCATACTGATAGGATATGGGGAAGAATCAAAAGCATATAAACTCATGGATATCAGATCTAAAAAGATATTCATAGAGCGCAGTGTGCAATTTGAAGAACCGCTTCAAGAATTGCAACTAGTCGAGGAAAAGACTGCTGATTCACCGCCTTCACCAGAAGAAGATCCGTGCAGCGATAATGAAGGTATGAGTTCTGATATTTCTGATATTTCAGAAGCATATGATGATCATGACATATCAGGTTCGGAATCCGACCATTATGATCCTCCTCAGTTACCAAAGTGGGCCCAAAACACTCTCCAATCTGCTGGTTCGAACCTTGGAAATCCTGCTGATCCGAGACGAACAAGAGCAGACTTTCAAAGAGAAGGTATGGCACTATCTATTGCTGATCCATTACTTCCTGAGATTTGTTATTTGATGGCTGGTTCAGATCCCACATCATACTATTCTGCTCACTGAGATCCGAGATGGCAAAGTGCCATGGATGAAGAGTACAGTTCTCTTCAAAAGAACAACACATGGGACCTAGTTTCTCTTCCACCTGGAAGAAAATTAGTGAAGTGTAAATGGGTCTACCGCACGAAAGTTGCTGATGATGGCTCTATCAGCAAATACAAAGCAAGGTTGGTGGAAAAAGGTTTCTCCCAAGTCCAAGGAGTGGACTACACTGAGACTTTTGCACCGGTTGCAAAGATGGATTCCATCCACCTTGTTTTAGCTATTGCCGCATCCAAGCACTGGGAAGTGCACCACATGGATGTGAAGAGTGCATTTTTACATGGAGACCTTGCTGAAGAGGTCTATATGCAGCAGCCATAGGGTTATACATCAGATCCATCATTGGTTTGTAGATTGAAGAAATCTTTGTACGGGTTAAAATAGGCCCCAAGAGCTTGGTACGCAAAGATGGACTCCTTCCTTCTTTCTCAGAATTTCCAAAGATGCAAATCTGATCCGAATGTGTATCTTCAGCGAGTTAAAGGCAATTTGTTGGTTATTGTACTTTATGTTGATGATCTTCTCATTACTGGTAGCACACTTACTTCAATAAACAAGCTAAAATCTGCCTTAAATCTAGCTTTTGACATGAGTGATTTGGGCTTGCTGAGTCACTTTTTGGGTTTGGAGATAGCTCAAAATTTTGATGGGATCACCATATCTCAGCAAAAATATGCTTCTGACCTGTTATTGAAGTTTAATATGTCTGAATGTAAGGCATCCCCATTCCCATTCCTATCAGGAATCAGTCTTGAGGAGGGAGATTCTACACCGCTTGCAGATTGCAGTATGTATCGACAGTTGAATGGTTCACTACTTTATTTGACACACTCACAGCCTGATATCTCATATGCCGTGAGTGCCGTGTCAAGATATATGCAGCAGCCACATGAGCTTCATTGGCGAGCAGCCAAGCAGATCTTATAGTATGTGCAAGGTACGAGACAGTTTGGCATACATTATGCTGCAGATTCTGAGCTAGATTTCATTGGTTTTACTGATTCAGATTGGGCAGGTGATAGCATTGATCGGAAGTCCACTTCCAGTTATGTTTTCATGATTGGTCATGGTGCTATTTGCTGGTCCAGCAAAAAGCAAGCAGCCATTGCACTTTCTTCAGCAGAGGCAAAGTATCGAGGGGCAGTCAATGCCTGCATTCAGGCAGTTTGGTTGCAGGGTATTCTTTCCGAGTTTAGTTTTGGTGGCACTACTTCGACTGTCCTATTTTGTGACAATCAAAGTGCTATCAAGATCTCCACAGATCCAGTTCAGCGGCAGAGGACCAAACACATTGAGATTCATATGCATTACATTCGACATTTGGTGCATGACCGCACCATCATTCTGCAATATTGCCCTACTGATGAGCAAATTGCAGACATCTTCACCAAGAGCTTCACTGAGAAGAAGTTCTCTTACCTCCGTTCACTGCTGGGGGTGAGTTCCATCATGGTGGAGACAGATTGATTCATTATTATGCTTTAGCTTGAGGGGGGGCTTTCTTCCCACTGGGTTTTCCCTCTTTCCTCACTTAGTTATTTTTAGCATTTTTTGGATTATTGTATTGGGGTGACCTTTGGTCTTAGTTACCAGGGCCCCACATTATTTTTGTTGGCACATCATAGTCTAGCTTGAGGGGGGGTGTTCGGATATCCACATCATCTTTTTCAGGATCTTGCATGCAATTAGGGTTTGCATGCAGAATCTAGGGTTTGCATGCACCTGCATGCACTTGCATGCATCCCAGTCACCAGTTTGATGCCTCCAGCACCTTAGCCACCTCATTTTAGCACCCGGGAGCCACTTACTATAGAGTTTTAGCCCTCCTAGGCTGAAAGGCACCCACTTCTCACCTACTTCCAGAGAAGGGCGCACTTGTTCACCTACCACTGCAGTTCCACTTCAGTTAGCTCCGATTCTCCCTGATTTGAGGCTAGTTTCACTCCCGACTGACTGTTTCACTTCCGTTGGACCTCCAGATTGACTAGATGACTTGTTCTGACTTCAGTTAGCCTCCCATGCGCCCCCACTGAGCCTCCTTCTCCTTAATCAGTGCTACACACTTCAGTTACACTTATTACACTCAGTTAGACTCAGATTGACACCTAGATGACTGGTTCTTGTGCATTGATGACCACCACCGATTGATGATGAGGACTCCTAGTTGGAGTCAAGCTACTCCATTCAGTGATTTGAATGGCCTACTTAGTCAATTCGAATTGCTCATTGACAGACATTGTATTCTATTGTAATTCATTCACCCTTTCTGGGATATTGAGCACTGCTGCATGTTTTGCACAGTTTTACACCATATTTTCTATATTCATCTGTTGTGATTGATTTACTTGTTCATTAGATCTGCTGTGACTAATTTTATAGAAGATACATGTTCTTAATTGTGATTCTGTTTAGTGCCCTGTAATCAATACACACACGCCATGTTCCATCCTTCTTTGGCACCAAAACAATTGGTGAACCACATGTAGAGGAACTTGGTCGAATGTACCCTCTTTCAAGCAATTCCTGGACTTGCTTCTTTATCTTTGCATTTTCAATTACTGAAGACCTGTACTTGCCAAAGTTAGGAAGTGGTGCATCCTACTCTAAGAGAATCTCATGTTGGATTTCTCTTTTGGGAGGTAATCCTTTAGGTTCTTGAAACAAGACATCATAATCAGTTAAAAATTTAGTTAAGTCTTTCTTAAGTCTTGGATCACATCCTTTAAAAGATTCACTTTGACCGACATCCTTTGCTTTAACAATCATAAGAACAAAATTCTTACTAGCATTTACTAGTCTCTTGATTTGACTTGCAGAAACTAATGAAATATTAGTCTTCATGCGATGTGCATGAACAACATATTCAATACCATCTTTAGTGAGATTCTATGTGTTAGTTTCCCTGTAAAAGATAGCCTTCCTATCATAAATATAAGGACATCCAAACACAATACCACATATATCTAATGGAACCACATCCAGATCTACTTCATCAATGAATCTAGAAGTAATAGCAAACCTAAGTCTACACTATTTCGTCACTTGTAATTGTGAATTATCACACACCCATCCGAGAGGATAAGGTTTAGGGTGTAACTTAGTTTCCAAATGAATTTTCTTAACTATCTCTTTTGAAATGAGATTGGCGTGTGATCCACTATAAAAAATAGTATCTATTTTTGTATGCTTAGAGATTCATCTTATATGAAATAACTCACTTCTCTTTCTTTCATCAACAACATATTCATGCTTTTTATTAGAAGTAGAAGGATTTTTACCTTGAATTCCCGTAGCAAAAATCGTAGTCTCATATTCTGAGTCAGATCCCAAATCATGTTGGATGGATGTAACAATGGTCTTCTTCTCCTCCTTATTCCAAAACTTCTCAGGCTTGAGATTCGGATGAAGCCTCCAACATTTGGATGCATTATTACCCTTTTTCTGGCAATGTGAGCATGTAGGTTTTTCTCCTTCCTTCTTCACTGTAGTTGTATGCTTACCTTTCCCCTTACCTTTGAATTTGTTTCCATCAAGTTTGTAAGGTTTCTTGGAAAAGTTTTCATTTGTATTCTTCCCCTTTGAATCCATATGAGTTGCTTGAACGCATACCTCATCAAGGTAATTAGTTGGATTAAACATAAGTATCATATGACATAAATAACTATGTAATCCACCTATGAACTTGAGAAGAATTTCTTGAGTGTAGAGAGGTATACCAAGTATTAAAGCTCTCTTTCAAAATTCTTGTGTGTAATCTCGCACACTTTGTCGCTTACCTTGCCTCAAATTCTGCCAATCCATTATGGCTTGCTGCATGTATCCCAATGGATAGAATTGCTTCTTTAATGCCGACTTGAACTCATTCCAAGAGGATAAGATGTTTCCTTTTGAGTTCTACTCTCCCACCATTTGAGAGTGGTCTCTCCAAGTCAGAGAGAAGCCAACTGAATTTTCAAGCTATCTTCAGTGACATTTTGAATCCTACAATAAACCTCTATTTGGCGGATCCAATTATCCAACTTTTCGGCATTAAGTTCTCCATTATAAACAGGTAAATCAAACTTAATAACAAGATTTAATTGAGGCAAATTGAGATTAACTTTTTGTTTTTAGGAGAGGAATTTAAAGATCCATCAAGAAAAGATGGTGAATATGGAGGAGTTTTAGGAGGTTCCTCACCACCTCCTTCTTCTTTACCTTTTGCATGAGAAGAACCACCTTGATATCCCTTCTTCCGATCTTGATAAATCTCTTCCACCACACTCTGCATCTTCATGAAAGATTTAAGAAAATATCCTTTAGAGGGAATTGAATAAGTCCCATCTTCTCCTTTTTTCTGAAGCCATTCTTCCTCTTCTTGAACCAATCTCTGGATCAATTTCTTCAAGCTCTCCTTCACCTCTTTGAAGCCTTTCTCTTGTTAACATAAAAAAACTCACAACGCAATGGTTAAGCTACTTTGATACCTAACTTGATATGAAAATCTTTTAGGATCTTTTTAACCATAAAATAACATGTGAAATTTGCATGTTAATTCTTATCAAAATGGCTTTAAAGATGAATTTTAAATGCTCAAATCAAACACATAAGCAAATAAAACAGATATGAAATCCAGAAATTGAAGACAACAGATGATAAAGGAGTTCACCCTTCTTGGGCTACGTCTCTGAGCCACTTCCAATGAGAAGGCGGATCTTATTAAGTCTTCAAAGCTTACATATATGAGTTTCTGGAAACACTTCTGAGTCATGTTAGTCAAACTCAGAAATAGAATGCACCACTGGGTTCCTCTCGAAATTCTGAGAAAAATGAGTATAAAGTTGACTATGTTTCCCTGAGGCCTCCTATGGAACGCAAATCGAGACCACCTTTTCCTGCAACTATATGGACTGTACAGAATCCCACCTTGGGAAGCGCACCCATTAATGAATGTACGGACCTTAGGATCTATGCATAAGCTTAGACTTGGGATATGTGCATAAAAGCGCTTGTACGTCATCTCGAACTCTGTGCAAAATCATGGTTTATATAGTGGTTTGTGGGTGGTTTTTGGGCACGGATTAGAGGGACACATGCCCAATTTTGGTCTCCAAATCCACTTTCAAACTCTTAAACTATTTCCGTAAGGTTGTTACGATTTGGGGGTAGAGGTCCAGTGGTCAAGCCCGCGAGCCTCTCCCTTTTAACGTTAAGATTGTAACGTTGCATTGTTGGTTGAATGCGGTGGAGTTTAGACTTGTGACTTGGATTTGTTCGTTGGTCGTGTTGGAATTATGGCATTGGTTAAACTCCTTTAGTTTAGTTATAGCTTGGCATGTGACTTGGCACTGCGTTGGCTCCAATCTTATGCCTTTGGTGTTGGCCACGGGGTCGAGGGCCTAACCCTCTATCCCTCCCTTTTCCCCAACCATGAACCCTTTCAACTTTAAATAAAAGGTCTTCCCTATACATGTTAAGAAACAATCGTGGGAGCTTTGGCTAGGCAAGATTGGTGGAGGCGTTGATGGCCTTGGAGGTCATGGGTTCGATTCCCGTGGTCTCCAATAATTTTTGATAAAACATACAGCTATCGGCCAACAGGGTTGCCACATGGTAGACCCCGATTGGTCCACATACATGCCATGCCATCCAAAAACTGTCCACATGGCACCTTATGGGGCTTCCACGTGTCTATAATGCTTATTTTTACATGCCATGTCGAACCCTATGGGTGTGCTAAGTGGCCCCTTTTTTCCCCTTTTTCCATCAAATTTACCCTTTTTGCCGAATCTTTGAAACTCAATATCTTTTGCACCCGGAGGCCGTTTCACGCGCAACAAGCGTTTCCGGAAAGATGCTAACGAGATCTATGGGTCTGTAAGATTATTTACATATTTTGAAGAATTTAATTTTGATCGAACTCTGAGATCCTCCTGGATCATGCACTGGGTCCAGGAGTGTTGTTTCTTTGTGGTGTGTCTTCTAGTTGCACTAAGCTTTCCAATAGCTTGAATCTTGCGCTGGTAGTGGGTGCCCTGAGATTCTGATCCAAGTTTAGCGTTTTATCGATGGCTCTCTTATGCTCATCAGATCAAAGCTTTAGAGAGTCAATTTTTTCTCCATACTCATTAACAAGCGTTGCGAGTTCTTCTTGCTTTTTGCCATGATCATCTTGTCTACTGTTGAGAGATTCTACAGACTCTTTAAGGCCAACCACCTGGATGTAAATTTGCTTCATCATTTCTTCTATATGCGGGTCAGCGATTCGAATTTGTGATTGAATATATGGGGTTGAGTTGCAAATATGGAAGCAATGTATTAACCTCACCACCCAAACAACCATCGATCCGGTTTGGGCATATATCTTCATTATAAACAACACCACTCGTGATAATGAGTGCGACTACGATTTGACATTTATTGTTTAGCGCCGCAAACAAATCTACAAATGGATCCCACTTGATCTATTTGCCGCCTTGAACCCTGTCATAATTGTCTCACAGTATGACTGCAGGCTTATCAAACATTTGGCATGGCTAATCAACATTTAAATGTTATTTTAATTCACAACAAATTGATAAGTTTCAATTCGAGGCATATGACACATTTCAGATTTGATATTCAATGACAAGTGTTGTACACAATGCTTCGCTCCAGGATAGATTTTATGTGTGTGAAAGGGGAGATCGAGCTCGAGGACCTGGCCAAACTCCAAAGTTCTCCATGTGCGAAACTCAGTCGAGATATGCACTGTCATACTTCTGAAGAGCATCAAAATTTAAATTGATGTTGACACGCTATGAAGAACCTGATGTTTTAATAATAATAATAAAGAACTAATGGTGGAAGTGAAATTATCGATCATACTGGATATGTTAGTAAAATCACTGTATGCTTTATTAATAAAAAACTAATGTTGACAGTGAAACGATACAGATAGGCACGATAATGTTTCGAGTGCGATTTTCCCCTACATCTTTATTGTTCATATGTTAATTTTTAATCGCCATTATGTTGTTAGGATATCTCATCATTCAATTTTGTACTTTGCATGCATTTATGCATGCATGCATGCATCCCAGTCACCAGTTTGATGCCTCCAGCACCTTATCCCCAGTTTTCCAGCACCCGTGAGCTTCTTTCCTTGTAGTTTTAGCCCTTCTAGTCAGGAAGGCGCCCACTTCTCACCTACCACCTGAGAAAGGCGCACTTCTTCACCTACCACTCAGTTCACTTAAGTTAGTTGAGTTCTTTCCTTGATTTAAGGCTAGTTTGACTCCGCAACTGATTGTATCACTCCGTTGGACCCCCATTGAGACTAGATTGCCTATTCTGACTCCAGTTAGCTCCCCATGCGCCCTCCACTGAGCCTCCTTCATTCAGTTAGTGCCTACATGTGCCAGTTACACCTACCACACTCAGTTAGACTTAGCTTGACACCTGGTTGACCGTTACTTGTGTATTGATGAATCCATTGATTTGATGATGAGGACTCCTAGTTGGAGCCAAGCTATTCCATGTAGTATATTCGAATGACCTCCTTGGTTAATTAGAATTGCTCAGTCATTGTTACAGTATTGTATTGTATTCTACTATTTTGAATTCAATAGAGTACTGCTTCAAGCCTTTTGCACAATTTACACATATTTTCTGAGTTTAATCTATTGTAATTGATTTACTTGTTCATTAGATATGTTGTGCTTAATTTCACATGGTATCAGAGCCATGGTAGGGACAAGACTTCTTTTCTGCAGGTGTTCTCCATGAAGATTGAGTGATTTTTGCTCAAAAATATCACAACTGTGGCATGCATTCTCTCTTGTGCATTCGCTACTACTGAAATTTTCTCTCCAATTCACTCCAGAAGCCGTGATTTTTCCACATAATTCCTGGATATGAATCATTGGATCTTCTTGCTTGATCTCCTATGCTGGGTGTGATGCAACTCTAAAAAGGGTGTATTGTTCGACCTTATTGTTCTTGTTTTCTTGTGATTTGTAGGTTTTATCACTCCTCCATTAGCATTCTCTATCATTGAGATGGAATCTTCTTCTTCAAATCCTCTCAATCCTTTCAATTATTTTGAATGGAAGAATGACATGGAGATTGTGTTGCGCTCAAAAGGGTACTACAGAGTCACCATGGGCCTCGAAGTTGAGCCAACTACACTCATTGAGAAATCCAAACACTTCAACAAATTGGATGAAGCATATGGTCTTCTTTAACTCAATATTTCCAAGGATCTTCATTTCCACCTCAGTGGATTGACTACTCCAAAAGCAGTATGGGAGCAACTTGAAAATCTCTTTGGCAAGCAAGATGAGATGCGGTCTTTTCAATTGGAAAATGAATTGATTGCTTTGAATCCTAAGAATTTCGAAACCATAAATGATTTCTTCACCAAATTCAAGCACTTGGTATTGAAATTGAAGCAAAGTGGAGTTTTAAAGGAAGATAAACAGTTGATTCTTTCTATTCTCACAAAACTTGGAAAAGATTATTCGGTATTTGTCTCTACATTCAATTCCGGAAAGCTCACAATTCCGATTTGGAAAATGACTACCTTAAGTGCCTTCATTGAATCCGTGACGAAGGAGCATGATAAACTCATTCAAATGGGGCTCATATGCTCCAAAGATCAATCATTATTTTCTAGAGGATCCAAAGCTACAAATGGCAAAGGGAAGCAAAAGAAATAGAATCCAAAGTTTGATCCGTCCAAGCAATGAGAGAAGACAAAGCAATTGGATGAGCCATCCGGTTCAAGAAACAAGCAAAAAGGGAAAGAGGGAAAAGATAAATCTAAATTTTCTAATTGCAGCAAGGGCTATCATCCTGAAAGCTTATGCATGAAGAAAAACATAGATCAGATGGCCCTTCTTTTAGAGAAAAACAACATAACCCTTCCTGACGGTGTAAGGAAGAAGGAGAAAAATGATCATCCCGAGAGAGGTCATGCACTCATGGAAACTGTTTCGACTCCTCCAAATCTACTCATTGATTCTGGAGCTTCAAACCACATGGATGCAAATAAATATTCTCTATCATCATTTGATCCCAACAACACCATCTCCATCCACATGGGAGATGATTCTCAGATCTGTTCAAAGGGCAAAGGAACCATTCATTTAGAGAATGGAAGTTTTCACAATGTTCTCTATGTTCCTTCCTTAGCTTCGAATCTTCTTTCTGTTTATTAGATGACACACACTGGTTCACCAAATAAAGTTGTATTCTTCCCTAACAAAGTTGAAATTTCTGATATTCAAAGTAGAAAAATTATTGCGGCCGGAAAAGCAAATCATGCTTCAAAAGCATATGAATTTTCACACTTTCTGCTGCATGACAAACCCAATGCTCTTCTGACTCATGGGAATGAGGTTAGTAGGCTATGGAATGAGAGGTTTGGACACCTAAATTATAAATATTTGCAGCTGCTACAGAAAAATTCCATGGTTGATGTCCTTCCGATGATCAAATCCTCGAAGGGAATATGCAAAGGTTGCATCATTGGGAAGCACCCCGAGCACAAATTTGACCGAGGAAAAGCTAGCAGAGCTTCTTGCATTTTGGGGTTGATAAATTCTGATATCAGTGGTCCGATGCCACATATCTCCATGAATGGATCAAGGTATTTTTTGAAATTCATCGACTACTTCTCCAGATTTACATGGGTTTTCTTTCTAAAAAACATGAAGTTGGAAGTACTAGAAAAATTCAAGTTTTTAAGGCTTCTGTTGAGATTGCCACTGAGAGGAAGATCTAAGCTCTTAGATATGATAATGGAGGTGAATATATCAAATCATAGCTACTGCAACTTTGTGCTGAAAGTAGCATTCAGATCCAGCACACAGTTCTCTACACACCTCATATGAACGGTGTAGCGGAAAGGAAGAACTGGTCACTGAAAGAGATGGCAACCTGTATGATTGAATCAAAAGGTTTGGATGAAAAACTTTGGGATGAGGCCATGAATGTTTCTGCATACATTCAAAACATAGTTCACATTCATCTTTGACTGATATTACACCTTTCAAAGCTTACACAGGTGACAAACCTGATGTGTCAAATTTCATGGTTTTTGGCTCAACCGCTTGGGTTAGAATTCCGTCTAAAAAGATAAGATCTTTGGATCCGAAAAGTGTTGAATGAATCCTATTGGGATATGCTGAAGAATCAAAAGGATACAAACTAATGGATATCATATCCAAGAATATATTCATTGAGCGAAGTGTTAGATTTGAAGAACCACTTCAAAATCTAGAATTAGTCGAGGAAGAAACTGCTGATTTACCGCCTCCACCAGAAGAAGATTTCGAAGAAGATGATGAAAGTATTGGTTCTGATATTTTTGATATTTTATCATACTTTGATGAACATGATATATCAGGTTCAGAAGCTGATCTATATGTGCCCCAACACTTTCCAAAGTGGGCCCAAAATACAGTCAATTCTGCTGGTCCAAACATTTGAAATCCTGTCGATCCAAGGAGGACTCGAGCAAACTTTCAAAGAGAAGGTATGGCTCTTTATTTCTATGATCCTTTGATATATGAGAAATTATTTTTGATGATAGGTTCATATCCTAAATCATATTATCATTCGCACCGAGTTCCGAGATGGCAAACCGCCATGGATGAAGAGTACAGTTCTCTTCAAAAGAATGCTACATGGGAGCTATTTTCTCTTCCACCTGGAAGGACATTAGTCCAATGTAAATGGGTCTACCGCACAAAGGTTACTGTTGATGGCTCAACCTACAAATACAAATCTCGGTTGGTTGCAAAAGGTTTCTCCCAAGTCCAAGGAGTGGACTACACTGAGACCTTTGCACTGGTTGCAAAGATGGATTCGATCCGTCTTGTTTTAGCTATTGCCGCATCCAAGCACTGGGAAGTGCACCATATGGATGTGAAGAGTGCATTTATCCATGGAGATATGAAAGAAGAAATATATATGAAGCATCTAGAAGGATATATATCAGATCCAAATTTAGGATGCAGATTGAAGAAGTCATTGTATGGCTTAAAACAGGCCCAAGAGCTTGGTATGCTAAGATGGACTCCTTCCTTCTCTCCCAAAACTTCGGAAGGTGCAAATCAGATACAAATGTGTACCTATAGAAAAATGAAGGTAATTTTCTGATTATAGTTCTTTATGTTGATGATCTCTTAATAACGGGAAGCACTCTTGCTTCAATCGACAAGTTAAAGACTGCTTTAAATCTAGCTTTTGACATGAGCGATTTGGGCTTGCTAAAACAATTTTTGGGGCTTGAGATTGCACAAAATTTTGATGGGATCACCATATCTCAGCAAAAATATATTTCAGACCTATTAAACAAGTTCAACATGTCATATTGTAAGGCATCCCCATTCCCATTCCTCTTAGGAATCCGTCTTGAGGAGGGAGATTCTACACCGCTTGCAGATTCTACATTGTATCGATAGTTGATCGGTTCTCTACTATACTTGACACACTCAAGGCATGATATATCTTATGTCATGAGTGTTGTATCAAGATATATGCAGCAGCCCCATGAGCTCCATTGGAAAGAAGCCAAGAGGATCTTACACTATGTGCAGGGTACTCGACACTTTGGAATACACTATGCTGCAGATTGTGAGCTAGATTTGATTGGGTATACTGATTCAGATTGGGCAGGTGATAGTATTGATCGGAAGTCCACTTCCGGTTATGTTTTCATGATTGGAAATGGGCCTATTTGATGTTCAAGCAAAATGCAGGCAGCCATTGCATTATCTTCAGCAGAGGCAGAGTATCGAGGAGCAGTCAATGCTTGCATTCAGGCAGTTTGGTTGCAGGGTATTTTGTCAGAGTTTGATATTGGTAGTACTACTTCAACTGTCATTTTTTGTGAAAATCACAATGCTATCAATATTTCGACGGATCTAGTTCAGAGACAAAGTACCAAGCACATCAAGGTCCACATGCACTACATCCGAGAGCTTGTGCATGACAGAACCATTGTTTTGCAATATTGCCCTACCGATGAGCAAATTGAAGACATCTTCACCAAGAGATTCACTGAGAAGAAGTTCTCTTACCTCCATTCACTGTTGGGGGTGAGTTCCATCATGGTGGAGGCAGTTTAGATCCTTCTATGTTCATCTTGAGGGGGGGATTTCTTCCCATTGGGTTTCCCCTCTTTCCTCACTTAGATTTATTTCTAGCATTTTTGGATTATTGTATTGGGGTGACCTTTGGTCTCAGTAACTAGGGCCCTATTCAGTTATTATTTTTTACATCATAGTATAGCTTGAGGGGGGGTGTTAGGATATATCATCATTTAGTTTTGTACTTTGCATGCATGCATCCCAGTTATTTGCATGCATCCCAATCACCAGTTTGATGCCTCCAACACCTTATCCCCAGTATGCCAACACTCGGGAGCTTTTTTCCTTGCATTTTTAGCCCTCCTAGTTAGGAAGGCACCCACTTCTCACCTACCACCTGAGAAAGGCACACTTATTCACCTGCCACTCAGTTCACTTCAGTTAGTTGAGTTCTTTCCTTGATTTAAGGCTAGTTTGACTCTGCAACTGATTGTATCACTCCGTTGGACCCCCAGTGAGACTAGATTGCCTATTCTGACTCCAGTTATCTCCCCATGCTCCCTCCACTGAGCCTCCTTCATTCAGTTACTGCCTACATGTGCCAGTTACACCTACCACACTCAGTTAGATTCAGTTTGACACCTGGTTGACCGTTACTTGTGCATTGATGACTCCATTGATATGATGATGAGGACTCCTAGTTGGAGGCAAGCTATTCCATGTAGTATATTTGACAGACCTCCTTGGTTAATTCGAATTGCTCAATCATTGTTACTGTATTGTATTGTATTATACTATTCTGAGTTCAATAGAGTATTGTTGCAAGCCTTTTGCACAGTTTACACATATTTTCTTACTTTCATCTATTGTAATTGATTTACTTGTTCATTAGATCTGTTGTGCTTAATTTCACATATGTCGCTTGTGATTATCATCGATGTGATGTGAATCAGAGAACCTCCCTTTATTCGGCGTAGCCTAAACACTTGATGATTTTGGTTACCGAAGATAGTTCAGACTTTTTAAAAAAATAACCGGATCACAGTCAAAATGTTTAGAATTATTTCCTTTATGATTGCAATTTGACAAACATAGGGAATCCCACTGCAAACCTTCCTTCATTGTCCTTTCCCTTATTTGCTTCTTTGACATAAATTAGGTTTTCTCAAGAAACCCTTCATCTTTTCTTTTTTCGCCTACAAGGCTTGTATTATGGCTCTCTTCTTTGGAATTGGGAATGCATTTGGGATTGTTTGTGATGCCATGGACTGGGATTTGTTCATTGTTATTGTGAGAGACCATGGTCTGGAAACCAATCCTATAAGTTTCAGGGTGTTTGAAACCGGTAAGTTTCCTTTTCCTGGTCCTCTATTTCTAAATCCATTTAAAATTCTTGTTCCGTGTCTTCGATCTGTGGTCCAGTACAGTTTGGAGGGGAGCAATCTATGCTGCTCACTCTCCCTGCTCCCCTGTGGAGACCAATTTACTACTTTTGAGCCAGTTGAGATTAAGAACATTGAGAGAATATTAAGGAGAATGAGTTCTCAACTAGACGTATTGAAGGAGTCCATTTTCCATATCAACAACCGCATGGACGAATGGGACATGAAGCATGATCAGATTGAAGCCAAAGTCAAGGAATAGGGGGAAAAATAGAACAACTTCACCTTTCCAATGATTCATAGATGCATTTCAATATGGAAGTCGTCTTGTCCCTAGGAAGCCAGTCTCGTGCTGGGTTCTGTATGGACTTTGAAGAAATAGAAGAGGAGACTTTCCAGTAGACTCCTATCGGGAAATGTCAAGGTCCAAGTTCTCAGGCTGAGGCTTAGGATCGTAATGACTAGTTAATGGATGAAGGACACAGTGGCCATGGATTTTCATAGATATGTCTTGTTTAAATATTTTTAATAGCATTATTAGGACAGTTTAGCAGGAAATATAGCTGTAGGAAGTTTTTAGATATTTTGTGTGTAATATAGTCCTACAAGGATGTAGGATTTTTGGAAGATTCTGTCGAACTATGGGAAGAAATTTTGTTATTGAAACCATTGTAAATATTGGGCTGTTAAGGATTTCCTCAACCTTTTAATACAAATCGCTATTACATGTTTCTAAAAATAATATCTCTTTTGGCTATATTCCAACATAATATTATAATTATCATCATCTGAATTTCAATTCATCCACCGGGACCATACACTTCCAATCAAAATGAGCTCTATGCATGCTCCAAAATTTTGATTGAGCGTTTAGAAATATCATTAATAATTTTCTTCGTTTGAGAAATCACTATAAATCAAATATCATATATAAAAAATAAATTTTGCTTGTTATTGAAATCATTGTAACTCTTGGGTTGTTGGGGATTTCCTCGTCCATTTAATACAAATCCAACATATAATTGACATCATCTGAATTTCCATTCATAGACAAGAACCATGCTCTTTCATTCAAAATGAGCTCTATGCATGATCCAAACTTTTGATTGAGGGTTGGGAAATATCATTGATTAAATTGTTCGTTTGATAAACTGCTTATTCAACACCATTCATATCAAAGATAATAAAACAAAATTGGTTTCATATATTGCACATATGCTTACGTAATTACCAAAAATAACTAAAAATATAATTAAAATATTGTATTACATAACAAGAACATTAACCATGGAATCAGTTTCCAAGTCTCTAAAATGAATAACTAGGAACAATTTATGTAAGCATTTTCATTTTCAAGCATCTCTTCATGCATGTTTTAAGTTTTTCGTGGGATGTCTTAGAACATTACAAATATTGGACCATATAAGTCCATATCTCTTTAAATAACCCTCATATTCCCAACTAGGAGGGATTTTAAAACAATTTTCCTCTCTATTATGCCCACTATGATACCTAGATTCATCTATGATACCTGCAAAAGGAGGCCTCAAACTGTCCTCACCATGTCTAATACATAAGAACCATTAGAGTTGTTGAATACTCTAGTACATACAGTTGTATACGACTCAATCACAATAAAAAAAGACACACTCCAAACTATCATTAATCAACTACAGAATTTGAAAGCTAAAGATGAAGGTGCACAACACAAGAATCAACATTTTGAACTAGTTTTTGTTCAGAATAACCCTTTGTTTGAAGATGATTCCTATCAACTTCCAGAAAATAGTGAAATCATGTCAGATGTATAACCTGTTTAGAGTTCCATATGCCAACATTGTGACAGAGTTGGCCATATGAAATATCAGTGTTTTGATCTTCATCCTTGTCAGCATTGTGGGAAGCGAAACCATTCTTCAGATCAGTGTGTGTAGTTGAATAAACCTACAAGAGTGAAACTTGCAGTAGAATATTGTAGTTCTTCTTATTTTGTACATGAAAGGGGGGAACATGATGTCAAGCTTCAAGTTTCAAAGCCTTTTCCCTCTAAAAAAAACACTCACATCCTTCCTCAAGTAAGTCACATCAAGTGAGCCTGAGCCACAGTGAGTTTTGGAGGCCACTAGATTCAGAGATGACTAATTCTAATATGCATGTATTCTAAAGATAGAAGAGAACCATGCCACATAGTACTCATGTGTTTTGTGTCTATTTGTGACACCATGACACTCTCCTCTACAATTGAACACAAACATCAATTGTAGAGAGTGACACTCTTATGCATAGGCTTATTCACGATGATATATGATTCAACTAATAAACACCAGCTACTAACATTCAATTAACAATAAAAAATACCACAATAATCACACTACAGTAATAACATCAAGGAAACACAATAGTAACAACGCAACACCTATTCAAGGAAGGGGACGCTTCCTTCTCTGACCATGGATTTTACGACACTCACAACTTACAACGCCACATATTCCAGAACCAACATGTTTCTTTAATTAAAAGGTTCATAAATTACAACAATACTTTGTCATAGATATTTCTATGTTCAGTCTCCCCCAAAGAACTAATGTCTCTTTAGATTTATACACACATTTCATAAGAGGAGAAGAGGTTACAATGGATGAAGCCAATCCCTCAACAAATGGATCTACAACTAACACATTCTAAACTAGAACACATATGCTTATGATATTATGGATCAAATGATAAAGAAGGAAGGTAGTTTTGATTTATAGGTCGAGTTGATGAAGTGGACAATCCACTTGACTGGGCATTTTTGGAAAACCATCTGCAACTAAAAATATGACAAACTCATCTTTATAAAATCAACCGTGTCACTTGAATCCTTGACTTTATGAGAATTATTCTCGTGATTCACCTAATTGGGATCATTCTGGACAAAACCCATGTCTTCGATTTTCGAGATTTGTCCTCATCTACTTGAAAATCACGCCTGAAGATCACTGCATATAACTTCTACAAGAATTATGTAAGTAACATCTTTATTGGATCTTGTGGCTGTAGGATTTGAACCTCAAACAACCATAATTAGTAAAACCAAGAAAAATCCTCTCTAATTCACTAAAAATTAAGGAAATTAATGATAATTAACCACTTAATGCTTGGAGGTTTGTATTGGTGCAATTACAAAGGATTATGGTAGTAAATGGGTGAGAAGATGATAAAAAAAATGACTATAGATGGTGAAAATGTGTCGAATTATCAACGACCCAACATACTTCCTATCTACGGTGAGGGTGTTATCCATATCTTCTCCTCTCACATTTTCATTGTTCCATTGGTAGCTAGTTGAAATTGTGATGTGATCGATATTTGATTCAAATGTTTTGTTAGTGTAAGGCTCTTCTTCATCTACATCTAGGAACTAAACACCATTGAATTTATGCTAAGCAACCTATACCATTCAAGAAACCTCAATAGAAGTTAATAGAATTCAAGAATATAGAGGTTCCCTTAGGTCTAGGCTCCATCTTGGTTTTTAACCCCTCTCTAGTCTAGTTTCTTTAGATTTATGGTCTAAATTTTCCATCAAGTAAGAGTTTTGTAGTGTACTTAATTAATAAAAACAATAAATTGTGATCAATATCAAAAGAAATATAAAACATAGAAAGTAAAATAGAAGAAACAAGAGTATGGAACTTGCTAAATATAAACCTTTCTATTTATAATCCAAAAAGAGAGAAATTTCCATTGGTATCTTTGAGGGAGCAATCTTCAGATGAGCAAAGCTCCAATACAATGAAAATAACCAACATTACATAGAATTCTATAAATCGTTCTAAAAAAAACCATAACTACTAATGGTCCCATCATTAATGAGTATTAACTACCTAATGGACCTTGAGTACCTTTTTACATTGAGTAACCACATACCAACTAGCTAACATGCCTTATTCAAAGAAAATGGGATCATGCATTAATTTAATATATCCTAATTATCCCAAAGTAGGGATGTTAGGATAGGGCACTAACATGCCCTTCCCATTCAAAAGTAGCATTGTCCAAGATTGGATGTGTGCAAGATACTATAAAAATGCTGGTAGTTCCCATGTGGCATCTTCAGGCCACATATATTTACAGTGTATAAAAATTTCCTAAATAGTGTATTAGCCTAGTTGATTCTCTCCTGTGTCCAATATTGTCTTTGAATATAAAAAAAATGGATCCTTCTTCATCAATTTTATGAATGCTAGTCTAAAATTGTCAATTTAGGCTCCACTTCCTTCTTCAAACATGATAAATAAAAGACTAGATGAATATTGGAGGAGGCTGGGAGACCTAATGTGTATGCCACTTGTCCAATGCATTGAAGGATTTGATTGGGTTCTTAGAATTTTGGCATTGGATTTTCGTGGCTCTTGTCTTTGAAAGATGTCAACTTATAGGGTTGAAGATGAAGAAACACCTAATCCACTTCTCCAAAAGAGTGCTTGGAGTGATGTTAATATGTTGATTTATTCATTCTATTTTTATCCAAAACCAAATTGTCTTTAAGTATACTGAGAATGCAACCACTATGTTGATAAGATTGCAATCAACTTCCTGAAACTTGGATGTGTAGTGTATGTATAAATTAATTGTAGGGGTTTTCGTTTTTCCACAAACAACTTCATATGGTGACATTTTGGTAGAACCATGATAGGTGGTGTTGTACAACCATTATGTAAGTGGTAGCCACTAAACCCATTGGCCTGGTTGGTATGATGCACAATATTGCAAATAAGTTTCTAACCATTTAATTACCACCTCTATATGACCATTTGTTTGGGGATGGTAAGCTATGCTCATTTTCAAGTGTACTCCATGTAATTTGAACAACTCTTGCCATAATTTGTTGGTGAAGGTGGGATCACAATCCACCAGAATGAAATTAGGCATGAGATGTAATTCCATAAAGACTTGGGAAACTATGGATGATGTAAATGGGTGTTGTAAGGAACAAAAGTGAAATTACTTGGAAAGGCAATAAACTACCACCATGATGACATATGTGTTACTAGCTTTAGGAAGGAAAATAATAAAATCCATCAAAATGTCAACTCAAATAGTAGATGGGATTGGTAGTGGCTATAGTGCCACAAGGGTCTTCACTATTTTACTCGTGTTCCTTTGACATGTGTCACATTTAGAGGCAAAGATATGGATATATTTTTTCATGCCTTCCAAAAATAAGGGTTACTTGGCTCATTCATATGTTTTATGAAAGCATGGGTGACCTACTATAGGTGAGGAATGTAATTATGTTAACACCCATTCTTTTAAAGTGGATTTTTATACCAAAAAAATACACCCTTTATACTACCACATTATTCTTGTCCCTCTTGTATATGATCTAATAATCATAACCTAACATCTTCGTGACTCACTTTCATTGTAACTTTCAGGACGACAACCATTGTTGCAAAAAGTACTTCAACCTATGATGGTTCGTCTTGATTTAGAAGTGCCTCCCAATGAGATACATGGAACAATGTCTAGATTACATGAAGGATGTATATAGTTTATTTCTCAAAGGTGGGTTTCCTAAGTTCTAATCACATAATTTTTTACTAGTGAATTCCAAAGGGTACCCC
Source organism: Larix kaempferi (assembly GCA_027924585.1). Lineage (NCBI taxonomy): Eukaryota > Viridiplantae > Streptophyta > Pinopsida > Pinales > Pinaceae > Larix > Larix kaempferi. Next base: position 4,374,852 of record BSBM01000092.1, on the reverse strand, counting down.
TCTTGCATGCATAGTACCCAAGACCTTTTTTGGAGGCATCACATTCCAAGACAAAAATTTTAGTGAAATCGAACACTACTAAGACTAGACTAGTACACATAACTTCCTTGAATGCGTGGAAGGGTAGTTTTACTACATCATCCGACACAAAGACATTCTTCTTGAGAAAGTAGTTAATGACATTACAATTTGACCATAATTCTCCATAAACTTTTAGTGGTAACCAATAAGACCTAAGAAAACACATAATATTTTTAGAGTCTTAATACATGCCCAATATTTCATAGCCTTAATTTTCTTGGGATCCACTTACACACTTGTCGCATTGATGACATGGACTAGGTAATCCACTTTGAAAGCACTAGGTATTCCAATTTAAAATGTTTGAGGAACAACTAGTTATTTGGGATTAGTTGTAGGGATTTATAAACATGCTCCACAAGTTCCTCCCAAGTATTACTATAATAAAAATTTCATCAAAGAACACAAGTTTGAGGTTGCACAAAAAGGGAAAAAACATACTGTGCTTAAATCTTAAAGCCATTGGATGGGGAATTGCAAAGATCAAAAGGCATCACAAAAAAATCATAATGTACTAAGTTCATGTGTGTGAAAGGTAGTCTTAAGAATGTTTACCTCCTTCATCTGAATTTGGTGATACATAGAGAGAAGATCCAATTTAAACAACAACTAGGCACCACAAAGCTCATTCAAGAGGTCCACGATGATGGGGACGGGAAATTTGTCTTTGATCATCAACTTGTTAAAAGCATGGAAGTTTGAAAACAAGTACCAATTGGATTCTTTCTCCAATATCATGAATACCAGAGAAGAGTAGGGGATAATACTAGGACATATCACATTGAACTCCACCATTTCTTTAATAATATTTTCAATTTCCATTTTTATGCAAAAGAATGATGATAATCATTCACATTGGATGATTGATGACCTAGAATCAATGCTATAATATGATCATGCTTTCCTTACGAAGGAGGTAATCCATGACACGTTTAAAAGGCCTATTTATGTTTAGTTTAAAACCAACTAAAAATCAAAGGTAATTTCCTATGGTGATCTATCCATAAATTACATGGAATTGAATTGGGAAATGATGCTTGAGTGGATTTCAATATTCAATATATTTCCATACAATGAGAGCTGATAATTTTTGGTGAACTTGCTTGGATACCTTTAAGGTGTACTTATGTCCCTCCTTTTTTAAGCTCATGTATAACTCCTTGAAATATATTGTAACTATATCCAATGTTCACAACCATTCTACTCTGATAACGACATCACATCCTCCCATTTCAATAGTAAACATATTTTATTTTAGCAAATAGTCCCTCATTTGGAGTTTCACATTCTCACACTCACCACAACATTTCAACATACCTCCATTGGCTATCATGATTTGAAAATTGTGCACCACATGAATGTAACAATGGGTTTCTTTTGCAATGCAGTGAAAAATAAAAGTATGTTTGTTGCTTGTATTGATTAAGACAATAACCTTTATATGCTTGATATATCCAACAAACTTTAGGGTCTAGAGAGTTAAAATTACTAATAAAAAATGGAGACAAATTTGGGATTTCTCACAAGGAGTCTCTTGGGTGGTTTCTTCATGAGGCGGAGGTTTAGCCGCTTATAGATATATCTCTATAATGGATTCCATTGAGATTTCCTTGGGAATGCTAGATGTGGTCATATCTATAACAAATAATATTTTTCCTTACATGGATGCCCATTGGAAAATAAATAAATCACAATGATAGTAAAGGCCTAGATATTAATGTTATACTATTTCTACCTAAGTTAACCCATGGACCCTATGGTTCAAAGAAGGATGTGGAGGAGGAACAAAAATAGGGTGTGGGTGTCAAATAAAAGTGGGTTGTTTGTTTTGGGTAGTTACCACCACCTGTAATTTTCTAACTAATTTGGAGGTTGCTAACGAAGCAACATGCTGAGATATCTGAATTTTACTCTAATATCCTCCTTTACACCACTAGTAAAATATTCTTTGAAAAAGTATCAATCATACCTTATGTGTGGATTTCTATTAATTGCTAGGAGAAAGAAATAAAGTCTTTGACTATGTTGATTTGACACTACATGGTTAGATGCCTCAAAATAATAGTATCTATTTGAAGTCATTCATAGATGGCCTTCACAAAATAGCTCTAGGTAATGCACCCCCCATAGGGCTTCTTATGTTGTTTCCATAATTTCCAATGCAACCAATCCAAGTATAACACACCTACCTAGAGTTTTAATAGATCATCATTAATACATTGGAGTGAGAAGTAATTTCCATTTAGGTAACATATCATGTTGTATCGAAACTGTCAAACTTGTTCAAATCTACTTTAGACAATTTGTGTAACATATTGTGTTGAGTGTCGTAAAAGGGTGTTCCTATGCAGTGATCACCTCTAGCATATGATTCACCATTGTCTTGTGTCTCTATGAGCTCCTACAAATGCCCCATTTGTGATAATATTGTAAGGACATACGGTAGCCAGTCTTTTTTTTAATCCTCTACTTGGAGGTTGTTGATCTTAGAGACCCATTCTTACAAGTACACATAATTAGAAACATGTTCTTATAGTTTATGATCATTGAGACCTAAATTTCTAGTTGGGTGGTCCCGGTATCCTTGGTCATGTTTTTAGTGGCCACCATGAACCCTTGGGTCCACTAAATGGTTATTTGAGTGTTAGGAAAAAATTGTTAAAAAAGAAGAAATTTCATTCTGCAGAGCGCCTCCCCCTTAGCAGTCAGATAACTGTTGTTTATATAACAATGAAGATCATAATAAAACTCCAGATAACTGTTGTTCCTAATTCCCTCTGCGAGCTGCCGGATCAAATTTCTGCATATTATTCGTTTGAGTTGTCACACTATCTTCCAAAATCGTCTGCACTTTCTTCGTTCTGTTGGTTGACTTGGTTTCCATCAAATGATCCCGTCGTATTTCCACTGTCTTCTGCCTTAATAATTTTAACCTTTGACGGATTATAGGCCTGCCTTAATCATACTTCCTATTATATATACTTTACTTGTTTTCTCATTTTCACTTTAAAATAATAGGGTGATCCACTTCCTATTATATATACTTTACTTGTTTTCTCATTTTCACTTTAAAATAATAGGGTGATCCACTTCCTATTGATTTAGAAATATATTTATACAGGGTTTAGCTTTCAATGTACACACCACCATAATCTTATCCAGAAATGAAGTTATAAAAGGTTTGAAATAAGTGATAAAATACTTTGAAATAATTAGAATTGAGGAATGAATTAAAAATATTCAAATTAATATTATCCTTAGATTCAATATACATAATTTTAATGACCAACTAAAATACATAGAAATTTAGGTCAAAATATTAATAGGGTAAAAAATTTGGTCATTAAATTAGTTTTCTTAGTCATAGTGAATTTAATTGCGATTTAGAAAAAGAAATAATTAAATTCAGCTCTAATGAGAAAACTGCAAATTTACAAGAGTCTAAGAGGAATATAATGTTTGAACAAAATTGAAAAGCATCACCTCATCTCCAAACCTTAATATATACTTCTTCAAGATGCGAACTGGCATAAACATTTAGCCAATTTGTGTTGATCCACAAAAATGTCCTTCCTAACCATTTAAAGCACTGAAGACCAAAACTTAGTAAGATCGTCGAAGGATCAAATTAATCCAATGCAAATGAATGGAGACATGGAATTGACTTAGATAAGTTCAAATGAAATCAAGAAAGTATTATCTAGCCACCAAAAAGTCGAAAATCTTAAACATCCAACATCACCAAATCCTCAAAACCATGAAAACCAAGCCAAAGAACAAGCATCCAAAGAGTGAAAGATCAAGGAATGAAATCCATGAGACCACCTTCAGATCAAGCAAGATAGAAAATTAAAAGTTAAGTATTTACAAAATTCTAATGGGGGCCCATTTATTTTGTAAAAATTAAGGAGAATTGTTGGGGGCGCCAACACAACCTTGAGAAGGGGAGCTTGGTCAACCCTCTTGGAACATATGAACAACATGTGTCGATAACCATGTACCATTATAAAGGAGAATATCATAGATACGTATATTGACTTGAAGTTGATATATAGGGAAATTATTTTCCTATATTTTCCATCTACATGCCATTTCCTAATGCTACCTTAATCAATTTTTTAGCAAGCCTAGAGAATTTTTGCACCATTCAAACTTCTTTGTCCTAACCATCTTTGTAAGCATATATGTAGTATTCACACCAATATTAATTTTCTTCAGCTGGATTTTACTTTCTTCCACCACTTTTCTTATGAAATGGTACTTATTATCAATATGTTTCATGCAATCATGAAATGATAGATTCTTCACTAATTTAATATCACTTTGACTATCACTATACAAAGTAATCTTACCCTACATTATCTTGAATTCATCCATCAGTCGTTCTATCCAAATTGCCTCTTTATTGGCCTTAGTTGTTGCCATGTATTTTGCTTCAATGGTTTATAAAGCCACCATTGGATGCAATTTAGATTCCCATATTTCAACTCCACCAACAAGAATGAAAGTATATTCTATAGTATACTTTTGTCCATCATTGTCTCCATCAAAATAAAAAAATTAAAAGCTTAAATTTGTAAATATGTCAATCTGTAGAAAATAGTAGCATCTGAAATGCCCCTTAAATATTTGAGTTTCCACTTTACAACAATCTAATGCTCCTTAACATGATTTGCCATGAACTAGCCAACAACTCCCATTTCTTGGGGAATATCTATTCTAGTTCTCACCATGGAGAACATGACGCGATTTGTACTACTGATGAATATGCTATATGAAACATGCTTGTTGTCTCTACTTTTGTTCTAGGACAATGTTCAAAAGAAAATTTGAAGTGTCCATGAAGTGGTGTACTAACTAGTTTTTCATTCTACATATTGAAGCGTTGTAGAATCTTTTCTATATATGAATTTTGACTTAACCATATCTTCCTACATTTTCTATCCCTATGTATATTCATACCTAGAATCCAGTTTGTAGGTCCTAAATCCTTCATTTCAAATATCCTCGCCAATTGATCAATAAGATCACTTATTGTTTTCTTGTTGGGGACTATAACCCACATATCATCAGCATAAAACATCCACATAATGATAATTCCATCATCAAATATATTTTAATATGCACAATGGTTAGCTTCACTCCTACTAAAATCTTGGCTCTTCATGAAGGTGTCAAGTTTTTTGTACCACATCCTTGGTACCTATTTCAAATCCATAAAAATATTTTTTGATTTTGCAAACCAAATTATCTTTGCCTCTTTATGGATATCCCCCAGGTTTATTTGTACAAATCTCTTCCCCAATCACCATGGGGGATCACCATGCAAGAAATTAGTTTTTACAAAATGTTGCTCCAATTCTAAATCCCATCTTGCTACAAGTTCAAGTAAAACTGTTACATTAGTCATCTTCACAATTGGAGAGAAGATTTCACTAAAGTATATACCTGAATTCTACACATAACCTTTTTCCACCAAGTTATATTTATAACATTCAAAGAACACACCATTGTTCTTATTTACTTTGTATACCCACTTAACTTGTTTCCAACAACATTTATTCCAGGTGGGAGATCAATAAGATCCCACATTTAATTCTTAAGTATTAGAACTTTCATTTCTTTGTTCATGGATTCCCTCCATTTATTTGCATTCCCATATTTTCTAGCTTCTTGAAATGAATTGATTTCTATGTCATCATTTACCAAAGAAAAAGAGGATTGAAAATCATGAGAATACATTTATGGATGCCTTTTGGGATGTGTATATCTTATGAGATGTGGCTACTGAAGTAATACCCCTGGTTTTGACTTGGAATGTATTTAACTAAAATTATGTAAATGATTTAAATATGCTAGTATTGATTCCTAGTGTGGGGCTCAAGACCAAGGCCCGTCTAGTGAATGGCTAGGCATGCATGATGTAAATATTGTTATTGGACTGTATGGTTGGCTTGTCATGCTAACTCAAAATATATGTAAACATTATGTTGCATAAATAATAAAATGGTCCAACATGGTTGTGTATAGAGCACTAGAGGGTTATGATTCCACCATAGGGGAAGAGGAAAGGGGGCCTATGGGAGACTAAATATTTTGTTTCCAAGTGTCAACCTTAGAAATCATCCTATTTTTCCATGTGAATTAAATGATCCAATCACATTCTTTTGACTATTTCCAATCATTGAATGCATGTGTGAGGTTGGTGGGAAAATTCACCTCATGCAATTATTGAAGCATGGAGTTGAATGTAGTTTTGTGACAGTTATGTCCAATGTCAGAAGTCAGTATGTAGTTGTCAGGAGTCCTTTCTTATATGGTCAAAAAGTATGTCAGTTTCCTTTTCACCATTATCTCATATCCATTGGAGTCAACACTCATTCTATCATTTTCTCTTGTATATCTACACTACGCAAACCTCCCCATTAATGCTCATGACCATTACTAGACCATGTAACCCACAAATTCAAAATTAGAGGCAGTAATGCAGATTTGGTAGGGAAAATAGATGGTTGTAGGTGAGTGTATAGGTTGAGAAAGATAGGAACCCTTACCGATTGAGTTTTTTTTTTCTCATAGGTGCTTGAGAATCCATGAATTAAGGCTACAGGTGGTTCTCTAATAGCACATGTTAGATTGGACTCCTTCTATGCACACACTAGAAGTACCTAGCAAAATGGATCATCCAAGATAACCATGTATCAATAAACGGGATTCCTGATCCCAAAAGGGTGTTGTTTGGGGTAGGTATTGTTGGGTCCAAGGCTGTTATGGTTGAGTGAGGTCCCTGTAGAGCTCTATATGAGCATTTGGATATGCATAGAGAGAATAACAAGTTGTGGGATGAGAGAGAGAATCATGTAGGTGTTTCCTTCACCTTGGTGACCTCATTGCCTAGCTTGGGGGTGGCCTCGCAATAGAAAGAGTATATGTTAGACATAGTGGCTACAGTTGGGTGGAAAGTTGCTCTTATAGAGCCAGTTGCTTGGATCTACATGGATAAAGATAAGTATTCTTTTATATTTCATTGTGAAATGTTTTTGTTTGATTCTCATGATGATTGAGTTCGTATATGCCTACTATATGTGTGTGGATAGAGTTTATTTTTGCTATGTATTTTTAGTTATGCATCTACACACATATTTGATATGTTATGAAATTCATAATATGGCTATGGGGAAAAATTTGGAAGCCTGTACTTAGTTCATGTCCCCCTCTATTGGTTGGATTGAGGGAAGGGGGCATGACAGTTGAACTTGATACTCTTCATGCTGATAAGAAACTTAGTTTTCATTTTAATCATCACTCATTTCTACTTCAATAAGTACAATTTTGGGTGTACTTTACCGTACCTCCTTCTTTTGAATGGATTTTTCATTAAAAATAACACCTTGACCAACAATTAGATTATGGTCAATAGGATCCCACAGTTTGCACCCCTTTAGGGTATTATAATAGCCAAGAAATACACATTTCCTTGATTTTGGGTCAAGTTTGTACCCTTTTTATTTAGGCACAAGGGAAAATGCATCATAGACAAAGGTATGCAAATGTGAGTAATCAATTGGCTTACCACACCAAAACCTCATGTGGAATCTATCCTTCCAATGCAGTTGTAGGATACCTATTAGTAATATAAGCAGTTGTGTTAATACCCTCTACCAAGAATCCATTATCCAACCTAGATGTTTTGAGCATGCTTCTTTCTTGCGCCATGATTGTGTGATTCATCCTCTTAGTCGTAGCATTTTGTTATGGAGTACATGGAGTATTATTTTGGTGCTTGATTATGTCATGCATACAAAATTGATCAAACTCCTTAGAGAAATACTCTCCTTCATTATTTAGCCTGAGAAATAAAATAGACTATCCCGAGATTTTTTGTACTCGTGCCTTTAACTCTTTAAATTTGTCAAAGGATCTCAACTTATTTTTCAAAAAAGAAACCCACAATTGTATATAAAGGTTAAAAAATACATAGCATCATTTATAGACTGAGTGGGGATTGGTCCAAATATATCAGAATGAATAAGTTGCAAAAAATCAAGACTTTTACTAGATCTTGTAGTAAAATGAACTCTCTTATGTTTACCAAAATTAAAGTGCTCAAACAGGTGTAAATACAAAGACTTAAATCCCAAAAAGAATACCTCCTTCATGCAAAATTTGAAAACCTTTTTCACTAATATGTATAAGGAATTCATGCCACAACATCACTACATATTGAGATTTTACCGAGCGTGTTGCTGCTACAGGATTTGTCATTGTATCACTGCAAAAATGATACAAGGTCCCATAAGATTCTACTTTTTGCACTACTAGGTTTCCTTTGGTAAATTTGCAACGCTTGTCACCAAAGGTAGTAGAATACCCTAGCTTATCCATCATATTGATTGAGATAAAATTCATCTGTAGATTGTGTAGATGTCTTACATCACACAACTTCCCTTTTCTACCATTTTCAAGCATAATATTAATGTCACCTCTTCCCACAATTCTTAAAGGATGATCATCATCCAAGTAGACCATCCCACCACTATAGGGATGATATTTGACAAACCAGTCTTTATGTGGAGGCATGTGGAAATATGCACCTAAGTCCAAAATCTAAGCATATAAAAGAGATATATTTTTATTAAGACATAAATCCTCACATGTTTCCATTTCTTATAAATTTTTTGTATTGGCCTCCACTGATGATTAATCTACTTTTCATCCTTCTTTTCCTTTTCTCATATGCCAATAGTCCTTCCTTGAGTATCCTTTCTTCCTACAATGCCAACAAGTCTCTTTCAACTTGAATCCCCTTGACTTATATATGGACTATGATCTATCTTGTTGACCTCTTTTGTTAAATCATCCTCTCACATGTAGGGATTCACTAGTGGAGGGTTCTAAAGACAATTTTTGCCTCAACTCTTCTCCCAGCAAAGAGGTTGCCACATCATCAAATTTTAGAGTTTCCGATGATGAGTTGGTGATATTCATCACCAAATGATCCCATGTATGTAGGAGGTAACAAAGAAACATGATCATTTTGTCCTCATCATCCATCTTTTCAATAACTAAGACCAATTTACTAATTAGGTTATTAAAATCATTTGGATGATCTGCCAAAGATGAACCCTCCTTCATGTAACATCCCAAAAATTCACAAAAATTTAAAATTTTCCAGCGTAGCATTTACTGCTTAAACTAACCGTGCGGAATTATAAATAATGCTTCAATGTCGTTATGCTGGAATGAATGTTTGTACGATCATTCGATGTAATGTTTTGCATCTTGTTACGAAATGAAATTTAATTCTACTCTAAGATCCTATTGGATGTTCTTCTTATCTCAGCTATATTCTTATATTACCTATGTCAATGCTCAATTGATATTAATGTTTAAAAGTGCTAACTGTTGTTCTTCTTTTGATGATGAAAGGGGTCCTAAGGGTACCCCAAGGCTTACTTAGCATTCATGCTAAAGCATTTGAACCGTTCCTTTCGCAGATTATAGGTAAGGGTGACACATTAGATCAAGTAATACAAATATAGTTTAAAAATTGCACTTTCAGTTAGCTATCAAAGGTTCTGTAATAAATTTCTGAGGTACTTATAACGTGACTTGTCTAAGTTTGTATTTGTACAGTATACAACTCGTATGTTTCCTTTGTTTAACATTTAAATGATGGATTTAAGTATCGTAGCAATGGGTTGGTGTAATATGTCAATATAATTAATGTAAAAGGATAGTATGCCTTTATGAAACATAGGCTAAATGTATGCTACTTTTGATCCTATATCATGTGCACTACATACAAATTGCTATGCGATTTCCTATCCTAGATGGTCTAACTACCATTTCCATACTTTCCCTAAAGCATATAAACTATATGCATATTCTATGAAATTCCTATGGCATAATACTATATGCAAGTTCTATTTAATTTCTATAGCATATGACTATATGCAAATTTAATTTCTATAGCATATAACTATATGCATGGGCTTGTGCCTTAGTCCTATATGCAAAATACTATAACCAAAAGTAAGCAATCGTCGTGACCCTTTTAAAACATGTGGTCAATGCCTAGTGACTTGATACCAATACATACTATGACTTACCATATGATATTTGTTATGACAGGGTAGCAAATATATTCAACGTAGCAACATATGATAAGGATTGGATATTAATGATGTAGTAGAAACTGTGTTGGCAAGCATTCGCATTCAACCTTGGCATTTAATATTCCTATCTACCAGCTCAGTGGAATACCTCTGTGGCTTCCATTGTGGTTCTTAACACGCGAGGCATCGTGATGAGGCAGTCAACGTGGTCAAGCTGTATGTGCTTTAGTTGGAAAGTTGTCCTAGCTGGTCTCCACGGTGGAAATGGTTATTAAATAAGTTTTTAATGCAGTTGGTGTTTCGAATTATGATGTGTTGTGCTGAATGATCCCCACCGTTGATCTTATGTGATTCTTGGGATTTTGAACTTAACCCTAATATTCACTACAATTCGAGATTATTGTTTCCTTAGGCATTCAAAGTTTTGGAGAGTGGCTCTGTGGAGAGGTCGACATGCCTGAGAAACTTCAGGGTTTCGTTAGCAGGTTTCTGGGAGCTTCTCCCATGATTCAAACCCGTGACCTGAAGGTGTTGTTCTGAAATCTGTAAATAGTTTAAGATCCGAACCCTATTGTGCGAGTTTATAGCAATAGTTGAAGATGGAATGACTCCAGGGTTGATGATAGCTCTGCGTGTAGGTTTCTCCAGTATTCAGTTTTTCCTTGAATGTCGATTGATGGTTCTCAGAGTTGTCTCCAACCTTCATTGCAAACGGTGGTGAGGTGATGGCTATAGTTTAAGTAGTGGCTAAGGAGTTTTTGCTCCAAAATAACTATCTAAAGGTAATGTACAGGATATGAACCTGTCTTCTACTATTAATTGAAGAGTTGCAGTTATTGTTTATTTCGTTTTAATAAATCTTCTTTGATGAAACTCGTTTTGACCATACTCAGGTTTTATGTGGCAGGTTCCTTTGGATTTGGTTCCCAAGCTTGAGTTGTAAATGATGGAAACTGCGAATGAAATGGTAAGCTTCGGTGGTTTCTTTGATGCTTCGGTTAGGTTCCTGTCGGACATGCTTATGTTCTTAGCCCAGACTTCGTTTTTATTGTGAGGCTATGGAAAGTGACCACCATTGTAATGTTTGGGAGCTAACTGGCAGCTTGGGGAGGATGAAATCCTTAACCCATCCGGCGTTAAGACTATGGTGTTTGTTTTCATTGTAGATAACTTTGTAATGACAAAGACACAGTCAAGAGGGTTTATCCTCGACTATTCTGGTTAAACAAGGGTTTTGGTTCCTGTAACTTGATGATGTTTACGTGTGTTGAAACTATGAGCCATGCTCCAGGTTATGTGATAAATTAATGTTTTGAACTATTGTGTGTTTATGATGGCTATGTGCCCAAGGGTTTAACCTTGTGCTGTGCAGTCGAAACCCTAACCTGTAGGTTTCAATGGTAGCTTTGACCGTTATGTGTTAATTGATATCAATGTTGTTGTTTTTGGTGATGGACGAGAGCCAAAACTCAATGTTTTAATTTGCAACTTTGAAATCCTAACCTATTCGGTTCAGGAGGTGACTTTGGAAAAATTATGAGAGGTCGAACTTGAAAACAAAATCTAGTGTTCGTGTATTTATATGGTTTTGCAGATAATGTTTATGATAGGAAAATAATACCACTGTTAGATGTTAATGTTGAGATAATCCTTCGTTTTAGTTTAAGCAATGCATGTGATAAATGTTTTTGTGACTATATTTTATGATGTTGAAATTATTTCTAAAATGTTGAAGTATGATAATAAAAGGATATTCGTCCCAATAGACTTATTCTATGTTTAAGAAGTTTTGGCAAAGGTGATACGAGTTAACCGGTTTTGGTTACTCCATTTGACTTGTTAGTTACTTCGAATGTGGAAGTCAGTAATTGTTTTGACATTGAAAAATAAAATATAATACAGGAATGAATAGAAGTCTTTTCAAGGCTTCGGAAAACATGGAAAACATAAACTCTAGATTATTCTATTCCTGTCAGAAGTTGAAATATAATAAAATGTTGTAAATGTTGTTACGTTTCTTTTGCAGCTGTTATAATTTCATAAATGTTTATAGAAGAAATAAAATGAAAGTATAATACTATACTGTTTTAAAAGAGAAAATAAGAGAATGCATAGCATATGTATCTTGAAAGGAAATAAACGACTTAAGGTGAAAAAACCTAGGTTTTGTGCAGAGATGAAATTTTTACTTATATTACTATGTAACAAAAAATACTATAATGCCCGCATTATGAAATGTTGTTTATAATTCCTGATTCTAAACATATAATTTGTATCACAGAATATAACTGATAAGGAAAGTTAAAGAAATATAGCAGCGTTAGTGTATTCATTCATTTGGAAATCTGCCTATCATTCATCTGATTCTAATTCTTCTTCCCTGTACTAGAGTACTATACAGGAAACAGTATGGGGAAAAATACAGTGGACGCATTTTATCAATTCATAAATCTATTCAACAGTTTATAAATTCCTAAACAGCTCAGAAAATCACATTTAACTTCTGCATAATGTAGACTAACAATTTCAAGCTAATGAAACACTAAATTAGTGATTACAGAAATAATTTAACTATTTAGGATTGAAGATAACAAGTAAAACCTGTAACTATAGATAGGGTGGACAAACACCCAAGGAGGCCTGTTTCTCCCAACCTTCTCCAGAAGAAGCAGCCAAACTACTTTCCTCCTTTGGACCCCCGAGCCTGTTTACTGAACCACCAGGTAGATGAACTCTGTGTAGAAGCAAGGCACTTAGAAATTGTATAGGCAACAAACCATTAAGACTTGCTCGTCAGCTTTTAGGACTCTACACTCAACAATATAACTCTGCACTCAACAGTATAATATGCAGACTTACACCATGATAAAAAACTAGCATATCCCCTCATCGAATCTCTTGGGTGCAAGCATCAAAACCCCAAGGTAAATTTCCTCGTCAGGAAAAGTGATGAACCTTAGTCCAAAATTCGATGGCTCTTAAAAAGATTGCCTAGGACTTTAGTGGTCAGTTTTCAATAAATGAGCCTCAAGCTCCAGTCCCATATTTCAAGGCACTAAGACCACAATTCAAGGGAGTTGTCCTATACCAACAGCTAGTTACTTACCTCATGAAGCTGCCATTTGTCCATTGCCTTCTACCCCAGATTCCATTCCACCTAGTGGGTCAGTAAACACTCTTTCAACAGTCCCCTTAGGTGTTTGTCTCCTATTTAAATTATTTAATAATAAAATATTGTGCAAATTACAGTCATCCTTGGACACTTGTCCAATATAAAACTTTACAATAAAAGTTAAGATAATGTTTCCAACATAAAATGTTTTTCAGCAAAAAGGGTATGTTACGAACACCCCCACTTAAGCTCAACATCGTCCTCGATGTTTGCTTATTCTTCATCAGATCCTCCCTGGAACATAACTGGGTATGCTGCCCACATTTTACTTTCTTGTTCCCAGGTATCTTCACCAGGGCTAAGGTGCTTCCATTGCACCTTTACCTGCCCTATGGTACGATTCCGAAGCATAATTTCCCTCCTGTCGAGAATACAGTCCGGTTCCACCTGAAAATATCCTTCGGGTTCCACCTGTATGTCATTCCAATTCAACACATGAGTATCATCGTGCACATACTTCTTTAAAATAGAAATGTGAAAAACATTATGGATTCTTAAATTAGATGGAAAAGCCAACTGGTATGTAACGGGACCGATCCTTGATAGGACTTTAAATGGTCCACAGTACCTTGGTGCTAGTTTAGCACAACTTCCAAGCTTTAAAGAACTTTTCTTGGGTTTTACCTTTACAAAAACATGATCTCCAACTTGAAATTCTCTTTCAGTGCGTTTCAGATCTGCATAAGTTTTTTCCGATCTTGTGCAACTTTTAAGTTTCCTTGAACCTGTTTCATGGTTAACTCCATTTCTTTTAACAAATCTGGTCCTAACATTAATCTGTCTACAGGGTTATCCCAAGAAATAGGAGTACAACATTTTCTTCCATATAAAATCTCAAATGGACTAAGTCTAGCAAATGCTTGATAATGATTATTGTATGCAAATTTAGCTAAATGCAAATAATCTTCCCACTTAGTTGGCTGATCTTTAACATACATTCGTAACATGTCTTCTAAAATCTGATTACCCTTTTAGTCTGTCCGTCAGTTTGTGGATGAAAAGAAGTACTGAAGTTTAATTTAGTATTTAAACCCTTAAACAATGTTGTCCAGAAATTTCCAGTAAACTTGGAGTCTCGATCAGAAATAATTACCTTTGGAATTATGTGTAAGCGAAAGATTTGTCTCATGAACACATCTACAATGTTAGCAGCTTTGAATGTAGTCTTAATAGGAATAAAATGAGCAGATTTAATAAGTTTATCCACAACAACCATTATTGAATCATTTTGTTTCTGATTCTTAGGTAAACCTGTAATAAAATCAATACTTATAATCTCCCACTTCCCTTTCGGAATTGGCAATGGCCTCAATAGGCCAGCTGGATGTTGATGTTCAGCCTTAATGGTCTGACATTTAAAACATCTAGCTATGTATTTAGCCACTTCATTCTTCATGTTGGGCCAAAAATAATCCTTCCTTACTATAGTTATCATTTTCTGATAACCTGGATGTCCCAAATAAGGACTCTTATGAACTTCATCCAAAATCAACAGCTTAACTTTTGACACATTAGGTACATAAATTTTGTTTTTATAAGTCATTAAACCCTTTTCATTAATGCTGTAATCCGTTATTAAATTTTCAGATAAATTTGCAGCAACCTTATCATGCAATTTTTGATAATTTTCATCTTGCTTAATTCCTTCTTCGATTTGATTTTCCAGATCTGTCTTAAACATGTTGATTGCTGCCACAAAACTCAATCTGGCATTTATGCTCAAGGAATTAACAACTTTGTTTTCTTTACCTTTAATGTGTTTGATCTCAAAATCGTACTCGCTAAGGAAAGCTAACCACCTAACTTGCCTTGCGTTAAGATTTGTTTGATCCAACAAGTATTTTAAGCCCTTATTATCTGTCATTAGTACAAACTTTCTTCCAATCAAGTGATGGCGCCACATTTTTAGTGCATGTATCACGGCTTCCAACTCAATATCGTAAGTTGCGTAATTATTTTCATGGATTTTTAACTTTCTAGACCCAAAAACAATAGCATGACCTTCTTGAGTTAAGACCCCTCCAAGTCCATCATTGCACGCATCAGTGCATACAACGAAGTCTTTGTTAGGATCAACAATTTTTAAAATGGGTGCGGTTGTTAATAATTCTTTTAACTTATTAAAACTTTCTTGGCATTTTTTATCCCATACGAATTTCTTACCCTTCTTCTACAAAGAAGTGATGGGATTCACAATTCGTGAGAACCCTTCAATAAACTTTCTGTAGTAGCCTGTTATCCCCATAAATGACCGAACGTTAGTTACATCTTTAGGAACAAGCCACTCATTAATTGCTTTTATCTTATCAGGGTTGACGCAAATTCCTTCTTTAGAGATTATGTGACGTAGGTACTGTATTTTATCTTTATAAAAGTCACATTTGCTGAACTTAGCATAAAGATGATGTTCTCTTAACATTTGCAAAATTATTCTTAAATGTTCGTCATGCTCTTCTTTAGTTTTTGAGTAAATTAGAATATCATCAATGAACACAACTACAAACTTATCCAAGTACTTATGCAGAACATTGTTCATTAAACACATGAACACTGCTGGTTCGTTAGTCAGCCCAAAAGGCATAACTACGAACTCGTAGTGCCCGTATTGCGTTTTGAAAGTAGTTTTGAATATGTCTTCATCTTTTATTCCAACTTGATGCTATTTGGACCTTAAATCAATTTTAGTGCATATCTCTGCTCCACGTACTTGATCAAATAGATCGTCAATGCGGGGCAAGGGATATCGGTTTTTAATTGTCATTTTATTAAGTTGACAGTAATCTATGCATAGTCGCATGGTTCCGTCCTTCTTTTTAACAAAAATAACTGGCGCTCCCCAAGGAGACACACTTGGCCTTATGTAGTTTTTATCTATTAATTCCTTCAACTGAGATTTTAGTTCATTTAATTCCAGAATATTCATTCTGTAGGGAGCCTTTGAGTTTGGTACCGCATCTGGTACTAACTCAATGGTGAAATCAAGTTCCCTTTTCGGAGGTAGTCCTGGTTTCCCTGATGCTTCAGTTAGGTGCATGTTGGACCTGCTTATGTTCTTAGCCGAGACTTCGTTTTTATTGTGAAGCTATGGAAAGTGACCACCGTTGTAATGTTTGGGAGCTGACTGGTACCTTGGGGAGGATGAAATCCTCAACCCATCTGGCATTAAGCCTATGGTGTTTATTTTCAGCATAGATAAACTTGTAATGACAAAGACACAGTCGAGAGGGTTTACCCTTAACTATTCCGGTTAAACAAGGGTTTTGGTTCCTGTAACTTGATGATGTTTACGTGTGTTGAAACTATGAGCCATGCTCCAGGTTATGTGATAAATTAATGTTTTGAACTATTGTGTGTTTATGATGGCTATGTGCCAAAGGTTTTAACCTTGTGCTGTGCAATCGAAACCCTAACTTGTAGGTTTCGATGGTATCTTTGACCGTTATGTGTTAATTGATATCAATGTTGTTGTTTTTGGTGATGGCCGAGAGCCAAAACTCAATGTTTTAATTTGCAACTTTGAAACCCTAACCCATTCGGTTGAGGAGGTGACTTTGGGAAAATTATGAGAGGTCGAACTTGAAAATAAAATCTAGTGTTCGTGTATTTATATGGTTTTGTAGATAATGTTTATCATAGGAAAATAATACCACTGTCAAATGTTAATGTTGAGATAATCCTTCGTTTTAGTTTAAGCAATGCATGTGATAAATTTTTTTGTGACTATATTTTACGATGTTGAAATGATTTCTAAAATGTCGAAGTATGATAATAAAAGGATATTCGTCCCAATAGACTTATTCTATGTTTAAGAAGTTTTGGAAAAGGTGATACGAGTTAACTGGTTTTGGTTACTCCATTTGACTTGTTAGTTACTTCGAATGTGGAAGTTAGTAATTGTTTTGACATTGAAAAATAAAATATAATACAGGAAAGAATAGAAGTCTTTGCAAGGTTTAAGAAAACATCGAAAACATAAACCCTAGATTATTCTATTCCTATCAGAAGTAGAAATATAATAAAATGTTGTAAATGCTGTTACGTTTATTTTGCTATTGTTATAATTTCATAAATGTTGATAGAAGAAATAAAATGAAAGTATAATACTATATTGTTTTGAAATAGAAAATAAGAGAATGCATATCATATGTATCCTGAAAGGAAATAAACGACTTAAGGTGAAAAAACCTAGGTTTTGTGCAGAGATGAAATGTTTACTTATATTACTATGTAACAGAAAATACTATAATCCTTGCATTATGAAATGTTGTTTATAATTCTCGAGTCTAAACATATAATTTGTATCACATGATATAACTGATAAGGAAAGTTAAAGAAATACAGTAGCGTTAGTCTATTCATTCATTTGGCAATCTGCCTATCATTCATCTGATTCTAATTCTTCCTCCTTGTACTAGAGTACTATACAAAAAACAATATGGGGAAAAATACAATGGAGGCATTTTATCAATTCATAAATCTATTCGACAATTTATAAATTCCTAAATAGCTCAGAAAATCACATTTAACTTCTGCATAATGTAGACTAACAGTTTCAAGCTAATGAAACACTAAATCGGTGATTACATAAATAATTTAACTATTTAGGATTGAAGATAACAAGTAAAACCTGTAACTGTAGATATGGTGGACAAACACCCAATGAGGCATGTTCCTCCCAACCTTCTCCAGAAGAAGCAACCAAACTACTTGCCTCCTTTGGACCCCTGAGCCTGTTTATTGAACCACCAGGTAGATGAACTCTGTGTAGAAGCAAGGCATTTAGAAATTGTACAGGCAACAAACTATTAAGACTTGCTCCTCAGATTTTAGGACTCTGCACTCAGCAGTATAATATGCAGACTTACACCATGATAAAAAACTAGCATATCCCCTCATCGAATCTCTTGGGTGCAAGCAGCAAAAACCCAAGGTAAATTTCCTCGTCAGGAAAATTGATGAACCTCAGTCCAAAATTCGATGGCTCTTAAAAAGATTTCCTAGGTATTTAGTGGTTAGTTTTCAATAAATGAGCCTCAAGCTCCAGTCCCATCTTTCAGGGTACTAAGACCACAATTCAAGGGAGTTGTCCCATACCAACAGCTAGTTACTTGCCTCATGAAGCTGCCATTTGTCCATTCCCTTCTACCCCAGATTCCATTCCACCTAGTGGGTCAGTAAACACTCTTTCAATAGTCCCCTTAGGTGTTTGCCTGCCCTTTAATTTATTTAATAATAAAATATTGTGCAAATTACAGTCATAATTGGACACTTGTCCAATATAAAACTTTACAATAAAATTTAAGATAATGTTTCCAACATAAAATGTTTATTAGCAAAAAGGGTATGTTACACTTCATCCTTAGATGATAACGAATATTTTTTTAGGAAAATATCATTTGTTGTTAATTTAATCTCATATAGCTTCTCAAGTTTCTCCCAAATGATTTTCATAGTCTTTTCTTCAACAACATTGAGCAAGATAGAGTCTACTAGGAAAAGGGTAATTGTATAAATTGTCTTATTGTCCATATTTTTCCAGTCCTCATATCTCATGCTATTGGGTTTATGCGCAATCCATTCCAAGGCTAGGGATTAAACATTTTTAACTAGAAAATTCTCCACTCTATATTCTAAAGGGAGAAATTATTTCCATCAAACTTCTCAATCTCCAACTTGGTTAAACCTCCTGCCATTGTAGCAAATCCCACTAGCAAAAAACCTAGCCAACAAGTTTTTTGAGAACCCATCTTTTATACTAGATGTTAGAAAAATATAAAAATAGAAGAAAACAATAATAACAATAGAACATAAGATTTATGTTAAAACCATGTTATGCATAGTTAAAACCATGGGGCAATGGAAGCTTTGATTTTTATTATTACCCGGGAAAAAAGTTACAATGCTTTCCTATGCAAAAATGCCAAGGATCATTCCATTTTATACAATACATAAGAGGGTTCCAAAAGAATCCATAATAAATTGAAAGGTTCTAGATATTTGTTTCCTCCCCTCCCATCAGGTCAACACATATGAACAATGTGTGGAGATAACCATATACCACTCTACATGAGAACATCATATATATATATATATATATATATATATATATATATATATATATATATATATATATATACTTCACATACTAGCATTGATATGTATGTCAACAAAATCAATCTTCCTTAAGGATTCTTTTGAGATAGGTATCCCATAATGGTATAAGCCAGCCTTATATTTTTTTTTACTCTTTCCTGAGTATTACTCCTTCCCGAGTATAACTATATTGATGCAATTCTTAAATTCCATATATTCCAAGTTATGTAGGAATTGTGTTGGTTGTGTTATAGAGACTAAGGTTTGTAGGGTTTTAGGAGAAAAGGAGTGTCAATTGATCTAGCTCCCTAATATACTCGAGGGTTTCCAATAATAGTATTCAATAGTATTTTATGGATCTTAATAAGGAGGATAGACTGTACCCATAGTTGTGCTACCTGATTCCTTGGTATGTGAGAATGATCTCCCCAAGCGATATGCTCAATGTGCTATATCAATAAAAGAATTGATAGGTTTATGTAAGGAGGGTTTCAGGAGTAACTAGGAGGATTCCTATCCAAAGGTGCATAGAATATCAAACCATATATAGAGTTTGTCTAATGTGATATTGCTTGCCAAGTATTGACAAAGTTCATTAGGTGACTCTTCTTATATTCTCTATGTATTCTTCACAACCATAATTTGACCCACTAAATGCCAATGCATTGTGTTTAAAGGCATCATAACATGTATGTAACCTAAAAGAAAACATCTAAAATTAGGTGCATGCTAGCACAATAAACAACTCTGATACAAGAATAAAAAATTATTAGTAATATAAAAAAACTACAAGATGTAAAATAGAAGAAACAAAAGTATTGAACATACATAATATAAAACATTCTATTGATAATCTAGAAAAAGAGTAATGTTCAAGGGACTTTTTGAGGGAAAATCCTCCAAATGAGTAGAGATCCAATACAATGAAAATATTGGCCAAATCATTACATAGATTTCTACCTCTATAAATATTTCTAACTAGAAAAACCCTAAGTACTTGTGGTTCCATCATTAAGGAGTACCAATAATTCAGTATGCCTTATTTATAAAGATGATCATTTTACATTGAGTAGCCACACCCCACTGTGTAATGAGCCTTATTCAAATAAAATATCATCATACACTAGTTTAATAATTCCAAAGTACTTCAAAGTAGAGTAGTTAGGATATGACCATAATAAATATCTTAAAAGTATCCCTACAAATGGGGAATGAAGTGGAGGTTTCATTGTTCACTACTCAACCTTTTCCTATGAGTCAAAATGATTTCAGATGCTCCAACCCTATCGATATAAGTTGTGCTCTATGAAAAAATGGTACAATATAACTTGTTCAATGAGAATCAACTCATATATATATTCAATTATCTTTGACCAACACTCTTAAATTTTCACGAATAGATTTTCTCAACTTACAAAGAAAAAATAAAGGAAGAACCCTTTATTTATCAACGTTAAAAGAAAAAAATTATTTTTGAATTTGACTTGAGTGAATATGGAGACCTCATCCTCAACTCAAACCAATGGTTTAGGGAAAAGAAGGAGTATGCATGAAGTCATGGTTCCTAATGTTTGACCCTCCCAAGGGTTCTCTCTCCCATATGTGTAAGGATGCTTGACCTCTCCCTACAATTTTGGGGTTTTAATTATCTATGGGATATATGAAATTCCTTTGGAAAATTTCCAGTTTAGAGGAGTATAAATTGAAAGGGGGCACATTACTACATATTCCCACATTTGCATGGATTTGAATTTCAACAAAGAATTCCCAACATATATCAAGCTAATGGGAAAATTCTACACCTAGACACAACCTCTTGACTATGAGAAAGTTACTTTCTAATGTAGGGAACATTTTGAAATAATACATATTACAAGCCACTTCATCAAAAGAAAAAAATAATGATGCTTTGAAATATCCTTAAAAGAAACTGACATGGTGGGAAGGGTCATCAAAGGAGCACTATCTTATAAGATGTGAACCCCCTAAGGTTGCACCACAAATTTGGTTTGGCTAAATAGATCTTAGGTGAAGTCACTAGTTGCACTAAGAGGAGTGAGGTGCTCTACAACCCAGTATGGGGGACATGTTGTCACATAACATAGCCCTATGTTACTAAAAATAAAAAGTAAATAAAAAAATTCATGTCGGCTCGTAAAATAAAAAAATTAAAATCAAATGAAAAATAATTAAAAAAATCCATGTCAACTGATAAAATAAAAAAATTAAAACCAACATACATCTATCTTAAACTCGGATCTATCAAGCACCAAGAGGGATCAAATTTCTGGAGGTGTAATTTTTTTAGATGTGTAAAATATTTAAGTTAAAAATAAATTGCACCTCAAGAAATTGGATCCCTCTCGATGCTTGATAAATCTGATTTTAAAATGGATCTATCCTGGTAGATACCTTTGAAGTAGTGTAAGTGACCTCACGCCTCAACTCAAGGTAAGCAATAAAACCCTAAACATAGAAGAAATATGATAGTCCCTTTTAAGGAAATTCATCTTATCAACAAGCAAGGGGAATTAACATGCATAAAAATATTCCCATATAAGAACTGAACCCACTAATTTCTCGTACACCTCTCTCCTTGATGCTCATGCCCCCAATCCTCCTTAATCCATTCTAGAAATGGAAAGAGGAAGAAGGGCTAATGATGCAAAGTTAGAGGAGGAGGCCAAGAGATTAATGAAAGTCAAACAATACCACCCATAAGATGAAGAAGAAAACATGTTAGATATATAGGAAGGTGGGCTGCAAAAAAAATGGTAACAGACTCCAAGGCTAAAAAGATGAATGTGTAATCGTTTCTAATAATAAAAAAAGTGAACCTCATCAATAGATGTTGACATACATGACTTAACACGATTACCACAAATCATTTTAATATATACATCTTTCATATTTCCTCTATAGTAAATTTAGTATCAAAATTTTCTTGCATTGACAAGAAATCTCCCTATCCCAAAAGAGTTGAGGAATTTCCCTAGCTAGATGAATCTATTTTACTAGGTTATTCTCTATGTACCTTTTCTCCAAACATGTAAACCTACATATTTTGACTCAACATACATAATCATTCATTAATTGTTTTAATGCCCTTAGGAGATCAAGTGACCATGTTTACAACTCACCATTTCAAATATATAATATGATTATTAATGGAGTGATTTGAATTTCAATTGTTTTCATTTTTATTTTTTTAATAAAAATACTCAATTTAAAGATTGGTAAAATTTTATTTTAATTTTAATTTAAAAATAAAATAGAAAACTATATATATATATATATATATATATTAATTTTATATAAAATTCAACAATATATAATTATGGATGATTTTGCGTGTTTGATAAAAAATAATTCTAAGGATGATTTATATTTGTGATGAATATTTTTTCCCACATCCATGTATGTTTATATTTAGATAATAAATTGTTAATTTATTGGTTAAAAAGCCACTTCCCAACTTGAATCATTTTTACTCATTTCCTTTGTGCTTTTCATGATTCATCTCACCATAAATTTTATGATTATTTGTTAAAGCAAGCCCACTTTTGAGATTGGCTAATTCCTACCTCTTCATGATTTTATCTAACTACCCACTTAATTGTGGACTTTTGAAGTTCTTAGCACTACCTTACCTTGTTCAATGTATCGATAGTGATTGGGTCCCTATCTTAATTCGAAGAATCATTCCCTTTTTAGAAGTCTTCTTATAATGAGAGTGAAAATGCATTCATAGTTATGACCAAATCAAAACCTTTAGTTTTACAAGCCATTGTAAATGGCACAATAACATTAATCGGATCAATCACTCTAGTTTTAGTATATGTTATGTATGTTTTTCAAATATCCATCATTCAAAATATCTATTTTATTCAATAATTTTTAAAAAAATGGTAATTTTTTTTAAGAGATCATTTATTTTTGTTGATACTTATAAATATAATTACATAGGAATGTGTTATGTATATATATATATATGAATAGCAAAAGTATGTTTTTTTTCTTGAATATATATATATATATATATATATATATATATATATTTTCCTTGAATATATATATATATATGAGAAATAAATAACTTCAATACAAATATAATTATAGTTTAATTAATGTTTAAATTTTAAATTAATTTTAATAATTTAATTTAATTATATTTTAACTAACTTCATAAAATCATATTTGAATGATCCAAGAGAATGGGAAAATGTCTTATTTTTAAAATTTTAGAAGTCCTTTTGAGTGATCATGCTTGGATCAGATCTTGAGTCAAGCTAAGGAAAGACTTAGATCATATCCTAGCTCTTTTATGAAATTTTGGGGAGGAATCTAAGCCTCTAAGCCCATTTAATTTTAATCCTCATTTGCTAAAAGATGGGGGAATTTGTTAACTTGGCAAAAGTTTGAGTTGAGTATGGGTATTTTCATACTTAGCTATAATAATAGAATATTTTTGGAAGTAAATTGTGTTAGAGTTTAGAGATCATGTCATTTTAAGTGGACACTCCACTCATCTTCAAGGAAAACTAAGAAACCATGAAAATATTGAGAGTTAGAAAGAAAATCGTCTGTGAAGAATATAAAGGATTTGAAAGAACAATTAACTATTAGATAAAATCTATTAATAAATTATTGATTGTTAGAAAATAGGATTAGAGAAATGAAATTAATGACCTTAATTTAGGTGGAAAAAGTTCAATAAAATAAAATAATAATAATATTAGGGATGATTGAAGTGTTATAAATGATTAATTAATATTATTGAAATTAATACGTCAAGGAGAGATTCACGGGGAAATTAGTTAAATTAGAGATAGGAAAAGGAAAAAAGATTAAATTAATTATTTAAAAATACAATAGAATGGATTAAGATACAACAAGGGTGAAAAATAATAACTAATTAATTAAGGTATAAAATGATTGAACAATTAGATAGTTAATATAGAAAGAACAAGGTAAAGAGCAATAAATAATGAAGGAAGAATTGAGGGAAAGTGAGAAAGGAAATTGAGATTGAAGAGAAGATTAAAAGATGCCCAGTTGAGAGAGATGCTTTTTCCATAACTCTTCTAATTTTCAACCTGGACTCCTTAGCTCCTCCTCCATCATCCCTCTTACCCATACCATAAAATATTTCCTTCCCCACATCGCCCCTTGACTTATCTCTAATCATACAACTGATGCTTCCTCTTTCTTCTCTTGAAAATTCAAATGCTCCCTCCTTAGTCTTATATTCATCTCATCCCTCCTTGGTAAATTCTCTTCATCTTATCACCTGATTCCAAACCCTAAACTGGATTCTAACTTGACACATATTAAAATATCCTCCTCCCAACCCCTCTCGAATAAATTGCAAATTTCTACATCTCAAATCTATGCCCCATCTCCTTCTTTCAATGCTAACATTACTGTGATTTTCTCTCAAATCTCCAATGTCTCTAATTTGACCCTCAAAATTTCTCCCTCCCCCAATTCTAATCCCTTTTCCACCTCCTCCCTTAAAACTGACTTAGGCCCCATTACAACTCCCACTATTATTAATATATCCTCTTTGATTCTATATTGCACCTCATTAAATATCCTTGAGAAAGGTTTTAATTTTTCTATTGTCCCTCGTCATATTCCCATCGAGGAAATCCTTTGTAGTATTGAATCCATCACCCACCACATTTCCCTTCATGAAGCCAAAGAAATTTATCAAGACTTCTCTCGCATCCTTCATCATGCCAAACTTCCTAAACCTATTATATCTAAAGATGAATTTCAATCCCTTCATAAACTCAACAATAATCCCAATATTATTTTCCTAAAATCCGATAAAGGTAGTTCCATAGTTGTCATGAACTCAAACTACAACACCAAGCTCCTTAACCTTCTTTCCCATTCATCTTATAAACGTCTTTCCAAATATCCCCTCTCTAAAATTACATGCATTGTCACCAATGCCATTAAATCCTCCTCTCTAGATATGTCCATACAGAAACACCTTATTCCCCATAACCCCCAATCCCCTAATATTTAAGGCCAACCAAAAATTCACAAAAAATACATTCCTCTCAATCCCATTATGAGTGTTATTGGATCCCCCACCTACACTTGGCTCATTATCTTGCTGATTTACTCCAAATTTTGTAGGCAAGACCCCCTCTTTTATTAAAGATTGATTTGATTTCATTCAAAATGACAGCAATCTAATCCTTAATGAGTAAGACACCATGGTTAGGTTTGATGTGGTATCCATATTTACTAAGATATTGATTCCTGAATCCCTCAATCTCATTTCTAAATCAGTGGATGAAGAAACTCTCAACCTCATTCAAATATGTCTCACCTAAACTTTCTTAACCTTTAAATATCAATTCTATGAACAAACAGAAGGCACAATGACGGGTTCATCTCTATCCCTAGTTGTCACCAACATCTTTATGGAACAATTTGAATATATATCTTTAAGAAATTTCCATCTTCAACCAAAGTGTTGGTTTTTCTTCATTGATGACACTTTTTTCATTTGGCCCCATGGCCTATCCACCCTTAACTCCTTAACTACTTCAATGGCATTTCCCCTAACATTCAATTTATCGTGGAGACTCAAAATGATAATTATATCCCCTTCCTAGATGTCCTTATCACTCAAAAACCTAATGGATCCCTTTCCCATCAAATTTACTGCAAGAAGACTCATACATACCATTACCTTCATACCCATTCCCACCACCACTCTACCTAAAAATTTGTTTTCTTTAAGACCATTATCACTTGAGAAATCATAATCTCTATTCCTGGCCACTTTGAAAAATAAAAATCCCTCCTAAATAATGGATACTCTACCTCCCAAATTAAAAGAAATCAGTTTTTCTACTCTCCATCTGAAATCCAAACCCCAATCCCCCCTCCAACCCACCTCAGGCCCTTATCTCGCTTTCTTATATTCAAGGTCTCACCAATCACATCTCCAAAATCCTTTCTAAGAAGGACATCAAAACCCTTTTTAGACCTCATAAAACCTTAAAACAACTTTTCAAGAGTGTACCAAACGATCGGTCAAAACCCATCTTAAGGAACACATTGCAGATATCTTACAGAGTTGTTTTACTAAATTTGTCATTATCGAACATTCACACAATTTTAAACACCTTATTTTTTTTATAAGACCAAAATCATCACTTTCACACCTCATTATTCTTTTGACATCATAAAGAAACTATTGAATAGAAAAACACCCAAACAATTTTAACCAGGAAGACAGTTATATACTGAGTCACTCATGAAAGCCTATTATCCACCATCTCAGTTAATAAGTCCATTTAACCCCCCTTGAACTAAATCACTTTGGGAACATCTACAACGAAGGGGAAAGGATTACTAGATAATAGAGGTGGTCAAAATGACATGTTTATTTCAAAGTTGTATAATAATCGAGGAATAGAATGAGAGGCTTATGGAAGATATTTCTAAAAAATGAATTTAATTGGTTATGCATAGTCTTTAGAAGGATAAGAGTTTGAGCCTTGATGGGTGGGAATATAATTTTTTTCAGGAATGTTATGTCTGTATAGAAGATGATCTCTTACAGATAGTAAAGAAGTTAAAGACATCTAGGAAGGTACTCGTAGATTTTAATTATACTATTATAGAATTATTTCCCAAGAAATATACCATGTATATTTTTATGACTTTAGTCCTACCTCTTTGTGTAACTATATCTATAAAATCATCGTTAAGATCATTGCTTCTAGGGATAAAACCAATATAATAATATAAATCTATCTCCAATGAGTAGTTTGGTTTTCTACATGTGAGAAAAATTCATGATGCAACATGTGTTTTTGTTTGTTTGTAAAGTTGCAGAAGTATATTAATTCCTAGAGTC